>QXTE01000092.1:5181658-5333743 GCA_003942145.1 Platysternon megacephalum | reverse complement strand
GGGGGCTCAGGGGATTGGTCTGGGGGTGTGCGGGGCGCAGGGCTCAGGGCTGGGTGTGTGTGAGGGGGGCTCAGGGGATGGGTCTGGGGGTGTGCGGGGCACAGGGCTCAGGGCTGGGTGTGTGTGAGGGGGTGTCAGGGCAGAGTCAGGGCAGGGGGCTGAAGGGGATATGCCCCCATTCCACCCCCTTCTTCCCCAAGGCCCTGCCCCCGCTTCTTCTCTGCCTCCAACAGGAGCAGAGCACGCTGACTCTGCTCCTTCCTGACCCCCTCCCTCGCAAGGGCCATCAGCTGATCGGCCGGCAGGGAGGGAGGGACGGAGAGCCGGAGGAGGGACAGGAACCCAGCACACTGCCGGAAGAGGCAGAGGAGCCGGCAGGAGCTGGCAGGACCCAGCTTCTGCCCCCGGGGGAGCGGGAGGGGGCGGGGGGTGGAGAAGAGCAGGCCAGGCCGGGCCGGGCTGGGCAGGATTTTTAATGGCACGCTGCTGCACGTGCCATTAAAAATCGGCTCGCGTGCCATCTTTGGCACGCGTGCCATAGGTTGCCGACCCCTGTTCTAAATAAAACCTACTCAAAAATAAGGAGGAAGAGTCATGACAAGCGATGAGTTTTGTTTTCTAATATCAAATGTCAGCTGGATTAACATATCAGGTCTCCCGTGCCCGGGGCCCTCACTCAAATCTTTCATTTCCTAAAGTTCAACGGGCAGCAAGTGCCTCCATCTCAATATCTTTGCTGTCTTGAGTGTTAATCCTTGTGGAATGCAGTAAAATAGTCTTTTTGCAAATGAACTTCAGATGCTTTACCCACCAAAATATGCAAACTTCAATTTTGATAGTCTACAAACCGTTGTCAGGGTAGGTTTGAGAATTGTGTGGCAAATTTATCTTCCAAAAACATCTGTGCTTAAATTGCCCACCAAGGTATCATATACTGCTTCTGATCTAACAACTTTGCAAATTGCTTTCCTGTTTAAAAAAAAAAAAAGACACTGATTATTCTAACTTCAAAAGGCAAGGTGAAAATACATTCTGCAAAATGACAGCAATTATGAGGGGGGGGCATTATTTATAGATGTGCAATAAACATCAGTTAATCATCACCATCGAGGCTGATTTCTAGTGTCAGTTTAGGTGAGATTTTAGATGCCTAACTCATTATCAGCTTCAAATGATGCCTGTTCCTCAACACTAGTGGTTTCACTTTCAACAGTCTTAGACAACATAGAATGCATACAATGTAGCTGTAATTAAGTCATTCTCCAGGGAAGAGATAATAGTGAGTTAAAAGATACCTTGAGAGTGATAATTTCTCCACAGGGGTTCTTTTCTATTAGAGTTTAAATACTTTTAAGACTTAGTAGAAAAGTCTTAATTTGAAAGAACTGCAAAAGATCAAAGTAAACAAAGGAACAATGTCATTATGCAGCATTAGTCTTATAGGTCATACACATCTCTAACAGTATTTCAGCTCTTGTGCTTTAAGCTTTTTTGGCTAAAACCAGAGATTTGCATCCAGAAACCACTACATTGTTCCCCCAAAACTGCAAGTAGTCACCTAATTACATTTAATTAATTATGGATGGTTAGTTACTACTCACAGCAGAATCTTGGCCAGAGCCATGAACACTGCAAATTAAAGGAGAAAAGAATTCATTGTATATCTAAACTAGGGCATATATAGAGCAGGGGTAGGCAACCTATGGCATGCGTGCAAAAGGTGGCATGCGAACTGATTTTCAGTGGCACTCACACTGCCCAGGTCCTAGCCAATTTTAAATGAAGCTTCTTAAACATTTTAAAAACCTTATTTATTTTACATACAACAATAGTTTAGTTATATATTATAGACTTATAGAAAGAGACCTTCTAAAAACGTTAAAATGTATTACTGGCACGCGAAACCTTAAATTAGAGTGAATAAATGAAGACTCGGCCCACCACTTCTGTAAGGTTGCCAACCCCTGATATAGAATTTTAGTAACTGGAAGCAGAGACCAACACGATCATCTAGTTTGTCCTCTTGCCAGCCTATGATAGTTCCAGTATTATGGAGAGCTAGTAGGTTTCCAAAAATTAAAGTTGCCACCAGCTTCCATTTTAAAGCCCTATTTTCGCTCCCTTATAACTTAAGTTCGGACATTTCCATATTTACTCTGCAGTAAAAGGAGACTGGTTCTGCAAAGGTCAAAGAAAATGTATCAGTTTCTGAATCACATAAAATCACCCTAATATGAGAAGGCTGCTATGATTGTGGCTGCTGGAGGGGCCTCACTGAGAGTGCTCAGTCAGGGCAAACTACAAAGAATGGGGCAGACAATCCTCAAAACTGGTGGTTTATTCTAATAATTAGATTCACCGAGCCAGCAACAAAACAGCTTCTGCAACACTTTTCTGGTTACCCAGAAACCAAAAAATACAGTTCCCTTAAAGCAACCCAGCCCTGTGCTCCCACCCAGACAGCCAAGTCAAATATGATGAGGATTACTGAAAATCTTATTCATCATATATAAAGTTTTACTAACCCCAAGAGATCGGACACATTACCCTCTGGGTTTCAGATTTTACTCAAATACACGCTTACAGCCAATTCTTATTAACTAATCTCAGTTTTATTAAAAAGAAGCAAAAGAGCTTTTATGGTTAAAAGGTCATTATACACACAGATATGAACAAAGTCCTTAGGTCAGTTTCATAGTACAGATGTTGAGCTGCTGTGTTGCAAAAAATCCTTCCAGAATCAATTCATTAAGTCATAGTGCACTAGGCAGGACATGTGTTTAAATTCTTCCATGAGAAATTGCAGGGCAATCCAGAATAGAGCTGGAGAGCTCAGTCTTGCGACTTAAACTTCTCCTGACAAAGCTTAAGCAGATCTGAGATGACAGGATCAGGCCCTAGAGTTCTCTGGCAGGCTACAATAGCCTCTTGACAGCAGATAATACCGCAGGCATTCCTTGGATGAAGAATAGGTAATATACATTGTTGCTTTGAAGTAAACCTTCAATTTCCTATTTATACACAGGTAGTTAGTTGCATTGATTAGCATAAGGCAACTCACCATTCAAAGGTTCACAGGTAGTTTACTACAAACTTAAAAGAGAAATAAAGACAATGATATTATTGCACCACACGTTTCATCTAACTGAAAATATTCCATTTTGATCTGTGAATCAACAGAATATAGTGATGAAATATTACAGACAGGAACCGAAGTTTTGCATCTACAGGCTAATTAGATCACATTGTTAAACTCCTAACAGATATAGGTAAACACAGACAAATACAATTAGTATTTACTTCTAATTCTGTGACAATATAGGTTTACATTTCAAAGGTTTTATTCCATCTAAGATGGCTTTGATAGCTATCTACAAGAAATGGCCCTGTTTACCATTTCAATACTTCCCTAATATGTTCTTAAAGGTTGATCTTTAGGTCACTTAGCCTGCTGGTTGTTTAACCCTCGCTGGCTCAGTGTCACAGCTTCTCTAAGGTTACTAATTCCATGCTACATCTGACTCAATTAAGCAAAGTTCTCAATTATGTTTGTTATGGATAGTTTTGGGCCACATACTTTGGTTTCAGTGGGAATTATGGGCCCAGTCCTGTCAGTTGTTAACTGATTGATTGATTGATTTGGCATTGACTTTAGTCGGAGCAGGACTGGGCACTATGGTCAGAGCTCAATGAAGTCAATAGGAGTCTTTCCTTTGGACTAGTCTCTATATGTGTAAGTGAGTGTGTGTTGCTCTGTTAGCTGCATGTCGCTCAGAAAGAACATTAGGGGTATTTCTACAGCTAATTGGTATCTACAGCAAGATTGGTTACCTACCTCAAATGGACTAAAGGCCAGCGTTTCTGGACCTGAAAGAATAGGGTTCAATTCTCAGCTTTGCAGGTGTGTGTAGCTGATTATTATGCAGGGGAAGGTAGCCCTTCTGTCATTAAGATCATGGTTCCATTTTTAAGCTGATCCTATCCTCCCTAGTAAACTCGAGAGGAAGAAGAAAATCCTCATGCTTTCAAATGTTTACAGTTACCTCTCATTAGAATATTTGCTATTTTATTTTTTTATTTTTTTAAATGTCTGTTTCTTTGTGATTCTTTACCTGTCCAAGAAAGTTACATTACCCCACAACACATGAATCCTAGACTGATTTTGACATATAGTCATGCAAGAAGCAGTTTTCAAGGGAAGGAATATAGTAAACTATTTAACAAATTGCCATTACGTGAAAACTAGATCAGATACTAACAATGTTATTTATATAGCACCCAAAAATGTGCTAGGTGCATAAACTTAAGCAACACCAACATAAGTCATTTGATACAAAGTAGATAACACGACAAAGAGTGAGAGACAGAGAATACGTATGGATGTGGTGTGTCATAAATTTTCTATCAGCTTGAGTTCGGAATGTTCACATTACTCATGAGTGATGAGACCACCTGTGAGTTCTACAGGTCATCCCAAATGAGTGTAAATCAAATCTTTATACCACACCAGCATGTGTTCTATTTACCACATTGCACATGTGTAGTGCTGAGAGATACCATGGTGATAAACACTAATAAGATGTATAGTGAAAAATAACTGATCCATTTGAGAAACGTCTATAATTATCTAAAATTGATTTTCTGTACATAATGTCATGATTTTAATGTCCTCTCAGAACCTACTAGGGTCAGGAGCAAGTGTTGGGTCCCATTGGGAATCTGGAAATCTCCACTGTCCAATGGTATGTAGCACCAATTCCTAGCAATAAAATGGTGTGCGATATCTGCTCTTAAGACTGTCATTTGTATAGGACAGAATACTGCCTGTCTTGCACCTCAGACCAGTGAACTGGGAGATGAGGCTGAAGGGAGGAAGAAAAAAAATGCATTCGATAGGGTTTTTAATTGGAAACTGCTTGCATTAGCTCAGAGATCTGGGGTAAAATCCCGGCCCTGATGAAATCTAAGGGAGTGTTACCATTGACGGCAATGGGGCCAGGATTTCATCCTTAGAATTTTAGAAATACTCCAGCAGAGGTAGATTTAGATGACAGCGTGCAAGTGAGATGGTCAAAGGCAAATGATAAAAGCTGTTTAGCACATGGATATCCCCACCACAGATATGGTGTTTGTATGCACATTGTTCAATTAAACAGGCATGAACAGGAAGCATATTTCCGATTACTCATTTTCCAGCCTTTTGAATTAATATATTTCAGTGAGATTTCTTTGCACATAATTTAAATTAGTAGGGTTCCAAAGAAAACTTTCAAGCAACTCAGAACTATGCCATTTCATTGTGGAAAACTAAACCCACCTAATGCATTTTCATAATAGATACCAATGAAGAGGGATTTATAATGAAAGTGAATATACCATAGACCAAACAAAGAAGAAAATGGGGAACTCAAGTAATATAAATTCATTCCAGGCTGCCTTGAAAATCTGAAAGAAATACAGAGCACCTTCTTCTGAGGCTCTTCTCGGGAGACAAGCATTTTGTAAATTACACTGCTCTGATGATACAAAAGTACCGTATTTCATGTAGCAGTAGCTAGCAGCAGTGGTAGAGCTGGCTTATTAATATTGCATGGTGAAAAGATAAACAAGTGAATTGTTGTCTGGGTTTAATTCCATGTCATTTACTAGTGTCTATGACTTTTGAAATGCTAGCATTGAAACATGTGATGATGTTATATATATATATAACATTTTTTTCACCAGAGAAAAAACTATTTTTTAAATATATATATATAATTAATTTAAAATTATATATAAATTAATTTAAAATTATATATATAATTTTTTTCACCAGACAAAAACTATTTTTTAAATATATATATATAATTAATTTAAAATTATATATAAATTAATTTAANACATTTTTCAGGAACATAACTACAACATTAAGCAAGGAGTTACTGTAGTTGGTTTTACAGGTTCACTACTCTCTACTGAGGATTTCATTACACGTAGTAAGTGCTCCTGAAGGATTCCAGATTGCCAGCACTGGAACTGAAATCCGCTATAGAACAGATACAGTGGGACCTCAGCAGAACATGTTTTCCCATTATGCTAGTGTGCTGCTGTCTTGAACACCCGAGGAGATGAGTTGATTGTTAATTAATTCAGTCAATGGCCTCTCATCTGGGACTGCCAACAAGGGTTGCAATTTTGATGGCAGTTTTTGTGAGGGGACACCTATCAGCTGAGAGCACCAGCACATTTCACCCATGCCACCAAGTAACCATCATGGTAATGCCAACGTGAATGGCTCCATGTTCCATTATCAATGCTCTGTCACTCGCTGCTGCTGACTCTTGTTTTTCTCACTTTTAATTCTCTGTCCAACTTCACTTCTAAATCAAAACCACCCCTGGAAACTTGATTTGTTTGCATGCAAAAATGGCACCACTCCGTCTTACTAAAACTAGTTGTCTGTTTGACTTCCACTGTTTACAGTCCTTCCATTTCTTATTACTTCTCTAATAGCTAGCAAGGTTTGGTATGCTTCTCTTCGTTAGATCCAGAAAATGCTACCACTGATTTTCTAGGCATTCATTCAGTACCTTTCCAAGCAGGGCCGGCTCTATAGTTTTTGCCGCCACAAGCAAAAAAAAAAAAAAAAAAAAGCCGCGATTGCGATCGGGAACTCTTACGCCGCCGCTCCATTTTTCGGTGGCAATTTGGCTGTAGGTCCTTCCCTCCGACACGGACTGAGGGACCCGCCGCCGAATTGCCGCCGAAGAGCCGGAGGTGCCGCCCCCTTCCAGGGGCCGCCCCAAGCACCTGCTTGCTGGGCTGGTGCCTGGAGCCGGCCCTGTTTCCAAGACCTTTATTATTATAGCTGATGTGAAACTGTCTGGTACCTCCTTAGCTGAAGTTTCCTGCTGAGATGTAGGGACTTCTGAACTAGCTCTTATATCTGATTGTTCCACCTCTAGCTGAGCTCTCTTCTCCTTCTTAGCGCTAAGTGTTCCAGTATCATTGGCAGTAAACATCTTTAAAACTACCTGCATTTGCCTGAAGAGTCCTTGTAATGTGCATTTTTATTTCTTTCTCCTCAGTGTCTGCAAACGGGCATTGTCACCTATGTCAGATACGTTTAAGGGGTTCTGTGGTTTTTTTTCTAGGAAAGTATTTAACGTCAGTTCCAAGGCTAGTGTAACGGGGCTGCCACTCACCATTAGTGCGCCTCCTTGCATCTAGATCTGGAAACGTGGCTCTCGCGGCATTGGGGACCCCTTAATGCTTGTTGCTCATTCTGCGATAGTCCCTTCTGGTCAACTTGGCCTCTGGCCAATCCACCCCTTCTGGAGTGATAAAGTCCAACAGAACAATGGTTCAGACGCTGTCTCCAGATGGTGCTCAGCCCCAGCTCAGGACTTTGTGACTTTGTGGCTGGCAGGGGAACCTGGGCCCGCTCTCTACACAGGGTTCCAGCCCAAGGAATAGTCCCTGTTCCTGTTACTATTTCTCTGGGTTCCTTCCTACCTAGACTCTCTATCTTCTCTTGCCTGTTTCTGGGTTTACCTCTGGAGTTTACTCTACTCCCCATGGCTACTTCACTCCTCCCAACTTCCTGCCAGACTCCTTACTCCAGGGCAGGATCTCAGAGCTTATTCTCCCCTGGACTTCCTCCTTGACCATGACAACCTCCTTCATCCCAGGATGCAGGGAGGGCCCCTGAGCACAGGCGCCAGGCCCAGCCTGAACATCTACACTGCAAGTTTACAGCCCTGCAGCCAAGCCAGCTGACACAGGCCAGCAGCGGGTGTTTCATTGCAGTGTAGATATACCTTCAGGCCTCGCCAACCCTATCCAGGTTGCTGTGGGGTGCACACCTCATCACAGCTAGTCATAGGTATTAAAGTCTCTAGTGTGCAGCTGCTTTGCTCTTCTCTGCTAACCCCTGGTCTACACTACAGGGTTAGGTCGAATTTAGCCACGTTAGGTCGATTTTATAATGAATCTGTCTACACAAGCAACCCCGTTCCGGCGATCTAAAGGGCTCTTAAAATCGACTTCTGTACTCCTCCCCGGCGAGGGGAGTAGCGCTAAAATCAACCTAGCTGGGTTGAATTTGGGGTAGTGCAGACACAAATCGACGTTACTGGCCTCCGGGAGCTATCCCAGAATGCTCCAATGTGACTGATCTGGACAGCACTTTCAACTCCGATGCACTAGCCAGGTACACAGAAAAAGCCCCGGGAACTTTTGAATTTCAATTCCTGTTTGGTCAGCGTGGCAAGCTCAGCAGCACAGGTGACCATGCAGTCCTCCCAGAATCGCAAACACGCTCCAGCATGGAGTGAACGGGAGACACTGGATCTGATTGCTGTATGGGGAGAAGAATCTGTGCAGGCAGAACTCCAGTCAAAAAGAAGAAATGCTAATATATATGCCAAAATCGCACAGGGCATGATGGACACAGGCTACAACAGGGACACACAGCAGTGCCATGTGAAAGTCAAGGAACTCAGGCAAGCCTACCAAAAGACAAAGGAGGCAAACGGTCACTCTGGGTCAGAGCCCCATACATGCCACTTCTATGATCAGCTGCATGGCATTCTAGGGGGGGACCCTACCACTACCCCACCACTGTCCGTGGACACCTGCAAGGGGGGAGTCTCACGCAACATGGAGGAGGATTTTGTGGGTGAGGAAGAAGAGGAGGAGGAGAATGCGCAGCAGGCAAGTGGTGAATCCATTCTCCCCAGCAGCCAGGACCTTTTCATCACCCTGGAGCCAATACCCTCCCAAGGCGGGATCCCCAATGCTGAAGGCAGCGAAGGCACCTCTGGTGAGTGCACATTTGTAACTACAGTACAGGGTTTAAAAACAATAGTGTTTAATGTTTGATTTGCCCTGAAGACTTGGGATGCATTTGTGGCCAGTACAGCNCACTGTCCATGGCGGAGGCAGTATAAAACATATTCCAGTTATGTCATATTCCCACAAAGCCTTATGGGAGGTACCGTCACAGTCGCATTCAAGCAACATTCGGTCTATAGCTTTCTGTGTTAGCCTCAGGAGAGTGATATCATTCATGGTCACCTGGTTGAAATAGGGGAATTTTTGTAAGGGAACAGTAAAAGGATCCCATTCATGCTGGGCTGTTTGCGCTTGGCTAAAAGGGATCATCCCTGAGAATAGCCATGCAGCGGGAGGAGGGGTGAAAGGATCATCCCAAATAGCCACGTGGAGGGGTTGGGGGATGGGTGTGCTGCACATCCACCCGAAAACCACAGTTCCTCCTTTTAAATGGAAACCCAACCGGCATTGCTTACTATGGGAAAGGAGGGCGCTACAGTTTGAAAACATTCCCACATGTTATGAAGGCGTTAGAAGCCAAACCCGCGTACCCTTTGGCTTACCATGGCTGCCTGGAAACTGAATTCTGTTGCCCAGCCATGTGTGATGTGTCACTATACCAGCAGGCGCTCAATATAAAAGGCAAAATGTGACCTTGTACCTCAAGCACATGTGCTGTCTGCTGTGAATTGCTTGATTCACTGTGAAAGGGTCTCCCTTTTGTTCTCAGAAATGTATCATCTTAAATTTTACTCTCCCTTTTTATCCCCCCCGCAGGTGCAAATGTTTCTATGTTCCCCCTATCATCTCCGTCCCTGAGGTTATCTCAGATTAGAAGGCGGAAAAAAACGCACTTGCAATAACATGTTTTCCAAGCTCATGCAGTCCTCCCGCACTGATAGGGCACAGCTGAATGCATGGAGGCATTCAGTGGCATAGTCCAGGAAAGCATTAAGTGAGCGCGATGAGAAGAGGCAGGACGCAATGCTGAGGCTAATGGGGGAGCAAATGGAAATGCTCAGGCATCTGGTGGAGCTGCAGGAAAGCCAACAAGAGCACAGACCGCCACTGCATCCACTGTACAATTGCCTCCCCTCCTCCCCAAGTTCCATATCCTCCTCACCCAGACGCCCAAGAATGCGGGGGGAGGCTCCGGGCACCCAGCCACTCCACTCCAGAGGATGGCCCAAGCAACAGAAGGCTGTCATTCAAACAGTTTTGATTTGTAGTGTGGCTACAATAAGCAATGTGGCCTTGTCCTTCCCTCCTCCCCTACCCCACCCCACCCTAGCCAAACTGGGCTACCTTATCAGTTATCTCCCTTTTTTTTAAATTAATAAAGAATGCATGGTTTCAAAACAATAGTGACTTTATTTCCTTTGCCAGCTGTGATCGAAGAGGGGAGGGTGGTTGGCTTACAGGGAATTAAAATCAACAAAGGGGACGGGTTTGCATCAAGGAGAAACATACACAACTGTCACACCATAGCCTGGCCAGTCATGAAACTGGTTTTCAAAGCCTCTCTGATGCGCAGCACGCCTACCTGTGCTCTTCTAATCGCCCTGGTGTCTGGCTGTTCCAAATTGGCAGCCAGGCGATTTGCCTCAACCTCCCACCCCGCCATAAATGTCTCCCCCTTACTCTCACAGATATTATGAAGCACACAGCAAGCAGCAATAACAATGGGAATATTGGTTGCGCTGAGGTCTAACTTAGTCAGCAAACAGCGCCAGCGAGCTTTTAAACGTCCAAAGGCACATTCTACCACCATTCTGCACTTGCTCAGCCTATAGTTGAACTGCTCCTTACTACTGTCCAGGCTGCCTGTGTAAGGCTTCATGAGCCATGGGAGTAAGGGCTAGACTGGGTCTCCAAGGATAACTATAGGCATTTCAACATCCCCAACAGTAATTTTCTGGTCTGGAAAGTAAGTCCCTTCTTGCAGCTGCTCAAACAGCCTGGAAAGATGCAAGCAACATGCACCTTTCCCAGCCATCCCACATTGATGTCAGTGAAATGTCCCTTGTGATCCACCAGTGCTTGCAGCACCATTGAGAAGTATCCCTTGCAGTTTATGTACTGGTTTGCAAGGTGGTCCGGTGACAAGATAGGGAGATGCGTTCTGTCTATCGCCCCACCACAATTAAGGAAACCCATTGCAGCAAAGCCATTCACGATGACCTGCACATTTCCCAGAGTCACTACCCTTGATAGCAGAACGTCAGTGATTGCATTGGCTACTTGAATCACAGCAGTCCCAACAGTAGATTTGCCCACTCCAAATTGATTCCCGACTGACCGGTAGTAGTCAGGCGTTGCAAGTTTCCACAGGGCAATCGCCACTTGCTTCTCAACTGTCAGGGCAGCTCTCATCTTGGTATTCCTGCGCTTCAGGGTGGTGGAAAGCAACTCACAGAGTTCCAGGAAAGTGGCCTTATGCATGCAAAAGTTTCGCAGCCACTGGGAATCACCCCACATCTGCTACACTATGCGGTCCCACCAGTCTGTGCTTGTTTGCCGGGCCCAGAATCGGTGTTCCACTGTATCAACCAGCCCCCCTGCCACCATGATGTCCCAATTGCCACATCCCATGCTTTCAGGAACGTCTGTGTCCATGTCCTCCTCACAATCATCCTTGTGCTGCCGTCTCTTAGCCAGGTTCTGCACATACTGCACTATAATGCGCAAGGTGTTTACAATGCTCACAACATGCTATGGCGTCTGCACAGGTAACCCAGGAAAAAGGGTGTGAAATGATTGTCTGCAGTTGCTTTCACGGAGGGAAAGAGGAAGAGAGGGGAGAGTGACGACATGTACCCAAAACCACCCGCGACAATGTTTTTGCCCCATCAGGCATTGGGAGCTTAACCCAGAATTCCAATGGGCAGCGGAGACTGCGGGAAGCTATCCCACAGTGCACCGCTCCGTGAGTCGATGCTAGCCACAGTAGTGAGGATGCACTCCACCGACTTAATGCGCTTAGTGGGGACATACACAATCGACTGTATAAAATCGATTTCTAAAAATCGACTTTTATAAAATCGACCTAATTTTGTAGTGTAGACATACCCTAACATAGTGGCCCTAAAATGGCTTAACCTCTCTGTGCTCGCCCACCCTGCTACCAACATAGGACAGCCAGAGGAGTGGGGTTTGGATGACCCTTTATCATACTGATCATCATCTGTGCTTTTTGGACCGCTGTGGCCAATTGCCACCTGGAATCTGGTAGAACAGGGGGGAGGGATAGCTCAGTGGTTTGAGCATTGGCCTGCTAAACCGAGGGTTGTGAGCTCTATCCTTGAGGGGGCCATTTAGGGATCTGGGGCAAAAATCTGTCAGGGACAGTACTTGGTCCTGCTGTGAAGGCAGGGGACTAGACTCAATGACCTTTCAAGGTCCCTTCTAGTTCTATGAGATAGGTATATCTCCATATAATAAAAAACAGTCTAATGGGAAGCAGCCTGGTACAGAGCAGTGCCAAGATCAGGAGACTGCAAATGTAAGCTTTAAACCACCTTTCCATCCTCCTTCAACACCCTCATGCACTTTGGCTATAACTGTGATTCTATGCCCAGGCATTTCCTGTTTCATGGAGATTCCCTAGGAATTTCTGCTTCAGCTAAACTGAATACTTGCAAACATCATGTATGTGCTTTCCTTTGAGAGTCTGTGGGGAGCTGGAGAGCTGCTGAAATCTCAACAATTTCAATATATGGGAAAGTTCAAATCCTGTCTAGCGTATATCTGTCTCACGGTCAATCCTGCTTTTCACTTCCCCCTCATGGGTCTATGTACATGCCATCTCCTCCACCTCCTCTCTACAGCAAGGTGCCAAAATGTGTCTCTTTAAATCACTGAATCTTCCAATCACTTGCCAAGGTTTATCAAAAACCATCCACATCTGAACTGCTATCCTGTTAATCCACCTTCATAGGCCAAGGAGGGCATGTTGGCATCTGGCCAATCTATCACCCACCATTGGTTTTTCTTAGAACTGCTGCTAGGGCATATTTCTCTAGTGGGATTCTCACTGAAAGGCAGCTGTCCTGAGACCCTCAGAACCAGCCTTTTTTTCTAATCATTTAAGAATTTTAACTAAAGGCTTGTTCCAAGGATTCTGAATGGGATTAAAAATTTCTGCTTTGCAGTTTTCTGCCTTTACCTCTGTTCCCACATGAGGTAGCAGCATTGACATTTCTGGGAAGGTGTTCTAGTTGTAATGGCCATGCTGGCTGACTCTAATGGCGTCAATATAGAAAGGGTGTCAGCCAATGGCTGGAGGCTGAACCCTATATAGACTTTTTAATTATAATTTAGGACAAAAGACCATCTCTCCTGTCATATTACAAAGCCATATATATGCCTGAGCTGTTTTTGTGCTGCTGTCTATGGCTAAGTCTACCTTACAGTTACAGCTTCTGATTTTAAAAATGTTTGTTAAATTAGGCTGTGGTCCAGCTACATTATAACACGGTTAGGAGCAATCTGTGTGGACAAGGCTAACCTGTGTTATAACCCAGTTATACAACTGTTCTTTCACCCACGTAGAGAGCGAATGCATGTTTTTAAAGTCTGGCCATAATGTAGCATAGCCCCATCCACCTAGGCTAGCTAAACCATCTCATAATTAACTTCTGCCTCAATTGGTTTTAACAACCAAGGCTAACAACAGTTGTTTCAGCTGTAGCAAGAAGTTTGAAATTCCAGCCAACACTGGGAACAGAAGCATATTAGCTATTGGGTTGCTCCTAGCATGGTTCTAGGCCAGTATGAGACAGGCTTCCCCATTTCCCTCCTCCCCACCAAGCATCAAATAGAGTTCTACCCTTTGGTAGTTTATAATGTGGTTTTGTAATGCAGTTCCCAGACAAAAATTGCGTGTTCACAGAGCCCAGGGAAATGACAATTGAACCCTGCTCACAAAAACTGTGTGTAAATCAGAGATGAGTGTAGACTATAAACCTGGGTCTGAACACTTCATCTCCAAATGTCCTCCAAAATTCATTTCCAGATTTAAATTTTGTGGCTTCAGCTCTTCTCTTACAAATTAGATTGCAATCTCTTCAGGCCAGGGACATTGTCTTTTATTTGTGTTGTAAAGTGACCAGTATGCTTTGGGATGCTGTAAAAATAATTATATTAACCTCTAGTTCAAAAACAGATGTAACTAGCACCACTGTATTGCCCACTTGGAGAAGGCAACATGGCCCAGTAGATCGGGTGCTGTGAAAGTCCAGAGATTTAGGTGCTAATCCTTGCTCTGCCACTTATCTGCTGTGTGATCTTGGCAAGTCTCACTTCACCTCTCTGGGCTTCAGTTTTCCCATCCGTAAGATGAGGATAATGACTTTTCCCTTCCTTTAGAAGGTCCTTTGATATGTATGGATGAATAGAGCTATGCATTATTATTAGCTGTCTTGTTCACTTAATGAAGGGGAACTTTATTTGCTACATAAATATCTGTTCCTCTTTATCCTCCCTAGCCCCAAACCACAATGAACGGTCTCCCTGGCTGCAAAGATTTTCAAAATTAACTTTTTTTTAAAAACCAGCACATTTTTGAAGATGTGGAGTGTTTGCATGCTGTTACAACCGTTTCCCTCCCACTGGGTGGGCTGTTTTACTAGCCTTCAACAACTTGTTTAAATTGGGTAATACTGACTGAGTACATTTCTTCAAAATGCTACAGTTGCAATGAGGCAATTTATCAAATGAGCAGGATTCAAAACTGCAAGACCCTGATTTTCATAGTCATTTGCAGCGTCAGAAGCTGCTAATGGCCCATAAAATTTAGCAACTTCTCCATAAGCTGTTGGTTAATGAAAAATTGGTTACATTGTTCACAGATCAGTTGACACAATGCCCTCTGATTCATTCTAAGCATTGCCTGGCAAAAGTTACATTAACTGGATGAAAGAAGCAAAGAGTACTGTACACTCTGATTGTTTTGCCAGAGAGTCTGGCTTTTCCACATAGACACAAATATACACAACACAACACACAAACATGACCGGGGAGGGCTGCCAGTGTGTTTAATAGTGAACTACTAAATAGACTTTCATGTCACAGATATAATACTTTCAAGCATCACCGAGACACAGCCATACAAAACTGTTTGCATCACTATTGCTAGCCAGTTGTGATGTTCCAGCAATGGAAGTTAAAATCCTCCACTAGTCAGAAAGTCATAGATATAGGGTATCAACACACTGCTCCATTTGCAACACCTTTGGCTGGGAAGGCTGCAAACCCTGCTCGCTGGAAACCCTCTGAGTTTCTTCAGACAGTGCTCAAATGCTGGTTTCAAGTGGCTGATGCCACTGTTAAGATTAAAGTTGGGTTGCAAGATAGCAACCGAGTTCAATATGGAGAGGCAATTCTATTTGTTGACAAGCATATAAAGACAGGTAGTGAATCCACAGCATGATTTTTAATTGAAAACATGCAGCAGTGCTGACTTTTCTCTCTGGTAGGGCTGCACATTGAAAATAGAATCTGAAAGTTCCCATTGTTTTGGTAACTTGGGGGTAGAGAAGCAGCATTTATATTGATTACAGGGCAGCAAATGCTTTACTGCCACTCCCAACTCTCCTCTTCCTCTGGCACTGACTGCTGGTTTTATGTCTGATGATTGTGCACCAGTGCACCCCTCCCCTGCCTTTGGTATCTACGCTGGCTGCAGTCAGGGCCGGCTCCAGGGTTTTTGCCGCCCCAAGCAGCAAAAAAAAAAAAAAAAAGCCGCGATCGCGATCAGCTCTACAGCCGCCGCTTCAGTCTTCGGCGGCAATTCGGCGGCTGGTCCTTCGCTCCGAGCGGGACCAAGGGACCTGCCCCTGAAGACCCAGACTTGCCGCCCCAAAAACAGCTGGAGTGCTGCCCCTCTCCGTTGGCCGCCCCAAGCACCTGCTTGCTGGGCTGGTGCCTGGAGCTGGCCCTGGCTGCAGTGTAAGGTGAGCAGGGCTTTCGACAGCAGTTGAGATGAGGAAGCAGTCTGAAGTCAGCGCAAATTAACACCGCTCAACACCATGACGTTTTGAGACGCCCTGAGCACCAGTGCTGCCATTTACGATGCAGTGAGTTTTAACATGCCAAGCACCAGTAGCCTATGTGATATGATCCATCCATCTTATGATTACTGGATGTTCTTGCACTGGCATATGTTACTCTAGTGAGAGCCTATGTGGATAATGATTTTGCCACTGCCTGTTTTCAGCTACCTCTACACAGCCACAGAAAATACACACAAACAGCAGAAATCACTGGCACGGAAATGCCCTGGGCAGGTTACTGCATCTGCAGTGAAATCCCATACCATCCTTAGCACTGACCTCCCTAAGGTTACTGATTAATAGTATCCATTCCTAAAAGGGAGGCTGTGCAGCTCTGATAAAATTCTCTCTACTGCAGGCACTATTACAGCTGAGATTTCCAGGTTAGAGCCCTTAAATACACAGCACTGATTCTACTCTGAATCCTTCCTACCTTTCAAGTTTTGCTGCTGATGAGCATTTGCTCCCCCCACCCCCTTTTCCACACACCAACCTGCAAGTTAAAAATGCCTTCCTCTGTCTGACTGAGAGCACACAATGCCAGGGCCTGGCTAACTTTCAGCTTCGGCAGCTGGGAGGAGAAGCCACGGCCCAGCAGCAGCAAAGAAAAGAATTCCCTCCTTCATGTTCAAAAGCACCATCCAGTCCTCAAGAGATTTACCAGCTGTTCTGATTAAGGCAGTTCAGTAGCAATGTTTAAGGGCCTCTTCCACCTGCTCCCTGCAATCCCCCTGTTCTGAGCGAGAGCAGTTCTAATTAAAAATTCTCTCCTGCTGTGGCACATCCTTCCCCACCTTTCTGGCAGTCAGTGTTTTGCAGACAGCTCCCTGGGGATTGTTCTTCAGGAGACAGCCCCCATGCAGTGGAAAATCTAGTCAGGCTGAATTTCTGGGACTGAAAACCCAACAGCTCTCTTGTGAAGAAAAGCCTTCCAAGAGAAGCCCCCTCTCCCTCCAGTACTAACCAGTGTTCAAGAGTTTCTCTTCCCCATCCCAGGTACCTAGATCTTTGCAGCTGCTGGCAACCCATGAAGAAGCACCTACACTCAAACTGCCATAACCTTTTAACGTGCAATTTACAGCCCAACTTGGCAGAAGTGAGACTATTTCAAGGCAGTTGGTGTGTTAGAGCAAAGCTCCATTCCTAGTCAGTTGTTTAGCACTGTTCTTCAGAGAGGAGAATGTTCCACTGGCTCTCTCCTCCCTAAGGCTGACTTTAGGGGTAGTCAGCTGTCTATGGCATCAGTATGAAGGATGGAAATCAGACAGAGGAATAGAATTTCCTTTGCTAATACAAAATGATGTTACTCTGTCCTTCTTGGTAACCTTCCCCCACCCGCACCTAAGGAAACTGCAGAACATCCATAGTCCAGAGAGCATGGGCCAGGGACTCAACTGTAAATAAAATAGAGCAGACGCCATCAATACTCCTACACCTCACAAACATGTTGCCACTGTAGAGTCCTTGCCTCCACTGAAACCAGTGGATACTGACCCCTCTCATGTGACAAGTTTTTACCTTTGTACCCTGACCCAGGTCAGGTGACCGGGGCCAGGAAATAAACTCTCCGACACTGAGCTCACATTTTTATTATGCTCTCTGCCGAGTGAAAATAAGCCCCTGGGCTCTATGAAGATTCCATCTGCCTGGGGTCCTCCAATGCCTATGGGGATCCCACCCAAAGTGCTGCCCCCGGGAGCAATGAAATGTATCCCAGTTCTGTCCTCAGGCTTTCAATTTTTGACATGACACAATCATGCAGAGCACTAGTCTGCAATCTCCACCATGGCAACTGAGAACTAGCTCATTACAGAGTTGTTCATTTTAGACAGTCTATTTGTCCTGGGCAGTGGGCCTAATGTAGACATTTCATCTGCACACACACCCCAAACCTGCACTCAGAAAAAAAGCTATGCATCAACATGTCAGAAAAAGCCTTTATTACACCACCATTAATGTACTCCCCTTCTTTAACTGAGCATCAATTTTCATTTTGCTTTACTAATAACATTCTTAGATCTGCACACAGACAGCCCAGTGCAGCTTCACCCAGCTTTGAAAAAGGCCAGAGTAGAATCTCTGCTGATATGTACTACGCAGCCTGTTAGCTAACTACTCTCTGTATTGAGTTACTCATACATGCAGATGGGCACACACACATATATCACTTTTCTCGGGCAATATCCCCTCAATGCTGTTTTCCCCAAGAGGTTTTTGTCCTTGTCCAATTTTACAGTTTAACCCTCACAAACACTCTGGCATTGTGAATCTTATTTTATTGGCATACATATCTCCATAACATCAATCTCCATAATATCTAGGCACCATTACATGAAATTAAAGCTATATCAAGTCCCTCACTAAAAGGAAGCAAAGTTCTCAGCCACGACTCCCCTGTCCCTTACAGAAATGTAGTAAAAAATAAAAACCTGGTTGAGTAAAGGTACAAAGGCAGATAGGGTATTTTCCCTTCTGAGAGTGAATGTGTTCTTTACCCCCATTTTCAAAGCATGCATGCCCTTTTGCTCCTTGAGCTCTGTGGCACTCAGTGCATGTATGCATCAGTATGCAGGTGCATCGATAGGAGCACAAGAAAATCCCTGATTTGTGCTTGTGCAGTGGATTTTGCACAAATTATGCAAGTACTAAGAAAAATCGGGACCTTAATGTACTGCTAGTACATGTAGAATGGGCATTAATAATATTAGTAACTGGTTAGAAAAACAGGGGTTGATTTTTCCTTTCTTTACAGTCTAAGGGACTGTCCATTCAAACATGCCTGCTGCATGCTTAAAATAACCTGGGGGTGGTTTCCCATGTTTTGCAGTTCACACAGTTTATATTCAAATATTATCATCTAAAAAATTAACCCTTTAAAACGGGATCCACTGTATACCGAACTTCAATTTCCATTGAAGGGCTACAAACCTGGGCAGCTAGCACCACTCACTGGTAAAGCCAGGGACAAAGAAATTTAACAACTCATTTTACAAGCTTCACACACAGTACACTGCACACAAATCTCTGCACTAACATTTTTATTTAATAAAAATGAAACTGCAGAACATCATTCCCCCTCCCTGGCTTAAAAAAAAATCTCTATATATCAGCATCTGAATGGTTTCCACTGACAAGCGCTTCTTGCAGCAAATGTTTTGGATTTCTGAAGCAATAAGGTTAGGCTTGGTCTGTTATATTCCCGTGTACCACCAGCACTATTTTCAATTCTCCTTCAGTTCAAAAACACACTACTCAAGGCCCTGATCCTGAAATCAATGGGAGGTTTGGGGGCGTGCAGGATTGGGTTCTAACATCACAGTCGCACGCACCGAGGTCATTGGCAGAAGACCATGTGCATCCAGGTTCATCATTTTTTAATGGTGAAAATGCACCTCACTCTGGAAGTTTCTTCTCCTCCACCTCCTCCTCCAGAATACTCCTTTACACTGGATAGAATGACGACTGGCCCCTTGGGTCCCACTTATGGAGGGTTTGCCTTCCAAGTCATTCATGTTCCTTTCACGATGGCCAGTGGGTGACATACAACAGTTCTTGCTTCGTAAGTTAGGGTTGGTTTTGTTTTGTTTTTTAACAGACATAAAAGCAGGAGGCCGGTTTGAAAATCAGTGATTTGTACAGGAAATTACAAGTATCACTCAAAGGTGTATTCAATTTACAGGGCACCTCAGCCGCACTTTATTACATTTCTGTGTTTGCCTTACAAAGACATTCTATCCAGCATTGTGTTGTTCAGACTATACCTTTTTTTAAAAAAAAATGCCAGGAATATAGACAGGGAAAAGCCAAAGGAGCTAAGCCTCTTCACAGCTCCTGCTTAGGACGGAAACCACAATAGCGTTGTAAGCTTTTAGGAAGCAGATGTCCATCATATTACTGGACCAACCTTCGTAGAGGCAGTTATTTACCATTCAAGGCCATGACTCTTCAAAAAGCCTTGTTCCTGCTAACCATTCCAGGTTTCTTTTCACCACATGAGTTTTATTTATTTCATTCCCCAAATGGAGAGAGCTTCTAGGTGTATGATCTCCACTGAATAGGAATAACTCACATTTTATAGCCCTGCCTATTGAAAGGATCATCTTGAAAAGGAAGATGCATAAATTAGATACACTGGCAGTCTCCTCACATTTTTAATTAGGCTTTGCTGAGTACCTTCAGTCTTTGTGATCTTTAGCGTTCCTAGCTTGTTGTACTTTATTTACATATTTTTTGGACATGAATGTAATTGCTAATTAACACTGTGGATTCTGCTCCAGCTATTTCGAGATGGCACATACTGAAAATCTTCAGACGTGTTTGCCAGATGTCTGCTGAATTTAAATTATGCATCTAATCAGATCGCAGAACCTGAGGCCCTTTTTGGGGTGCAAGAACACACCCCAGAGGCATCGGCGGGGTGCTAATTCAGCTTTCAGGAGGTTTGAGAGTGGGAGCAAATGAAACATGCTTACTGAACGAAAGCTTTCAGAAAACGGTTCTGTCAGGAATTTTAAAAAGAGAGTGTGCCTGTAGGGAAACACTTTTGACAGCACGCTGTCAAAGGCACATCCCCACCAGGGTGGTCTGCTGGCTGGAGCTGAATTGAATGATTCATGTTGGGATTTCAAGAGGCTCAGGCAAATGCATGCCTTCTTAAAAGGAAAGAGAAGGGAAGCTTCTATAACCAGATAGAAGAATAGACATTCATAGATCGAACATGAGCCCCAGGGCTTGAATGGTGAACATTTAATAAGGAGAAACCCTATTAAATAAGAGGAACTCCTCTATCTCTGTGTCATTTCCATACATTAAACTCACCGATTATTTTAAGAAGGGAACCAGTGTCCTCTCACCGTCTCCCACCTCTATCCTAATCGGTTTGACCAGTAAGTAGAACCTTACCACCCACAACCTCATGTTTGTTAGCATTTCCACTCTGAAAAACCAGTTGCTGCCTACGCATACACAGCAAAACAAAAATCAAGGGCTGTATTTTTTCCTATATTTTCTATGTAAACAGGGTCTGAATGAGCTCTCTCCTGACATCTTGTGATGCACTGGGGAAAAGACTTCAGGAGCAGACTGTGTTTGCTTAGACATGCTACCTAGGTGTGCAGTATGATGGAGCTGCTTTGCCAAAATGATCAATTCTGGCTGGTTTTGGGTTACAGATCACTCTAGTATTTGAATGCAGGGGTAATGAAATATTGTTATCCTTATTGTATGAGTAAAGGGGAGCAGAACTGTGCTTAGCATGGACTGATTGAGGGGGGGTCACCCTAAACTGAACCTCTCTTGCTAAGCAGGGAGTAGGGATGCCAAATCCTAGTAAAGATGAAAGTGGGTGGGGCAGGTGTTTTTACATGAGAGTACAGACTCTGCCTCAAGAGTCCTAGCCAACGTGTGAACTGCCCTTTTCCAGTGTTTAAAGATGGAGCTGATTAGACTTAATTTCGAGTTCTTTGTGCTGGTGGGTGGTTCCTGGTGCAGATATCACAGCTAAGCAGGTCTAGAGGACAGTGTTGCAGTGACAGACAACACAGCAACTGCACTGCCAGTGAGGTTCCCTGCTACCTGCTGAAATCACTGAGACCTGGGTTAAGTGGTGGAGCCTCAGAATGTGATGTGCAGAGAGCAGTGGCAGAGAGACAGCAGCAGCTGTGAGCTAGTTGCAGAGCCATTGCCCAATGGCCCTGCCCCCACAAGTGTGGGAGGTGAACCACTGTGAATGCACCTCTGAACTCTGGGTCTTCCATAACCAAGGACCACCAACAGTGAATGGGGTGCAGCGCAGGGAGAAGGGTGTGATGTGTTAAAGGGGCATTTGTTTGTCAGACTTTCCCACTGCAAGGCGGGAAACTGAGGCAAATGACACTGCCCCACATACTGTGGGGTCCGGTCTGCTTATGGTCACATGCTTTTGAACGCGTTTGTGGTGTTTTCCCAAATTAATCTTGGGCTCCCTTTCCCTTTTAGTTCCCAAAAGTTCTCTTTTGTTATACACAGACTCCGTGCTTGCAAGAAGGGAAGTATTGCCTCTTAGAGGCGCCCAGGGGCAGTGTTAAGTTTTCCCAGATTACTGGGTGGGGGCTTGAGTCAGTTCTGTTTTGTATTAAGAGGAACCTCTAGATCAGGGGTCCCCAACGCGTCTAAGTGTGCCCGGTACTGGCTGGCGGACGAGCATCTGCCGAAATGCCTCCGAGAAGCAGCGTCATCCAGAGGTGTCACCACCTAAATGACGCCGAAAATCGGCAGCATTTCGGCGGCGACACATATTGACGTTGCCGCTTGTCGGCAGCATTTCGGCGGATGCTCGTCCGCCGCCACGGTCCTCCGTGGCTCGTCGTCTGGCACCCGCCAGACGAAAAAAGGTTGGGGACCACTGCTCTGGATACTGTTGCTGACTGCACCTGGCAGACAGGTTACACCTATTTCAGAAGTTGTAAAGGGGATGCTTGGCAGGGAATGTTCCTACATAGGCAGAGGGCATAGAAGGCACAGAGTATTAGGTCTTTTCCCCTCTCTAGTTTTTGTGCTCCCATATCTCGTCCAAGCTCTGTTTTATCTTAGCTATCTTATTCTGATCCTTTTGATCTAATGGTATCGATCGAAGTATTTTTCAGTGCATTCACCACTATAGCAGCTATGCTCCAGATACACAAATTAAAAGTAGCATCCGTTCTCTCTGAAATGACCATGTCTTCTGTTTATTTAGCCTCATTATCACTGCTTTCTTGAGTGGGGTGAACTTGCTTTGTCACTTCTAGCTCTTCTACAGCTGCTGACTCAGGGAAGGCCTGAGCATAGAGATGCATCTTATATTGCATTGGCAACTGTCCTGAAATTTACAGATTACTAAATGAACAAAATGAATGAATAATTCCCCCTAGACCTCCATACCCCATAAACACCCCTTTTATATATGAATTGATAGAGAGTGATCAACAGCCCCAACCACAACCACCCTTGAACATTATGGTACCCAGGAAAAAGGGAGAAGATGAATAATGGATCACAGATGAAGAATCCTGCTCAAACTACCTGTACAACTTTGCTCCTGAGACATGGGTTTGTCAACCGGGGGTGTCCCAAATAGATGTCAGGGGCTCACAATCAACCTGCCTTTCCAATTGGTAAGTGAGAGGAGCGTCCTGGCTAGAATGGAGAGGGGACCTAGAGCCATGGAAAAAGGGGTCTTGTCTTGGTGTGGAAAAGGTTGAGAACTGCTACTCTAAAATAAGCACCTAACAGATTGTTTATGTTTTGCAAATCGTAAAGAATAATGGAATAAATCTTCCTCCCTGTAGGACATGAAGCTCAGGAAAAATGTTAGTCTGAAAACAAGGCTCTTTGTTGCAGTAAATAGAAGTCTTGAGTGGTGTGGAAAAATATCTTCTCTCTTTCTCTCTCTCTCTCTCTCTCTCTCACACACACACACACACACACCCACGAGAGAGAGAGAGAGAGGGAGCTGTGGCTATTAGTCATCTGATAGGAAACAAAATTACCTACACCTAATATTTGTATATACAGTCATTTGGAAATATCAGTTAACCCTTTAATACCCAGAACCCACCCAGAACAAAAAACTTAGGCCTGTAAAACCCATATCTGGGATGGATGAAACCAGAGTCCTGTTTTATCTCAATGTTCAACATTTGGGATGGGATGGACAGAAAAGGATCTAGTGTGGGGCCAGTTCTAAACCATTATTTCCTATGATCTCTCTGGGAGAGAGCTGAGCAACAGACTGTGATATTAGGTCTTCACTAAGGTAGCACTTAATACAGGATAGAGGCCTTTGGAGGAAGGTGGCAGAAATGGTACTGTTTCCTCCAAATTGTAGGTTTGTAAGGAGAGAGAACTCCCCTGTCATTAGGGCATCATTTCTATTTGGTTTCCCATGGACCAGATAATGATGGGGGGAGGAAGACAAGAAGAGTCCTCCCACTCCCAAAGAATCCTCTAAATCAGTGGTTCTTAACCAGGGGCCTGGGGTCCCCTGTGGGGCTACAAGCAGGTTTCAGGGGGTCCGCCAAGCATGGCTGGCTTTAGACTCGCTACATCCTAGGGCAGAAAGCCAAAGCCCCACAGCGCAGGAGTGCAGCCTTTGGCCCTGAGCCCTACCATCTGGGACTGAAATAAAGCCTAAGCAATTTTGCTTTGCTGTGCCTGCTGTGGCATGGGACCCCTTAATGCTGGCCCTGGCTTTTATATGCAGAAAAACAGTTGTTGTGGCACAGCTGGGCTGTGCAGCTTTTATAGCATGTTGGGGGGTCCTCAGAAAGAAAAAGGTTGAGAACTCCTGCTCTAATAGTGGTTGAATCAAAAAATAGTGGAGAGTAAGGTCCTTTCATGGATCTACTGAAATTCTTAATTTTTGTCTGGTGCTTAGATACTATGTGACCGGCCTATTAATATATCAGTACCTAAAACTGGATTAGATTCCCAGAACAATGTAACTGCAAGAGAGAGTTATCTACCACTGGGAATGGAGTTTTTCTATTGCAAGGCTTTCAAACAGTTCCAAATAATTCACTCTACCTCATTATAAACTATAATTTTAACTCCTGCTCTGACATCATCTGCAGTAACTTGAAGTCTTTAAATCGTTATTTGAGGACTTCAATAACTCACCCAGAGGCTAGGGGTCTATTACAGGAGTGGGTGGTTGAGGTTCCATGGCCTGCAATGTGCATGAGGTCAGACTAGATGGTCATGATGGTCCCCTCTGATCTCAAAGTCTATGAGTCTATAATGCATAGTTATAGTTTTGCTATAACTTTCTTCACTGTAAGTGCCACCACACATTGAAACCTTGTGAAAGTGATGCATGGCGAATTTGAAAATACATGACACTTACTATTACAAGTTATATCTGAATCAGACCATAACCCTTTAGTTAATACAATAAAAAAACACAAGGAAGTGCCCATGTGCAGCCAAATCATTAACATAGAGTCCTAGAAGATTAGGGTTGAAAGAGAGGTCATCTAGTTCAACCCCCTGCTCAAAGCAGGACCAACTCCAACTAAATCATCTCAGCCAGGGCTTTGTCAAGCCGGGCCTTAAAAACCTCTAAGGATGGAGATTCCACCACCTTCCTAGGTAACCCATTCCAGTGCTTCACCACCCTCCTAGAGAAATAATTTTTCCTAATATTCAACCTAGACCTCCCCCACTGCAACTTGAGACCATTGCTCCTTGTTCTGTTATCTGCCCCCACTGAGAACAGCCTAGCTCCCTCCTCTTTGGACCCCCCTTTCAGGTAGTTGAAGCCTGCTATCAAACCCCCCCCCCCCCTTCTCTTCTGCAGACTAAATAAGCCCAGTTCCCTCAGCCTCTCTTCATAAATCATGTGCCCCAGCCCCCTAATCATTTTCATTGCCCTCTGCTGGACTCTCTCCAATTTGTCCACATCCTTTCTGTATTGGGGAGCTCAAAACTGGATGCAATACTCCAGATGTGGCCTCACCAGTGCCGAATAGAGGGGAATAATAATTTCCCTAGATCTGGTGGCAATGCTCCTACTAATGCAGCCCATTATGCCATTAGCCTTCCTGGCAACAAGGGCACACTGTTGATTCATATCCAGCTTCTCATCCACTGTAATCCCCAGGTCCTTTTCTGCAGAACTGCCACTTAGCCAGTCAGTCCCCAGCCTGTAGCAGTACATGGGATTCTTCCGTCCTAAGTGCAGGACTCTGCACTTGTCCTTGTTGAACCTCATCAGATTTCTTTTGGCCCAATCCTCCAATTTGTCTAGGTCACTATGGACCCTATCCCTACCCTCCAGCATCTCTACCACTCCTCCCATCTTAGTGTCATCCGCAAACTTGCACATCTCATCTTGGGAAGCTCCCACTGTAGGGCATACAAAATCTGAACAATTAATGAATATTTTTCTTATTACATTACAGTTATCATAATTAACAGGGGAGGAAAGATTGCTAGAGACCATCAAATAAAATGTGACCTGAACTGTTACTCTCAAAGGAACAATAAGTTGCATGTTTTTGGGCTTATCCTGGTTAACAGGCTGTAGCTAAAAGAGCAGGTTCTTCTGTAAACAGGAGCCTAGCCATCAGCACTGTGACAGTCAGAAATCCCACTCACCATCAGGGACAGTCAAAATCTGCACAAGCAGTTTCCTTTAGAGATGCTGGCCTGTCTCTTTCTTTTACTTAAAAAAAAGCAGACAAAGTCAGTGGTACAGGGTCAAACTGCTTCCAGTGCAGATATGGCTGAACAGCAAATGTATAGTTTTTAGTAGTCTTGTTTCTCTAGCATTTATTTGCGTAAGAGGGTTTCACATTATTACTGAATGATGTTTCGAAATAGACAAGATAAGGAGGTGTTCTCCCCACCAATAGTGGAAATGAGCAGACCTTCGGCACTCAACAGGAACCTGTTTAAGGTCTGTTTTACAGCGGAAAGAAATACTATCAGTCATCCTCTAAGGGTGAGAGGTTTGACAAGTTCCCAGGGAGATTTGTTTAAAGTTTGCTTTAAATGGATTAATTTAAACCTTTGGTGGCCAATATTTACTGACTAAAAAACAGATTTCTGTTGTGTAACAACTGCTAAGTACGGAGGATTTATGGGCTATGCAAATACTGTCCATAGCGGCAAACAGAATGTGTTCCTTAATTGCTTTTATTCTCCACTCAATATTATTCATATACGAGGCTGATTTCTGTAATTGGCATGAAGCCTGCCCTGTCCGCAATTCTTTTGCTGCAGCACTTGTTCCCTACTGAAGGCTCATTTCCACTGTACAGCATCTCCTTGATCACTGGTTGTAACTTAAGTACACTTTCAAAATAAGTATGTAGGTGTCAGGGGAGTTATTTCTGTGACTGAAACAACAAATCCTCACACAAATGAATACATATTTCTCCCCAAGAGATGTGCAAATCTTCAGGGATCTCTTTTGTTAGTGGCACGGGGAGGGGGAGTGCAGTTTTTGCTATAGGGGCTCAGTGATGGATTCATATACTACTATAAAAGTCTTAAGCACCTGGGGCAGCTCAGCTAGGTGGTTCCAAGAGAGGGAATGCATTTACTGTCTCAAATGTAATATGAAGCAATATGGTCAGATAAGTCAGTGCCCTAATCACATAACTGTGTTCCAGAGCTGCTGGAGAATTATTTAAAATGACTTCAGATTTCAGTGGAGAAAAGAATATCTGGAGAAGTAGCCCACAGGAAGAGAATCTGTGTCACCTCTGTCAACCTAGTCCTCAACTACAGGGGAAAAAAATAAAAAAGAACCCCCAAAATAAACAGAGCAGCCAGGAGTTTCTGTCTCTTGGACTAATCTGACACTCATTTTACTTACTATAGTGTAACCAATCAACGCCACCACCCATAGGCTCCTCTGGAGGTTCTATGAAATATGAAGTCATGCAGCAACTGATTCAGAATCCCAGTCAGAAATCCCCAGGTCGCTCCAGGGGCCACCAACATACCCTTCTTTACGGGTCTGAACTCTAGGAAATAAGCCACAAAGTTGTTACTTTAAACAACATAGTTAGTGAACAGTCAATTCCCTGCTCCAACCTCTTTGTCTTTGTCCATTATTATCATACCATGAGAAAGGGGGAAATTCTCTAGCTATCAATCACTTTTCTTTGAGCTTGTCAGCATAGAGAGTTTTGTACAGTAACGCCACTAAATATGATACTGAGTGATAGGAACTTAACACACACTGCCTTGTCTGTTTGGAAAGGAGGGTTGATCTCGTGGTTAAACCACAGGATAGAAAGTCAAACTGCTTGGATTATATTCTCAGATTTCTTACAAAGTTCATGTGTGACCAGGGATAAATTTTAGTCGTCTCTTTGTGCCTCATTTTTGTCATCTGTAAAATGAGGGTGATTGTATTTACGTCACTGGGGTTCTGAGCTTCTTAATTCATTCATGTGTGTAAATGGCTTTGAGATCTTCAGGTTCTAGAGAAGTGGAAGATTTTTTATTAATTATTATTATTTTAATGGGATTTCAGCAGCAGTGCAGAAGCAACCAGCACACCATAAGAATATCACTAAGAATATTTCCTCTGCAGATGTTACCCCCATGGAAAAACTTTGCCGCCCCAATTGAGTGATCCCATGACAGCAGCTCCTCTTCAGGGGCAACAGATTTGGAATGTGTTGAACTATTTGGAATATTGTAATGAGCGTGGCTGCTCCCCTGTCTTTAGCATGATGCATGACCCAATCTTTTTCCTCTAGGACATTATGGGACGGGTAGGTCAGCAGCAAGAATGGTTGACAATATGTTTAACTGATAGGATGTTTTCATAGTAATTCAAAGGCTAATGAAGAGACAAGACAGTCTTGAAATGAGTCAAATTTGCTTCAGTGCTTTTAGTTTAAAGATGTCTATTAGCCAAATAGTGATGGGGCATGTCCTGTGCCCACATACAAATGTGTTACCATCCCAACTCCTACGTCCGTCGCCCTGGCTTTCATGGGTGATTTGGCTGAGTAAGGGCTGTAGGATTTGGGCTATGCTGTGCACCTACAGTGCATTTCATGTCAATACACTTCGACATTTTTTATACATTATAAAATTCTCTGTGTTTGTGCCCAGCACTTGATCACACTTTACAAAGCTCTGATAGTTGTGAACACCAAGAAGGGAAAGGAGTTATTTCGGATGGTACATGGAGATATTATTAGGAATGAAATGAAAGGAAACAATTATTAGGAAGTGAAAATTCAGACAGACTCAGGAAGAACTTCCTGATAGTGAAATCTATTAGATTGTGGAACAGTCTCCTAAGGGGAGAAGTTTAAAACTACATGAAACAGCACAAAATGCTAAAAATCCATTCTACAGAATAATTCAGCATTGGCAAGGGAATGACAGAGGTGACATGGTACATCTTTACATTTTATAATGTCTATGTTTCTGCTGTACACTCCTGACCACACAGACATTTGTATATTTGCATAAAGCCTAGCATATATACATGCAGCCAGGGAACTAATACATAAGTGCTCTTTTCTGAGTGGAAGACAGGTAATTGCAAGGGCCAGTGCCTGTTTACACACCCAATTACTGTTTCCCCCTTGCCTCACAGATGTTGTGATTTCCACTCAAGAAGCAGTATACTTGCAAATTTTAGATGGGTAATTTAAGAAACACATTTGAGAATCTGGCCCTCAAGTGCATATATCCATCTACTTACCATATGATGTACTTATAACTTTTTTATTTGCCGTTTTAGACAGCTTTAAAGATATAAAAATATTCACCCTTTAAGTTCATGGAATGAAAACAGGTTACAAGGGCCAAGATGCTGTGAGGGAACATAATAATGATTAACAAGCTTGCAAAATCCTCAATAAAACTATTCGGAAGTGTAGGGGGCATATGAGTGGATTGGCAGTCCTTTTTATCCTTGCTAATTACTTCTCTTCTAGAGAAATAAAAAGCTGCATCCAACACGTCTGCTTAGAAAAGTCCTAAAAAACATGAATGTAATTCTGAGACTAACCATGTCCATCCATGGCTAGCACAGAGTGTACAGAACAAAAGGAGACTCCAGCTAGTAGACTGAATGCCTTTCAAAGTTCGCTAGCCATATAGAAGTTTGTACGAAAAAGCTGTGGTGCTGAACCATTTTGGCACAACTCAGATCCTATGTTGTGTGTAAATAAACTGTAAGTGTCATCAACTTAGAAATGAAGATGTGTCTCGTTATCACCACTCAGGTTCAAGACCAGTAATCATCTTGATGTAGATGAAACTCCAACCCTACCTTGGGAAAATGTACATGAAACTTATGGGCTCTGTTCATCTGGAACATAGTTTACTGATGTTATTTCTACACAGTAGGAAATCTTACAGTCTTTCTAAACACAGTTTGGTCTTTGCTCAACAACCAACACTAATGTAATAAAGACACATGGCAAATAAGTAGAAATATGTATCAGAGCAGTGGAAAAGAAATTGCTCAATTCCCTCTCTCAGATTTTATTTCCAACATTTATAGCAAACTGAATAATAAAGTAAGTAAAGCCCTACACTTCAGACTCAGTATAAATGCAGCACTAATCTAATTGTGGAAATAATTCTTCTCTGGTGGAATGTAATATGCTGACTGAGATATAAAAACAGAACATACTGGGGAAACAGAAATGTAGCCCATCAAGACTTACAGCTGTGATACAGATTAACTGTATTTAAGGTACATAATGCCTAAAACTGTGCAGAATATGTGAGTAAGCACTGCAGCCTCTTTGTTTAGGAAATATCACACCATGAATCCTAGGCAAAGTGCTTGACTCTGCACTAGAACTAATAACTACGAAGGGTTAACTACAATGGCTGTCCCTACAGGATTATTATATACTCCGGCATTCTGATGTCTTACAAACAGTTCAAATAAAAGCACCACCACTGGAGAAAAATTACTCATTGAGGCTTCTGTTGTGATAGACTACAGCTGTGCAAAACTCAGCAGGTTTTGTTTGCAGAGTTCATTTGAACCTTTCATTTGATTTTGTTTTTGTGTGATTCACTTTTTCTGACTGCTGCTTTGAGCAAATCCCATAATTCAACCCAAACTTCCCAAATTAACCTGGTTTGGATCAAAACCATTTGAAACTGTGAACTATACCAGTGTAAACCTGGAGTAACTCACTGATGTCAATGCAACCATGTTTTCATTTATTTAGAATCTGTCCCAATGACTTTGCACCTTAATTGAGAACCCAGAAGTCCTTCACTCAAAACTGTTTCTAAGACATTTAGGTAATTTATTTGACTCTTAACTCCATCACTGGGATGTTATGCAGTATTTATCAGTGCTTTTTTTTAAAAAAAAATTACTTTGCACTTAATTTCTGTATCTATGGAGTTCAGGAAAAGAGACCACCTGGCTATAGGCTATATTTTATAATAATGTGGTATATATTAACCAAAGTTTAGATATAGTTATTAACACCTAGTGGTCTATAAGCTTACATGCTAAACTGCTTTTTGGGGAATCTAAAAACCACTGCATTATCAGTTACTCTGAACAGAGCCAGTCTTCATTCAGGATTACAGTGATGGCTGGCCAGCCCAAGGAATCAATTTATGAGCTTTTCACATTTATGAGCTTTTTTCTTGGTTTCAGATTCTGTTTTGTTCACCATAAAAAGCCACATTCATTGTCTCATCTTAATATGTCATGGCTGATTCTGTATCATTTACACTAGTTTGGAAGTGCTCACATGTTCTATGGTAACGGGTACTATAGAAAATCAATCCATAGATAGATAGATAGATAGATAGATAGATAGATAGATAGATAGATAGATAGATAGATAGATAGATAGATCTACAGGCCAAAGATTGGGAACTTTAGAAAACCAAATCAAAGCTAGGCTGTAGTTCTGCCAGTTGATAAGGTGATGAGAAATCTGGTGGACTGTTCTGGAGGTAAAATCCTAACCCAATTAGGCCCTGATAAAAAAGACCATATGTCCATAGAGTACAGTAGCCACATATCCCACCAAGAGGAACCCAGAGAGAAATTGCAATTGAGAGCACAGTTCAGGGTCCCAATATGATTGGGAATCTCATTGGTCAAATAATTGCACAAATTATTGCAGATGTCATATTATTGCACAAATGCCGAGCAATTGCAGATGTCCAGGGCGGCTTCCCACAGGAGGAGAAATCAGTGACGCAGAATCTGGGTAAATTCTAAGTGTTACTTGTTTTATTTAGACACATACACCAGTCCCAGAAAAATGTTGGTGATACAGTTTGCAGACAGATAATCCCTTCTTTCAGGAATCTCAGCCCAACACGAGTGCCCGGTTCCTAGACTCAAGAACTGGCTGCAAGCAATGACCAAGAAAGTGAGTTAACTCTTCTGGTGCTCGCACTGCTCCCGCTATGACAACATGTTCAGTCCCAAGACTGAACATTTGGTCACATGTCCCCCCCCAAAAAAAGAAAAAAGAAATTAGAAGACTCTGTATAACAGCACCACCTTGTGAAACCTGCATTAACAGTTTATCCAAAATTCAGATGATTTATGAACTAATTATTTTCCTGAATTCTGAGTAAATGAATAATGAGTAAGCAGCTATAGTGTTTATTAGCTGGGGCAGAAGTTGTGTGACACGTTGTAAGCTTAGCTAATTAACACAGAGAATTTCTAATTTAGCTGATTCAATAAATACAGGATCACTTAGCCTGTCCTACCCAGATCCATTGGTGCTAAACATAAGATGTAAAGTTGTACAATTTTGCTATTACTGTTACTCCTGAGGGAACTCTGCACCACTGCACATGTGCAGAATCCATGTCCCACACAGATAATACATTCTGACGGAGACGTGCTGCAATTACATCTTTCGCCCACCAGAGGCTGCTGTGATGCCAGAAGAGAGGGCAGGTGGCTCAGAGGCAGGAGCACCCAGCCACAGTGAGGGGAGAGAGACGGGGGTCAGAGGCTGCATTCCTCACAGCGACATGTCTGTGGGGCCAGGTGAGGAGGCACGGGATATGGGGGGGGACAGAGTGAGGCACACGGGGCTGCTGGGGGGATCACAGACTGGGGTTCAAAGGGGTAGTGGTGGGACGGACTAGGGCGGGGGCACAGGAGCTAGTGGGGTGGCAACACAGATCCAGGGGCTGAATGGGAGGTGGTGCAAGATCACATGAAGATGGGGAGCTGAGGGCAGTGCAGGGACACATGGAGACAGGGGCAGATGTGCCTGACTGAATGGGAGAGGCTAGGGGTCAGCCAGGGTCTGAATGGGGGAGGCTCCCCAACTCCTTAGCAATCCCTCCCCCACCCCCAAAAAATAAAGAACTGTTAAATACTTCTTCCACCCACACCCAACAACCCTCCACGTTCACTTCCAGGCTTCTTCCCAGCAATTACTTCCCCATCCCTCAGCTCCTCCATAACCCCTGACTCCCCCAAGCCTTTGCACTGCTTCTGAGGTTTGCAGGAAATATGTTTCTGTATTGTAGTTCAAATGAATTATTACTCAAAGTTCTGTATTAATATGCCTAGAAAGGAATCTATTTGTCAAAAAATAATTTCCTGAATCTTTTTTGTTGTCTGTACTGTTACAGACATACTTGCTGACAGGTATTTGGAAATAAATTACCAACATAATTGAAATTGGCGTGATTATATTGTGTTATTTTGACAAATAAAATATTCAGAATTTTGCAGAATTTTAAAATATTGTGCACAGAATTTAATTTTTGTGCAGGCTGTTACTATTACGATTGGGACTGAACTATGCCTCAACTATGCAAGGAAATATACTGCCAGGCAGTCGAGGCTTTACTGTACAAAAACTTTAAACCCAGTTTGGTGCATATTAATGTCTGTCTAAGACACCTATATTTCTCCAAATCCCCTAACTCTTCAGAGCCAGAAGGCAGACTGAAAGGGAATATCTGAAGCATCTTTATCCTGTAAAAAGGGCTAGCATATGGGCAATATCCTTTACAGGGTTTCTGGAGTTACAAGAGACTTGATGGGCTTGCAAAGCAGCAGCTGTAAGGTTTTCTGTTTTGTAAGGTTACATAAAATTTTGATTGAAAAATCAATACAAATAAAGTTTATCAAACCCTCATATAAGGCTAAATTCTCCAGCCCATTAGGCTAGCTTTCTGCTGGCTTTCCAGAGCAAAGCTGCCTTAAACCTAGCAAATTCAGACAGTGGAGGATCCTTCCCTGCTCAAGGAAATCTCTGGGTAGCATAGAGCCATTGTAGCAGTCTCTACTTCCGCCCCTGGCTCCCAACTCTCAGTGTAGTAGCCAATGTGTCTAGGAAAAAGGGGCCCTCCCTGGAGCATCTCTGGAGTCCAGCAATCCCCAGCTGCTAGAATGAACCCTCTGGGCCATTTGCAGCTGGTGCAGTTTAGTGCAGTCTTCAGGGTGAGCAGGTCAAGGAAAGATGGCCCTGTCCCCTGGTCTCATGTGAAACACGTTCAGCCTGACCAGAGAATGTTGCCCATATTATATAGAGGAAAGAAAAATACACTCTTCCCCCACCCTCCAGAAGTTCCAGGTTCTCAGAGGACAGTCGATTATTGGCACCACCAACAAAACCTTCACAAGGGAACACTGAGACAAAGTGGGATGATTATTCTGTCTCCAAATGTCAGTCTCTTTCTCTATCAAAAAATGGATTGAGTTAACACCCAAGGCACAACAATGTTGCAAATCAGGCTTTAAATGTTTTGTGAGAAAAGTCCAGTCACTTGGCACTAACCGTTGCTATTAGTCAAGTCAGTCATTTTCATTGGTCCCAAATTCATCTGAAAACAAAAGAATGATCTGGTGGCCCAGTGGAATCCTCACTTTTGCTTTGTGAAAGTATTTGAAACTCTTTCCAAAGCATGGTACGCACAGCTGGTTTTTAACTGGTCACATCACTTGTTCTCATCTTGCACATCTAATCATTTGCTAACACAAAACCTTGTTCGTGAGTGGTAAGAATGAGTTAGCTTGAGATGCTGTATGATTGCTTACATTGCTCCTAAAAAACAATCACTGCAGCTCAGAAGAGGGAATATCCTGGTTTACTAAAAGAATCCCTTGCCAACAAGTATGCTACATGAGCCATTGTGTTGCATTTATACAGTCTGCAGGTCACCCACTTCAACATTACACAGACAACAGATTAAAAATATTAAATATACTTGCTCTGTAACAAATGACCCATAGATTTCATTAAATAGAAAACAGTTTGGATAGCCTAACGTACACACACACACAAGGTTAAGTTGCTGGTAGTCACTGAACACTAAAGGAGTACTATAGAATTTTTTTTTTATCATCTAAAGAGGAACAACAGAGCAACAAAGCACTCCAGATAAAAAGCAGGCCATCATTTCATTGCCCTGAATGAGAAGTGTTTTTCAGACCTGTTTGTTCTCATACGTGGAGAGGGAAGAGGAGATCAAGGATATCACTCTCTACAGAAACCTAAAGGCACAAATCAAAGTTTAGCAACGTTACTGAAATGAATACTAAGATTTAGCAAGACTGCAGGTCAAATCCTTCAGATTTTCTTCATATTTGCATGCAACTTTCCCACATATTTCTTTCTGTAGGTATGGTAGAGAACAACAGAAGGGCAAACTAGAATGGTAGAACCTTGTGGCACGACTGAGTCATCAAGATAACCTCTAGCAGCCTCACCTTCTGCAGCTTGATTTCCAATGCACTGTCCAAAATGGCAGCATTGATATTCATCTCACGGATGTCTTTTAGAACTTTCACCTGCAAATGGGATTACAAATGCAATCATTAGTACAGATTCCCTGAGAAGCTTTCACAGTATTACAATTAGATTTCCCATTCTAGCAGCATCTAAATCAATATGATATGATTAGTTACTCCCATGGATTACATGCTGCGGTAACAAACCTTCACACGCAGAAATCTGGGTAATTTAATCAGGCAGTAATGGATTCTGGGAATGCTCCCACTGTCTAGAAACTTAAAATGATTCTCTCCCTATAATAACTTGCCATTACGCACCTGAAGCTAAATTGCCTGACAGGCTTGACAGTGGACAGTGGTGATTAAAACAGGTCACATCTCATCATCAAAAGTGGCAACTCCTGCTGAATTCACTTAGAAAACTGAATCCAAGAAAGGGAAAAAAATTACCCTAATTATCTTTCACAAGAATAACATAAGTGTGCATCTCTCTCTTTAATATATATATATATATATATTATTAAAAATTGCAACCCATTCCTCCTCATCATAGTAAGGGAAAGAATGTATGGACTGATGCATGTGAGGAAACATAACAGACTAGGGAAAAGGCAAACTGAGCACATAAATGTATTCCTCTGAAGGTGCTCAATGCCACTGAACAAGATATCAGGAAGCAGCAAACTTTCTGGAAGGAGCTTGTAAATGATACTGGACTCTGCTGTCATAGTAAATAACTCACATAACAGAGCTGTGCTGCTGCAGATGAGTCTGAAGTGCTGATATCTGCATCTTGAAAAAGAATTTGCACCTACTCCCTCCCAGGCTCGTGTAACAGCTTGGCTCCATGCCTCGATTAAATTTTATGGCTTTTTCAAGGCAACCTCCTCCTGGAATTATCAGTACATGTTGCAACCCATAAAAAAAAATAACCCAACCTGTTAGCTGTCACATGGCCAAGATCACAGCACAGAGGGGAAATATACAAATCTACATACAGGCAAACACACTTAGCTTCATTTTGGAAATTAGGCCTCTAAATGTTGTAGACAGCCAGTATACTGGTTTGTATGAACTGTGCAGCTGTTTATCCTGCTAATATTGCTGGTGTGCTACAGTATACAGTGTAAACTGTGAAACATAATCCATCATATAGCAATTCAGGACATTTGTTTACCCATTATGTTGTCCTGTTCCTAAACTTTCCTGCTTCATGGTACAGCTGGCCCAATGCTGTTCAACAGAAATATAACACACTTTTCCTATGGATCTTTAATAGAGCAGGGATTCAGAAATGAAAGAAAAATAGCCTTCCATGAAAACTCTTCCCAGCAATAATCGCCAGTGAACTCTGCCCTCATTATAAAACTCTACATAGCTTGCCATAAAAAGAGCCCTGTGATGCACATTATTTTTCACCTCTATATTCTCTGTAATATTCTTGGTTTTAGTATTCTGTTCTGATATGCTAACCATTTGGAATGTTAATCTTCATCCTTTTTATTGTTTGTCACCAGACATTATGTGCTAAACCGGCTCAGAAGATTCTGTATGCTGTAGTGCTATCTACTGAACACAGTCAGTAACTGCAGAAGCAGCACAAAAGCCGGGCAGGGAGGAATTGCACAGGCCAGCAAGACACTCAGCAGCAAAGAACACCGTAAAGGAATGAGAACAAGAAAGCATTGTTAGCACATTAAGAACATTAACAGGCGATTATTTGTATGACAAATGTTCGATTACTTAAACCTCTTTATTACTTGATTGTCTATTTGAAGAAATGGCTTTTTATGCTCAGAAATCTGTGCAAGAAAAATAATCTGTGGGAGCTCATTAATTAGAGGAATTGTTCCTTGTCATGTTTGTAGAGGCAGGGGCTTAGCATAAAGGGCAGGGTTGTAGCACATTAGTGACAGTCTTATTGTCACCCCTACCTACCATACATCGGCACCACTGAGCTTTCAGACAATTAAATAGCTTACATTTAATGTAAGACTTGAAGTTGACCGGTGCATTACTATTAATAAACAATAACGCCATTAAGGCCTATTAAGGCTGCACAATGAACTTGTCACAACGGATGATCTACAAATCAATATAAATAACAGTGACGGGTGATAATTGAATTCCAGCAGTCCCTCAGCACACGCTGTATATGAAGAGACATGACACACTGAAAGTAAAGTAGGAAAGCCAAAAGAAGTGATAACATGAACATTCTTATGTGAAACTTGATGTCACTATAGCTTTTAATGGGGGTCAAACTGCAAATATGTATTGACTTCTTTAAAAACAAGAAAATAACTAGCTGGTTACCCAGTCTCCCAAATTAGGAATTAGACATAAAAGTTTAGTGTGATTCTAGCCTTGGTTCATTCCAAACAATGAATGCAACCCTCAGATGGATTCATTAGTGGGTGCATCGTTTGCACCTTGGTTACAGTAAGAGTGGGATTTTGTGCAACCCAGGAAGTCTCTGAAGTTGCTGTCGGTTGATTCATCACTTTACATAATCAAAAAGGTAGCAGCAGAAATAAGGAGGTCAGGAAAAATAAATGATTCCATTATGCCATGCTCTGGGTTGGCACATTACTTTCAAATTCAGTTATAACAAGCTAGGCCCCAAATGTATGCACATGACTAGACCATTAGAACAGAAAGAAATACTCTGGGGCCACAGTGATCTTTTCAATGGAAATGTAAACTCCAGCAAATAAGTCCCCATAGGTTCTTCGGAGGAATCTATGTTTAAACTTTTATTTTCTCTTGAAGCAGCAAATGAAAATCCATCCTTCTTACTCGCATTTTTAAAGGCGAGCACAATGCCACCTGTGTTTTGGAACTGCCTCAAAAGATAGAAGGTGAAGAGATCAGATAATATTGTTGAAGACTGTTTTGTATGTGCCTCCTCTGTTACAGGCAAACAACCACTACAAACAAAGGGATGGCTGATCTCTGCACATCAGGAGAGTTCTTAGAAATGTAAGCATGCAGTGCGTAGGAAATAAAAACTGGATTCGGACATATGCCATGTCTGCATACTTGTTAAGAGGTGACACAATAATAAGGCCTTTAATAATAGGGGAATGAGTAAGGAAACAGAGAACTAGTAATGGAGCTGTTTGTGTGATGCATGGTCAGCATGAATTGCCAGAAGCAACAGAGTACTGGGCTGCCATGGTTTAAGCAATGAAAAGCAACAATTAAAGTAAAATTTCTGTTTAATATGAGATCAAGCAGCCTGTCGTCGTTACAGCTGTAACATGTCATTGTGCTGGAATGGAACCTGGGTGATCAAGGATTTGAAGAACGAGGGGACGTTTCCTGCATGTTTTTTTCCCAAACAAATGATAGTAAAACTGTTTTGTCACAACACTGCAGCGTATTTAAAACAGGCGGAAAGCCTGGAAGGGATGCTTCCAAGGGCGTGAATATTTTCCTTTTCAATATTTTGTATCTGTTTTGAGACCAGTCACGGGTAATTTAATATTTTCTACATGTAAGTCCTAATTCAGCCGTTGGACATGCTGGCCACACTGACATATCCCAGGGTTCAGGGAGCCAGTGTCTGGAAGTCTGCCCACAAGCGGGTTGCAGAAAAAGTGCCCACAATTCCCCACTCCCCCAGGGGACAGTTAACTCCTGAGCCATCCCAGAAGTTTGTGCTGTTGGCTGGGGAATAGGTATGACCAGCGTAACCTAATATATTGAACTAAGTTATACATTCTCTGTTGATCCCCTGGAATGCCTGGCAGTGCCAGTGAACACATAGGCACTGACTCCGTGGGTACTCCGGGGCTGGAGCACCCACAGAACAAAAACTGTGGGTGGTTACTCACTGGTGGGGAATGGAAGGGGCAGGACTAGCCCCTTCCAGCTGCTGGGACACTGCTCTGCAGCGTGGCGGGCTGGCGGCTGCCTGAGAGAGCCTGGCTGGGGAGGTGGCTTCCATTCCCCACCTCCACCCCTGGGCAAGGGTGCCGGGGGCGAGCAAGCCAGATCCTCCCCTCTCCACCAGCACGTTTTCAGCTCGTTCAGCCGAGGTCCCCGGCAGTCGAGCTCTGGCAGGGAGCGGAAGCCACCTCCCCAGCCTGGTTCTCTCAGGCAGCTGCTGGCCTGCAGAGCAGTGACTGGGAGGAGCCGGCGTCCAGGGGCAGTGCGGGTGGGGGACCAGCCTGCATCCGTGGGGCAGCGTGGGGAGGAAACATCTCAGCACACTGAGGGGGCAGAGGGCCAGGCTATGGCCAAGGCAGCTGAGGAGCCGGACCCACTGGGGCTGGCTGATCCGGTGTTGGCTGTCCCCAATCTGGGCCATGCCCCCACCCCCAGGCACAAAGCTCTCCGTGTGTCCAAGCCCCGCACGCTGGGCCCGGGAGCGGGGCAGTTTGGCCTGGGGAGGCACCTGGGCTGAGCTGGAGGCAGGAGACACTGGGGAGGAGGGAGGAGCGGGGGGGGGGCATGCTCGGGGGAGGGGAAGGAACGGGCAGGAAGCAGGGGAGCTGGGTGGAGGTGGGGTCTTGGGGGAAAGGATGGAGTGGGGGCAGGGTCTGGGGTGGAGCAGGGGTGGAGCACCCCCAGGAAAATCAGAAAGGTGGCAGCTGTGAGTGAACCTATACCTTAGGATTGTTGTCCTTACTGTTCTAATTTCTTCTCGATTTGTAATGTCTTTGTTGCTGTGTCCATGACTCTCTGCTTCCTCAAGTCCCCACCTGATCTTTTTCAAATCCCTTCTGGAAACCCACCAGATCTGAAAAGCTGCAAATTGCAAGAGTCTACATGATGCACTGTTCATTAACTGTCATGTGCCTTTAAAATACAGCCTGTTGTGAAGCATCATGCACAATAACGGCACTGTCGGAATCAACAGAGCAACAATAAAAGTAACAAGGTTGACACCTTCCCATCTGCCATATTTTGCTAGACCACCAGAGTCCTAGAGTAGATGCACTTACTCTGACTTTGCTTTCACTTCTATCATTCTTGCTTTCTTATGTAACCCCCTGTTCACTGGCCCAGTGTGAGGTTATTCAAGATAGGGGAAGCCTGCCTTGCGACTTTTTACACAACTTTGGGAAACGGGGCTTGAGGCTCTTCTGTGTGCTCTGTGTTGTGTGTCAGTGTGTGTTCACCTCAGACCAGACCCACTCAGACAAACCACCAGGAACAAGGCTTTATTCTGTAAAGAACATAGAACAAGGATTACAGTCCAGCAGCCTCCTCTCTGCTTGCCCGCTACATGCTCCCAGCTCAGTCAGTGCTGAGACATCCTGCTGGGGATGAGGGTGGAGGGGGGCAGAGGGTACATCCTGGCAGGAACCAGGAAGTTCTCCCAACATGCTGCAGTTTGTAGTCCACAACTTGTAGTTCCCAGGGCTGCTGTTGAAGCACACTGCACCTTGTACTACACCCTTCCCCCACTTATTGAAAGGGCGACCTCGTCCCTTGCCTTAGTCTAAACCTCTCAGATTGACTATCACATCACCCCCTTTTCAATGTTTCTAAGAGCTTCCTGCCGCACTTCACCCCACAGCAGCACTGGCCAAACCCCTGGTCTCTGCTCCTCTTTCATCAGGCAGCCCACTGTTTCAATTCAATCTGGACTGGTGCCCTTCACTGCCTTGTTGAGGGCTGAGGAGCTGGTGAACTATCTCTGGGCACCTCTCCAATCTGGTCCTACTCTGTCTGCCCTTCTCCAATGCAATTAGGTTTGTTCAGACTCTCCTCAGTTTGGTCAGTCTCCGCTGTGGTCCCCATGGTCTGGTCAGGCTCCTCCAGGTCAGAGTACTGAGGGTCTGAATCAAGATGGTCTTGGTCTTGTGACTCAGTACAGTGTAGCCCTGATTCCCCTTCACTGCACTGCCCATCCTCCATGTCCCAGGTATCCCTTGTGTACGTCATCCCCCTTCTGGTTTTCTTTCCTGTATAGCAGCATGGTCTATTTACACAGCCCCCAGCAAGTTCCTTCCCTACCCCTGCCTCCAATGGGAAGTTTCTCTCAAGTCCCAGCTTGGATTCCTCCATTTGTACCTCCCTGCCTGCTCGTTGATTAACTCAACCGATAGGTAGAAACATGGATGATGTAATTCGGTTATAGTGTATCACCTGTTCCCCTCCTCCTGATTCGGGCTGTACAGCATAGACAGGCAAGTCCCCTTGTCTTCTGATCACGATATAGGGGATTGGTTCCCATCTGTCTCCCAGTTTCTGTCTCCCTTTCTTCTCCCTGGCTACTAGCACCCTGTCTCCAGGAGTCAGTGGGGCTTCTCACATCTGGCGGTCATAGTACTGTTTCTGGTGAAGTTTGGTGGCTTCAGATGCCTGTGCAGCCTGATGATATGCTCTCTCTAGGCATTCCCTTAGCCAGGAGATGTACTCCTCCACCTCCACCCCCTCATCTCCCCGGTGAGGGAAACCCAGGGCCAGATCTACCTTCAGCCTGGGGCGCCGGCCAAACATTAAGAAGAATGGAGAAAACCCAGTGGACTCATGACGGGTGCAGTTATAGGCATGAGTCATGGGCTCAACATAGTCCTTCCAGTTTGCCTTTTGGTCCGGGCGCAGGGTTCCCAGCATATTCATGAGTGTTCAGTTGAACCGCTCAGTAGTCCCATTCCCTTGAGGGTGGTAGGCCGTGGTTCTGCTCTTCCAAGTCCCCAACAGATTCCAAAGCTGGACCAGGAGATTACTTTCAAAATTTCTCCCCTGGTCCGTATGTATCTTTGCAGGGATGCCATAGTGGCAGATGAACTGTTTCCACATCACCTTGGCCACAGTCGATGCCCGCTGGTCACAAGCAGGGTATGTCTGAGCATAGTGAGTGAAGTGGTCAGTGACTACAAGGACATTCTCGATGGCCCCCCAGGACAGTTCCAGGCTGAGAAAACCAAGGAACACTAGCTCCAGGGGCCTAAAGGTACAGATTGAGGTAAGTGGAGTTGGGCCTTCAGAGACGCCTCTCTTTCTTAGGCAGCATCTTTTGCAAGAGGAGCACCACCCCTGGATGGTGGACTGTATGCCTGGCCAATAACAGCAAGTACGGATGAGATCCACTGTACGGTCAATGCCCATGTGTCCCATGTCCCTGTGCAGGGCTTCGAACACTTCTCTCTGGAGTTTCTCTGGCAGCACCACCTGTTGGATCTGTCCCTCTTCTGGGATTGTTGTCCTCCTGCAAAGGATCCCCTCTACCAGCTGCAATCGCTTACATTGATTTAGTAATGTCCGCACTGGTGTTTCTTCCTTCTGCCTCTCCGAGGCACTGGGTGCCCATTGCCTGGGGAGGTAGGTCCTTACTTGGGAGATTACTGTATCCTTTTCCTGCAGCGTCCTCAATTCTTCCTTAGGCAGGCCTGGGATTAATTCTATGCCTGACCTGTGGAGTGGCGCAGCTCTCTCCATTGCATTCCTTTGGCATTCCCCCTGGGTTGCTACGGAGGACACATTGCATCCAGCATTCAGAACTGTAGCCACCTCCTCCTAGGGTAACTGAGACAGGCCATCAGCATTGGCATTACTTCTCCCAGACCGGTACTTTATGTCAAAGTTGAACTCTGCCAGCTTTGCCATCCACCTGTAACTGGTTGCGTCCAATTTAGCAGTAGTAGTAGCATAGGTCAGTGGATTGTTGTCAGTCAGCACTGTAAATTGGTGTCCTAGTAGATAGTCTCTAAATTTATCTGCCACCGCCCATTTTAACGCCAAGAACTCCAGTTTATGGGCGGGGTATTTTTTTTTTCTGAAGAAGTTAAGCCCCTGCTGGCATAAACTATGACCCTCGCCTTCCCTGACTGAACCTGAGCCAGTACAGCTCCTAGCCCCTCTGTGGATGCGTCTGTCTGGAGTATGAATGGTAAGCTGTAGTCAGCATATCTCAGTATTGGTATAGTAGTCAGCTTTGTCTTCAGCTCTGTGAAAGCTTGGTCACTTTCCTCTGTCCAAACAAAACTGGGTATCTTAGTGGGACCCCTCTGATTTCTCCTTCTGGTCTGGGCTTCACCTGCAGTTAATCTGAATAATGGGGCTGCCAGTTTGAAGTAGCCTTTGATATACATCCTGTAATAGCCAGTGAATCCAAGAAACTGTAACACTTGCTTCCTGTTAGAAGGGGTCTTCTAATCCCTCACCTGCCCTATCTAATTTGGATCTGTTGCAATACCTTGGGCAGACACTATGTGCCCAAGGTATCCTACCTCTTCTCATAGCAAGTGACACTTCCTGGGCTTCAGCTTGAGACCGTGTTGACGGAGTCTATCAAAAACCATCTCCAGGTGCTGCAGATGCGCTGTAGATGCTCCTCAAAAGTACGGGAGAACACCATGACATCATCAAGGTAAATCAGTACTGCTGAGAAGTTTTAATCCCCAAAGACATGCATCATCAGCCTCTGGAAGGTAGCCGGGGCATTCTGTAGACCAAAAGACATCCGAGCAGACGGGAGAAAAAGGAAAATATATCCCATTAACTTGTGAATGATTCAACAATGAATAACCCCATGCCTTTTGATGCACCTCCATGGTGCGAGAGGGCTGACACAATATGAGTGGTTGAATCTTCATGCTCAATTTGCCATTTTCCCATTTAAGCCATTCCCAAGAGAAGACTTCTATACTAGAAGAGATACCTCCATCCTCACTGACAATGGAGTTACACTAGGGAAGCATATTGCTCATTACCTTACGTCAGAGGCACCTCAATCTTTGAGTAGGACTATGAGGTTTGACACTGATTTTTGCAAAAATGTAGCCCAAAAGAACCTTTGTCCATTTTCATCACCAAAATAACGTTCTTTTGTGTAAAGTGTGCCCTTTTTGCTCCTTAAGAATCTCATGAATGGTAATAAAACTATGCAAAGTCTAGGCCTTGAAAGCTAAGCTTCAATGCATTTTGTGCCCACTGGCTGGCATTTTTCCACCCGGGCCTTCTAGCCTTCCCTTTTGGAAACTCTTGATTCCCTCCTGGACTAGCTGAGATCCCAGTGTCTTTCCAGCCAGTGGTCTGCACAGGACCATGTTGTAGTGTGAAACACTACAAGTCAGTGAAGCCATTGCCTATGAGCATACATGCCGTGGCTCCACCCCTATGTACTAGGGTTAGAGCTACCCCTTAGTAAGGGGAGGATTTGGTCCCCCTTTGGACCCAGAGCACCAGTGACAGAGGGAGGAAGCCAGCCAGTTCCCTCTGTCCACCGGAGCAGCAAAGTCAATGGGGAGTCTCCCAGGGTGATAGGTGTCCTGTACCCTTCCCTCCCATCACAAACGACTACACAAAGCAGTGGTCCCACCACTGGTTCCAGTCCAGCCCTAGGGAGGGGGAGACTCAGTCCCTGCTAGGAGCTGGAGGACTAGGTCCCACTTTCACCATTCAGTGCCCCAGGACAGTGACATTACCAACTACCATTGCATTTCAACCACTAACAGCTGCCTCTGCAGCATCAGGAGATAAGGCACTAAGGGGGTGAGTGTGGGCCACTGTCCCTCCCTCTGCCTTTGCCCAAACCCCACACCCTGCATCAGGCTTCCTTCCCAGCCTTCCCTTCCTGAAGCTACACTCAGTTCTGCACAGAGCACCTCTCCAATATGAGTCTTTGCAGTGTTGTCTCCTTGTCCTACTCGTGGTTACATACTACTGTCCTTTGCCATACCCCACCATATCCCCTCTCCCACCTGCCTTCTCTCCCCAGCAATCTCATGCTCACCTATTCCTACTGTACACATACACCACTAAAAACAAATATCAGATTCAGTTTTGAATTACCCCAATATATATATCTATATATCAATAAAACTATAAAAAAACAAACAGCAACTAGACATGAGCCACGCCACTAAGCTAACCTAGGATCCTGTTCTTGTGTGACCTGTGTTGTTTATATCCCCTATCTCTTCTTTCTGTTCTGTCTCCTCTGACATATCCTAAAAAGGTGAGACAGGGAAACAAGGACCATCCCTACTATGCATATCAGCCAACCCCAGAGGGATTGTCAAAGAGAAATTCAGAAAGATTAAACCAGGGGTCGGCAACCTTTCAGAAGTGGTGTGCCGAGTCTTCATTTATTAGCTCTAATTTAAGGTTTTGCGTGCCAGTAACACATTTTAACGTTTTTAGAAGGTCTCTTTCTATAAATCTATAATATATAACTAAACTATTGTTGTATGTAAAGTAAACAAGGCTTTTAAAATGTTTAAGAAGCTTCATTTAAAATTAAATTAAAATGCAGAGCCCCCCAGACTGGTGGCCACGACCCGGGCAGTGTGAGTGCCACTGAAAATCAACTCGCGTGCCGCCTTCGGCACCCGTGCCATAGGTTGCCTACCCCTGGATTAAACCATTCAAACACTCTGTACTGGTGTAGATTAGAAGATCTAGTAATGAAGGGCTTCTTGAAGTTGCACCTGTGGAAAGTCCAGGATCCAAATAAATAATTCATTCCCATTTCTTTTACTGCAAAACAGCTTGATCTTTTACCCCAGGGACAACCTGAAATATTACAAGGGAGCCAAGAAGCTCTCATAGCAAATTTCAAACTTAAAAGGGATGAAATGGGAAACCTGAGAAATAAGGACATGGGGGGGAAAAAAATCAAGAAATATACTTAGAATGATGTCTTGTCACAGAGTCTGGCAAATCTGGATCTGGATACTCTAAATTACGAGCAAAACAAGGAAATAGATTATTATTTTTGATGGAAACTTTTAGCTGCCTGCTCTATTATTTTACAGGTATGCATCACTCCAATCTGATATGAAATAACCATCTGTTTATCCCAGAGTGCTTAGGTTTCCCAATAGGAAGTGCTAAAAACCAGTAGCCTGCCAGGAAAGCAGTAGAATTGGCAGGACTGTATTGGCCTCAATAAACCGTCTTGAAAAAATGTTTGCCTTTGGGGTTTTGGGGACTGGGAATGCCAGTCGGGAACAGATGGAAGATCTCTGCTACTGCTCACTGCCACCCTAGCTGACATCAGACAAGAACTCTCCAAGTTCACCAGTAATAGAATGTTTCATATGTGTCTGTTACATTAATACACAGTAGTAACTCGGGGAACACTAAGTGGCTAAATTGCAGCTGTAAAATGCCCCAAATCACATCTCCTGCTGTGATTTAAAATGACAATTTCTGCAGCAAGCAGGAGTATGATAGGTGCAGTGCCCTTCAACCACCCATCAGATGCCCCTCCAAGCTCTAAGACTGAGAAATGATACTAGTTTCTTTCCAGTAGTAAGGAATGATCATCTTGCAACTAAGTTTTTTTTCTATTGTGGCTGGCCAGTAGCCAGGTGCAACTCAGCCTGCCATGCAGAACACTTACACTGTTCCTTTGAAAATAATGAGATTTTACAAAAGACGTTTCACTCCAAATACCTAACGCGGAGTCTGACAAAAGATCAATCGATGCAACCCAGAAGCTGATTGTACCAACATATACTTCCTGTCGTGCCCAGCTTCATTATTCTTCATTTGTTTGTGAAGCCCGACAATGTCTAGAGTCATGGTCTCTTGAGGTTCTCAAGCAAGAGTCTGCTAATTGTTCACCTATAACACCATCCAGGTGCAAAGAATCAGCATAATGCCATTTTGGCTTCCTAGATGGCTGTTCCTGCATATCAAAGACCTAGTGACAAAAACAGGATCTTTGATCCTTGCCAGCAGAAAACAAATGAAATCTTATCATCCCTTGGACACAAGGACAAATCTCTATTTGCTGCAATCTGCAGCCTCAACATAAGAAATTAAAATCCTTTTGCTAGTTATGAATATAAATACAAATGTCTCTTTTTAGGAGAGATGCAGCTCACAGTGTGTTCCAGGAATAGTATCTAACTTGGTATTTTGGGGGAGTAGCCAATTCTAAGCTGTTAATGGAAAAATATACAGGTTGACGCTAACACCACTGATTCCTTACTTCTCTGCAATTTCTAGACAATAGAAAGGGTGGGTGAAAGACTGAGTCCAAGTTTGGAAATGTCCCTGGGAGATGTGCTAAAAGATCCCTTTGATAACATAATGTCTCAGCAAACACTTTGCCTTTAAAATATGATTAAAAGCAGTGGCCAGGCAGAGTTCACCTTTAGAAAATAACACAAGAAATCACTTCCCAATAGGATAGTTGCTTGAGTCTCAGAGATGAAGAAGAGATTTGATGGATGAGAAGGCAATATTAAAATGTCTCCTCACATAAGAAAACAGAACGAGAGCAATCATCAGAATTTATCAGCCAGAGAGAAGCACCGTGTTTTCTTGGTACTAAAGGGACCTGATATACTAAATCAAAACAAGCACACACACAAGAAGGAGAAAGATGTCACTGTGGTATAAATACCATATAAATGAGCCTCTTGGAACCGGGAGCTTATTTAAGTCCACACAATAGTGACATCTAAGAAAGAAAAAGGGGGAACCAAATCAAAGTACTGGGTTAACATCAACAATGAAAGCAGCAATTTCTAAAGAATAATGCCCCATCCACCAAGTATGCCGGGGAATTGTGCCTTTCTTATCTAATATCTACCACATTGCAAATACCAAGTTCTTATTACACCTAAAATAAGAACTAGTTAGACTTCTTCATCCATTTTGCAATATATCTATATGCACATTTATATCAGGCTCATCAACACCACATGTTGAAGTCAGGAGGAATGTGCTGGTGTCATGCAGTGAAATATGTCTCATTGTGAGTCATGTCACTACATTTTGTGAAAACCTTTGAAAATTAAGGCCCTCATAATCCGCATTAGCAAATGCGCTCTCAGTTTGTATGGGTTTCTCCCAGTCCTATCACAGGGACTTTAGTGACTAAACTGGTGTGTTTTTAACACAATGTTCAGTTGTAGGGGGTGGTTTTTAAAGGATTAAAGTCCTTCCTTAGACAATATACAAAATAGAAAGGTTTGACCAGAACCTCTTTTCTTTTATGAAAATAAGTGAATCTTTCATCAAACCCTGATTGAGGCCCAAAGTGGGTTTTGTATGGGTGCACGTGCATTTACAAATAGGCTGAACTGGAGGCCTACAATAAATATTTACATCCAGCTTAAATCTATTTTTGATAAGCCAAAGTTCATACCACTGGAAGTACAATCTGCAGGTAATATAAAGACTGATCTAGTGCTGTCTAGGGGCGCTGGAACAATTTGTCTAGTGGGGGAGCTGAGAGCCATTGAACCAAACTCTAAACCCTGTGTCTAATGGAAAGCACTCCGAGCCAGGGGGTGCTGCAGCAATCCCCACGCCCCTAGTTCCAGCACCCGTGGTGCAGGCTGTTTAACTCCAAAATTTAGTTATTTCTCCTTAGCTCTTTCTACTTTGGGTTTCCTAAGGAAAATCTTTGAAGTTGTTCTTCCCACACTCATCTTAAGAGAAAATCAGCACAACTAGGATCCCAAATTCATTGCTATACACCAAGTAAAGTAGGGGGAAAACAATGGGTTGAACCCCTGGCACCAGAAGTTACACCACAAGGCCGAAGAGATTATACACCATCCATTCCCAGGTATTTAGGCCATCAAGTACACAGCACTGCACTGGCAGCCATAAATGAAGTTTGCAAGGCACGGTTTGCACATATGGATGAACATATCCTGATTTTTACAGAAAGCTTTGTGGAGAGCCAGGAAACTTGTATAAAATGTCTGAGAGCACATTTGTTCAGCAGGAAATGTTATACAAATGCTGCATATGCTGAACTCATTTTAACTTCTCAAAAGCTGAAAGAAACTGGAGCCAAAGGATTAGGTCATCACTTACCTTGAAAAATATTCACATTTTTGTACTGTGAAAGTGCTTAATTGTTTTCCCACTGTTGAATGCTACCTTCTTCTGGGGATATTCAGGGGACAGGTACCTTAATACAAACATTTTTGGCATTCATATATTCCAGGAATATATAGAAGTCCCAGTCATCAAGAATATATCAAGCTGCTATTAATACAGTCATCTGGGGAATTAGGATAAGATAATGAATTAATTAGTTCTAGGACATTGGATTTAACTGCTATGGCATAAATATATTTCATTCCTTTAAACAGAATTATTTTGTCCAACTACAGTGATACCAATAAATATCTGATTTAAATGAAGCCCTTATTTTGTCATCTCAACCGTGGTCAAACAGGAACTCAGCTTCTGATCTGTTATCAAGCCAAAAAAAGAAAAATCTGCAGGAAGTAAAAATGGCTGCACCATGAATTTCCCCACTAATAACCCTAAATAATAAGGGTGAAAAACGACTGCTCCAATTAACGTGGTACAATAAAAATTCCCACTAAGGGTCCAGTCCTGTAGCCCTTTCTCATGTGATTACACTCTCTGCAGCAATGCATTCCTTTGAAACACAAATGCAGAACCCTATTGGAATATTTTTTCCACAACACTTTATAATGATATTTTATCAAGTAATAGTACATCCTCATTAGGATCATTGTATACCATTTTGATGAACTCATCACAGGTTGAGCTGGTAAAGTGAAGATCAATGAAAATTGTAAATTCTTTGGGATGTGTCTTTGATGTGTTTGTACAGCACCTAACACCCTGATCCTGACTGGAACCTCTGGGTACTACTATAATAAATACCGACGTACACCAGGATAAAAAATGGTTAGTGAATAGCTGGGCTTCGTTTGTGGAGTTATTTCAAAGATGAGGATGACTTTTTTCTTGAAGGGAGAAAATAAAGGGGACTTAATTGAAGAATTTAGAATATGATGATTACAGAGAAACTGACCAGCACCTCCTTTTTTATACTGACCCACTTAACGAGGTTAAGAGCAAGTAAATTTAAAACAAACAAAAGGGACTGCCTGCTCATACAGTATACAATCAGTCTGTACAATACAGAAGGATTATAGTCAAATCCTGGAGCTGGATATAATGTTATGTTCGCAGTGTTGTTGTACCACAGAATTTTCTCTGAAGAGAAAGTCCGGGTTATACACCTAAATACACTTAACATCAGCTTCACTAAACAAGTACACTCCACCAGAGAAGTAGATTCCATCATGGAATGGGCCACCCAAATATCCTGGGAGAACCTGCTTCAATACAAAAAAATAAAAAAACCACAACAACATTGACTACACGCTCCTAGTTGTCACCTAACACCCCACACTGGAACCTGTACAGCATAGTAAACAATTACAATCTATGCTTGATGGGGACCACATCCTGAAAGAAATCTTTCCTGAACCCCTTCTTCTGGCCTTCAAACAACCCCTCCTCAACCTTATTACATTTATCATCAGAAGCAAGCTCCCCATAGACCCAGACCCACCAACTCAAAGCAGCACCAGACCCTGCCAGAACAGATGCGAAACCTGCAGACATATCTCCACAGCTACGATGATCAATAGCCCCACAAAACACCTTTAAAATCCATGGGTCCAACACATGCCTATCTCATCATGTAGTGTACCTCATCCTGTGCATCAAAGGCCTCAACAACTGGGTGGAACTAGAAAAATCACTATGCTTCCAAATGAACTCACACAGGAAAATGATAACAGACAAAAAATCATTTCACCCATAGGGAAAGAATATTCACAACGTGTATGACGTTGCACTCTATATGTTTTATGGAAATATGCTAATGAGTGTGAATATAATGTAATTGGAATATGCTTCATGCAAAAGGTCTCTTGTAAGGTATCATTACCAAGGTTATAATCTACTGAGTGTGTTCATCCTATTTGTATGTATGTATCTGTAGCAGGATGGTCACCCGCTCCTGCCCTGATGGGCTTGAAATCAGCCCTGGAAAAGCAGCAAGCCTCGGCTGATTGGGGAAACAGCCACAGATGAGGCCACGCCCCAATCAGGGCTCAGCTGGCCCTTATAAGAGGGCAGTGGGCCAGGAGCACAAAGAGTCTCTCTCTCTAGATGTGGAGAGGGATGGACCTGGCTGCTAGGAGCTAAGCAGGGTACCGAAACTGGAGCAGGGCTGGGGGAAGGCCAGAGGAGCTGGGGAGCTCCGGCCTAGAAACCCCCCAGGCTGCAGGCCTTGCTAAAGGCCAAAGAAAGGTACTGGGGTTGCAGAGGGCAGCCCAAGGGTAGGCAGAGGCAGCAGGTGATGAGTGGCATTTACACTGCAGTCTGCCCCAGTGAACGGGGGCTAGATCGAGACTGGCAGTAGCCATAGTCTGAGGCGAGGTGGGGATAGAGGGTTTTGTTTATTAATGAACCCAGAGTAAGTGATTAATACCTGGGGGAGCAAACAGCTGTGCATCTCTCTCTATCAATGTTATAGAGGGCAGACAATTTATGAGTTTACCCTGTATAAGCTTTATACAGAGTAAAACAGATTTATTTGGGGTTTGGATTCCATTGGGAACTTGGTGTCTGGGTGCTGGAGATAGGTGACCTGCTGAGCAGTTTTTGGTTAAAGTCTGCAGCTTTGGGGGCATGGACCAGACCTGGCTCTGTGTTGCAGCCGGCTAGCATGTCTGGCTCAACAAGGCAGGGTTCTGGAGTCCCAAGCTGACAGGGAAAATGGGCTCAGAGGTAATTTCAGCACATCAGGTGACAGTCCCAAGGGGGTCTCTGTGACCAAACCCGTCACAATGTGATCACTCTATATCTGACCTCTCAATCCTCATTCCCAAAGGAAACCTGCACAACTCCTTCAAGAGACAAGCCTGGGAACCGAAATTCATAATTCTGCTAGATACCAAAACAAGAACTTGTTGATTTTATGGCTCATTACATAAGCACCGACTCCATGGGTGCTCCAGGGCTGGAGCACCCACAGGAAAAAAATAGTGGGTGCTCACACCCACCAGCAGCCTTGCTGATCAGCTCTCTCTCCCTCCCTTCCAGTGCCTCCCACCACGATCAGCTGTTTAGTGGCGTGCAGGAGGCGCTGGGGGGAAGGGGCAGAGCAAGGGCTGGGCACGCTCGGTGGAGGGGGCGGAACGGGGGCAGCAAGAGGCGGGGGTGGGGTCTGGGGCAGAATAGGGGTCAAGCACCCCTGGGAAATTATAAAGTTGGCACCTCTGGCTCATTAATCACAATTTGTCGCACACCTTGCTGCCTGCTATCCCTTAATTGCCTGTTTCATTTTAAGTGGTATCCTACAGCATATGTGAACCCCTTATGCCAGTGGTCCCCAGGGGGCACGGAGAAATGTTCGGGGGGCTTGGTGGGACCTGGACCAGCCCCACTGGGGGCAGGGAGGGAGCACCACCCGGCCCTGCTCTGCCCCCAAGTCTGATCAAGGCCACAGCCTTGCCCCTGGCATGAGCTGCGGCCTCTGGTTCCCAGCCAGCCATGGCTCCGGCCCTGACCATGGCCCTGCTCCCTGACCCCTCTCACAACTGTGGCTCAGGGGGAGGGGGATGTGGACAGGGGTAAGGGGGGCACAAGGTAAAAAGTTTGGGGACCACTGCCTATGCTTAACAATCTGTCTCAACTTATATTTAGCTAAGACACTCTAGTTACCTTCCCCGGACCTGAAGAAGAGCTCTGTGAAGCTCGAAAGTTTGTTCCTTCCAACAGAACTTGGTCCAATAAAAAAATATTACCTCACTTACTCTGTCTCTCAAGATAGTTTTATGACCAATAATAATATTTGTATTTTAGCATGCAAAAATACAAATAATAAATCTCTTGCTTCAGGCCAGTCAATCAGTTTGTGTTTGTGATTGTGTTAAGTAGACCATCCGTGACAGGTGTTTGGAGAGTTTTAAGAGCAGTTTTACAATGATGGAGATTCCACAACCTCCCTACGCAATTTATTCCAGTGCTTAACCACCCTGACAGAAAGTTTTTCCTAATGTCCAACCTATACCGCCCGTGCTGCAATTTAAGCGCATTGCTTCTTGTCCTATCCTCAGAGGTTAAGAAGAACAATTCTTCTCCCTCCTCCTTGTAACAACCCTTTATATACTTGAAAACTTATGTCCCCACTCAGTCTTTTCTTTTCCAGACTAAACAAACTAATTTTTTCAATCTTCCCTCATAAGTCATGTTTTCTAGACCTTTAATAATTTTTGTTGCTCTTCTCTGGACTTTCTCCAATTTGTTCACATCTTTCCTGAAATGTGGCACCCAGAATTGGACACAATACTCCAGTTGAGGCCTAATCAGTGTGGAGTAGAGCAGAAGAATTACTTCTCGTGTCTTGCTTACAACACTACTGGTAATACATTCCAGAATGATGTTCACTTTTTTTGCAACAGTGTTACACTGTTGACTCATATTTAGCTTGTGGTCCACTGTGACCCCCAGATCCCTTTCCGCAGTACTCTTTCCTATGCAGTCATTTCCCATTTTGTATGCACGCAACTGATTGTTCCTTCCTAAGGGTATGTCTACAGTACGAAATTAGGTCGAATTTATAGAAATCAATTTTTAGGAAGCGATTTTATACAGTCGATTGTGTGTGTCCCCACTAAGCGCATTAAGGCGGCGGAGTGCGTCCACAGTACCGTGGCTAGCGTCGACTTTCGGAGCGTTGCACTGTGGGTAGCTATCCCACAGTTCCCGCAGTCTCCGCCACCCATTGGAATTCTGGGTTAAGCTCCCAATGCCTGATGGGGCAAAAACATTGTCGCGGGTGGTTTTGGGTACATGTCGTCAGTCGCCCCTCCCTCCGTGAAAGCAACGGCAGACAATCATTTCGTGCCTTTTTTCCGTGCGGACACCATACTGCTTTCAGCAGACAGTGCAGTAGGACTGCTAACCGTCGTCATCGAACAACCGCTTCCACTTCAACTCTGCTCTCCTGGTGCCATGAATCCACCTCGCAGGTCCTCTCGTCGTTCTGAATAAATATCTATTCTCATGGCATCCGCTGCCACTCTGCTCTCCTGGTGCCATGAATCCACCTCGCAGGTCCTCTATATGACCGTCATCATCCACCGCTTCCGCTGCAACTCTGCTCTCCTGCTCTTGTCTCGCCATACCATGGCAAGCATGCAGCCCACTCAGCTCAGCTAACGGACACCACCGCTGTTGTGTCCTGGTGCTGCTGGCAGCAGATGGTGCAGTAGGTCTGCAAAACTGGTCTTCCAACCACCGCTCCCGTTGCCACTCTGCTCTCCTGCTCTTGTCTCGATTGATAGCGAATTTCTACATGTTGGCTGTCATGGGCTCCCGCTTCTGCTGCAACTCTGCTCTCCTGCTTTCATGAATCCACCTTGCAGGTCCTCTCATCGTTCTCTATAAATATCTATTCTCGTGGCATCTATATAAATATCTATTCTCGTGGCATCCGTCGTCAGCCACCACTTCCGCGGCAACTCTGCTCTCCTGCAGACGCCATACCACGGCAAGCATGGAGCCCGCTCAGATCACCGTGGCAGTTATGAGCATTGTAAACACCTCGCGCATTATCCTGCAGTATGTTCAGAACCAGAACCTGCAAAAGCAGGCGAGGAGGCGATGGCAGCATGGTGACGAGAGTGATGAGGACATGGACACAGACTTATCTCAAAGTACGGGCCCCGGCAATGTGGACATCCTGGTGGCAATGGGGCAGGCTCATACCATGGAACGCTGATTCTGGGCCCAGGAAACAAGCACAGACTGGTGGGACCGCATAGTGTTGCAGGTCTGGGATGATTCCCAATGGCTGCGAAACTTTGGCATGTGTAAGGGCACTTTCATGGAACTTTGACTTGCTTTCCCCTGGCCTGAAGCGCAAGAATACCAAGATGAGAGCAGCCCTCACAGTTCACAAGCGAGTGGCGATAGCCCTCTAGAAGCTTGCAATGCCAGACAGCTACCGGTCAGTCGGGAATCAATTTGGAGTGGGCAAATCTACTGTGCGGGCTGCTGTGATCCAAGTAGCCAACGCAATCACTGAGCTGCTGCTATCAAGGGTAGCAACTCTGGGAAATGTGCAGGTCATAGTGGATGGCTTTGCTGCAATGGGATTCCCTAACTGTGGTGGGGCAATAGACGGAATGCATATCCCTATCTTGGGACCGGACCACCTTGGCAGCCAGTACTGTAGTGGGGTGAGCACCCGCTCCAGCCCTGAAGGGGTTGGAAAAGGCCTGCAGAGAGCTGGGGCTGGGGAAGGGAGCAAAACCCCGGCTGATTGGGGGAAGTGGCTGCAGCCAGAGCCATGCCCCAAACAGACTAACTGGGCCTTATAAGAAGGCCAGGGCAGCCAGAAGCTCAGTCTCTCCTCTAGCTGTGGAGGGAGATAGGCCTGGCTGCTGGAAGGTTGAGAGGTACCTGGGAGTGAGGCAGGGCTGGGGAAAAGCCAGAGGAGCAGGGGAGCTCCAGGCTGCAGGGCCTGGTTCCAGGCCCATAGAGGTACTGGGGGTAGAAGAAGGCAGCAGGTCAAACCCCCCTTGCCAGTGATGAGTGGCATATACTGCAGTCTGCCCCAGGGAACGGGGGCTAGTTGGTGACTGGCAGTAGCCTTACAACTGAGGCAAGGTGGGGATAGGGGTGGGGGTTCCCCTGGGCGGGAAGACCCTGAGACTGATGGGTTACTGCCAGAGGGGCAGCACCCCAGAGAAAGGGGTACCGGGGTCCTGGAAATCCATCCAAGGCACTAAACATACTATGTGACCCTTGCGTACAATCAAAACAAGCTCAAAATAACTTGCAACAAACTGCCTGTGAATGAGCGGTATCCCAAGTATACGCCCCAAAATTATGTGGCAAATAATTTGTGACTTGATGGTAGACAATTCACCAGTTGAAAAGGGAGTCCAGTAAATTATTCTGTACAAATTATCTGTATTGCTTAGGCCCCAATTCTACCATGAAAAGTGCACAGGCAAATGCATTTGCCCATGCACAGCCCCTCTCTTTTCAAGAGGGCTTTGCCTACACCAGGGGTCAGCAAACTTCAGCATGCAGCCCATCAGGGTAATCCGCTGGCGGGCCACGAGACATTTTGTTTATGTTGACCATCCAGAGGCACGGCCCCCCGCAGCTCCCAGTGGCCACAGTTCACTGTTCCCGGCCAATTGGAGCTGTGGGAAGTGGTGGCCAGCACATCCCTGTGGCCTGCACCACTTCCCGCAGCTCCCATTGGCCGGGAATGGCAAACCGCCGCCACTGGGAGCTGTGGGGGGCTGTGCCTACAGTCAACGTAAACAAAATGTCTCATGGCCCGCCAGCGGATTACCCTGATGGGCCGCGTGCCGAAGGTTGCCGACCTCTGGCCTACACATATTTTTATCGCAGGATCGAAGCCTTACTGACTGCTGCTGGAGACAGGTCACTGTACTTGAAGGATCAATTGCCTGATGTGATAGTGCAAAGGATATGTATTCTTGACCCTTCAACATCTAGGCCCAACCAGAACCGACAAGTGCACAGATGTGAAAGATAAAAATGACAGTTAAATGAACTTTTTCAAAGAGCCACATGGGTCCAGGTTTGGTTTGAGTTTGGACAAAGGTTCAGGAGAACCTCATTTCATCCCATCCAGTTCTCCTACATCACATCCAACAATAAGAACATGTTTAAAAATTGTTTTCCTTATCCTCTAGTACATCAGAAGAGACAGGAGTTCCTTACTATCCCACCTCATCAATGAGTCTGCATGCTGAGCCAAATACTGCCCAGTGAGCCAAACCTGGACTTCTCCACTGGGTCAGTGGGTTTGCACGGCTGACACTGAGAGCAGAATTCAGCCAGTTTTTCCATGTATCATCCTAAGTCATTGGTTAAACTTCACTTGGAGATATTCTCACAGGTAACTGCCAACACATCTTGTCAGAAAGGTCAGCCTTACTCAGCCCCCAATGGGTTCAAACACAGCCCAGCAAGACACGCGCTTCAGGCTGCACTTGCTGTTACAATGATATAGAACATGACAACTCAACGTGCTAACTATAAGGTACTCACAGGCTCAGCTCCATTTCTAGCAGATTGAGCTCTGCTTGAGGAAGATATTCTGTCCTGAGGGGTCACAAACAAGTCACATTTTAACAGACGCATGCTAAGCAGATTCAGTTCCTGGTTCCAGTTTTATGTTAGAATTTTCCTTCAATCTGTTGATGTTTAGGGCCTACTCTTAGGCTGCAGTGCAGCAATGAAGCTGTTTTAGGGTTTTTTATTGTGCTCATCCTTGTAGCATCTATAATGCATTAATTAATAAAATAAATAGTTTGGTGAGTCGAAATGGCATTGATTGATTGCCTTCTGATGGCTGGCGTGTGAAAGTGGGCAGAAGAGACTGTGTGACACTGCCTTAACAATCTTGTGTCATCGGTAATTTCCAACACCACCTGTGCAATCATTTGCAGAAACATTAGCTATTTGATTTTTTCCCCAGTTTGCTTCCATAGCAACATCCATCAGAAAGAGAACAGAGGGTGCATATGGTGAAGTTACAAAGCATATTTTCTACAAGTAAAAGGAGGCCAAAGCATTTAGCACAGCACTCAGGTTTCCCTTAGTAACTAAAAATCCAAAATACCTCTCCTGTTTCAGTGTGTCATAGTATTAATTAGGATGCTTTATGATGCACTAGCTTAAACTGCTGCAGGCTAAAGTAACACTTGGGCTGTCTTTAATTAATCTGGGTGCTGGAATTTTTGCATGAGATTTAAGCCTATTGCCAAAACACAGTCTTGTTACATTTGTTTATTTTTTTATTGTTAGTAGTAATATGTTTTACAGGCAGGGCTCTGAACTGTTTGACAGCCTTTGACATGCTAAGTGTTGGGGGGGGATTGAACCTTCAGTGCCAAGGAGAAATCCAAGTACTGAAAATTATTTATTTGAAGTAGTTGAAATCAGTCTCTAAGGAAGTAGCTGAAAACTGTCAGGTTAATTCTGAAGTAAGTTGGGGGAAAAAAGTGCACCTCCTGCTTAGTCATTTCTCTACCTGCCAGTAGCTTGATACTCACAATGCACAATGATATTTTAGTACTGAAAACCATAGTGGTGTTTCTCCTTAGTTTGAAATACAGCCCTTTAAGCTGAGTAAGAAAAAAGGAGTATTGAGGGGAAAGAACAAACACATTTCCAGTCTCAGACTACAAGGGAAAGAAGGAAACCAATTTGCAGCCTATCACAGCTCTGGATAGCTAAAACAAAAGCTAAAAGCTAACAGCTAAAACAAAAGCCAGGAATCTAGAAACACACCAACTTTCTGAAAATTCAAGAGCTGCTAGGCCTTTTATTGAAAGCAACATTTCCCCTTTTATTTTTGGATAGATACCTTTTCTGTCCTTATTTGTATACTTGTAATGAAAATATTGATATATTGGGTTTGTCACATATTTCATAAGTGTAAACGTTCTGACCATGAGCTCTATAGGACTGGGCTATAGTTTTGCAAGGAACTTAAGTTGACGGAAATCAAATCACTGGAGTCTGGACAAAAAAACACTAGAATTACTGTAATGAGCTGACAAGTGTGTGATTATCCCACTGCCCTCTGTCATTTATCTTCACCATTATTATTAGCCTAGTTGTGTCCACGCTGTGCTAGGCACTGCCCAAACAAGTAGCAAAACACAATCCCTAATCACCCAGAAGTTCAGGAAAATGAAGAGAACAATTTTGAAATACTAGGTACATTTCCCCAAGACCCTCTGCCCTGAAATGTCCAGACCTCTCCTGGTACACTCAGATAATTAATAAGGTTTGTTGCTCCTTTAAAGAGACAAAAGCACAATTTATCACTTTAACTGGAGTTAACGACCATTTCAATTCAAACACAGCATAGATTGAAAGTAAAACAAAACAAAAGAGAGGTTTTAAGAGTTCATGTACAAGGGATAAAATATAAAAATGGTCACAAGCACATAAAAGTAAAATACATTTTCTAGTGGCTAAGACAACTCAATAAGCTACAGCCTTGGTTCAAGGTAGATTTCTTTCCAATCTTTCTTTCCAGGCATGACTTACTTTCTCTCAGTCAGGACCTTCCACAGAAGTACAAGCGGCTAGTTTCCTGTTTCCTCTTAGGTGAAAGATCTTTGCCTAGGCAGGTGTCTCACTTATGTTCAGTTTCCAGAGACTTCAACCCCCTGGGCTGAAGTACCTGTCTTTCTCAGCTTGTCAGAGCTCTAGCCTCTTGTGTCTGTCCAGTGATGGGTGTCAAGATGGTTTCTTTCTTTCCTTATATCTTCCCATACTCACTGTTTTGTCCCCAGACTCAGGATCACCTCATGCTGTTCTTGCTTTCCTGTGGACTTCCCATCCCCCTGCTGATTTGTATGTAAATTGGGCTTCCATTATTTTTGATCACATTTTGCTTTTAATTTTATTGGCAACAGGTAAATAGCTGCCTTCACTCCTGTCTGGGTGAAAACCTGTTTCTCCCTGTGTTTGGTGACAGACTTTAAAGCATAATATCATTGAGTATCCATGTTTTTTTCACAGTGTTAATAGAGACATTTCACAATAAAATTAATCACCAGTGTGTCATTAGCTTTCATAAAAGACCTCATTTGATACACTTTTATAAAGAGCAATATTGTATACAATCAGCTGATTCAACTGCATATCATTTGAGGTTCAGCCCTCCCTGCCACCAGAGGCTATCTCCCCCACTCACTAGCTCTGTTTACCTTTTATATAAATATACTTTCATTGTCTCTGCCTGATGGCAAGGCTGTTGAGCCAAGAAAATACACATTCCATTGTCTAGGGCAGACTGGCCTGATGCATTGCTTGCCAAATGCATTTTAAAAACATAATTCTAGCACATATCCAAAACTCTTTGTACACACCTCATAGACACATCATTCAAGAATATTAATGACCAGTGAGTTATTAGTTTTGTGATGATATATTACATGCTACCTTTTAGTTATATCATGACAACAGTGTGTTAGGTGTATTGAGTATGTCAGGCCTGACAAGAGCAGCTGACAGAGAGTAGTGAACAGTCAGTGGGCCTCTGTGTCACAATAACCCCACAAAAATAACCCGCTTACCCTGCTGCTGTACTGCATGATCATGAATGGAACCATGGAGAACATGAACAGGTGACTATAGCAGCTGTAACTCACAACAGTCGTGAATTCTTGATGTTTTCTCATCTTTTCCAGAGTTTATTTTTTTTAAACCAGAACTTGAATAAATACATTTCTTGCAGTTTAACCAGTTTTTTGGGTTTAAACTGAAAACTGGAATCCCTAGACTGACAATACATGGTAGGGGACAATCTTGCACTGGAAAAGTGAAGGGACTAGTGCCTAATAGTACTAGTCCTTCTTTAATGTCTGTTCCTCTGATATTCCAGGGGAGTATCTCAAACTCTGCTGCTATTGGAGGTGACAAAGTTTGAACATATCCACTTAGAAGTTGTCAAACACTAAATAAAGAGAAAAGTAATATCTTTCTCCCTTTATGAAGAAACACCTGCCACATTGACTAAGTGATAACACGTATAAAGCATGAAAAATAAAATCCAGCAGAGTCCAAATTGGCCCTGCTGGGGGAATTTCTTTTGTTAAACTAAACACAGCAATGGACAAAGCAAGAGGTTTCACCTGCCTCAACTTGCAAAGGTGGCTGTCCTAACAGCTCCTGAAAAACTAGCCAAAACCCTAGCCAAACCTCCGCATGTGAGGAAAAAAGCAGAAGACAGGAAAGCCCTGAAAGCTGAGTCTGCTTAGGCTGCATTCCTTTGTGTAGCTGAGGGCATAACACAAGAGGCTGAAAAGGAATTGATTTTACTCCAGATAAGGGCAGAAGACAGCAGCTATTAGTTTGTACCTATAGTCAATTTTTTTAAATGTAAGCCACATGCACTTTTTAAAGAAATATTCCTAAGTAATTACAGATAGCCACTAGATGGGAAACAATACTCCATACTCTGCTATGGTATGGACTGGAGCCTTAGAAATGACAGAAAGAATATGATTCCATTACTACATCTGTATTATTATTTTTACAGCATCCAAAAGTGTTGCAAGTGCATTACGGGTCAGATAGAAAAGCCGGTCCCTGCCCCAAAGAACTTACAATGTAGTCTTGGATGTGACATGACAACTGGGAATAACAGGAGAATGGTGAAGGAGAGGTGACGAAGGACAAGGGTTACAGCAATAAGACGGGGCTTTCCAGTTTAGGTATGCCTATAGCTCAATCGGTGGTTAAATTACACAGACAGGCTGAAATGTGAGATTGGCTCAAGGACAGTAGTGAAGAGATAGATTTGAGATTTGTCAGCATGAAGAAGTGAAGCCAGACAAGTGGACTGAGTCCCTCCTTTAAAGGTCATTAGAAACCTTGGTGCCAGCAGTTGCAGAGGACAGAACGGGTTGGAGAAGAGCTAGGATGGAGTTAAAGGAGAGGAACTCGGGGCAATGGCTGTGGATGACTCGTTCAGTGAGTTGAAGGCAGGAAGACGGGTAGAAGGAAGCGGGGTAGTATTTGGAGAGGCTGACACTTAACTCCCCAGCTTCTTCGACTACCTCTCTGGCTCCTTCTCAAAGTATAAGGGCAAGAAAGAGGGGGCAAAGGGAGTCAGTCACCAGGAGAGGATGGATAAGGGTCAGGTGAGGAGATTAGAAGTAAAGAACTGATGAGACCCCTCAGAGTCAGTGAGGGGGGAAGTGGGGAGAGGGATGAGTTTATGTTCTGTATTTCAGTGAAATAAACACTGAGGAGAAAAGAAATGCAGTGCATGATTTTTGCCAACGTTGTTTAAAACCGACTCTGTATGAAGAAAGAGTCACATAGACCTCATTGCTGCAGATGTGTCCAGAGCAGAGCTAAAAATACAAGTCCACAGCTTACAGTTTAACGCTCTGTAAAAACTCTAAATCCTTTCTGAGACCCATTATTTTCAATATTATAAATAACCCTGCAAGGATTCAATAAGGATTAAGGGCTTTTATCTTACCATGAAAACCACCGCCAAGTTCCCTCTCACTTGTTTAATTTTTAACAAACTGTGCTCAGCTGCACTGGCTTCCTTTCATCCCTGTGTGTATGAGGAGGTCTCTTATTCCTCTGCTCCATCTTCAAATTAGCCTCCCAAAACACTGACATGCAGCAACAACTGTTGTTCTTTAATTTGTACAAAACATAAGAGTTCTATTTCATACAGCTTGCGCAATTTGCCAACTCTTATAGTTCTGGAGTTTTTAAGTCTTTTCCATTGCTTCAAAAGTAATTTGCATGTTGTGACGATTGTGAGGATTATCTGTAATATTTGTATGAACAATCAGTATGACTCTGTACCTAACACCTTGGTATCTGGTGGGTTCAGAAGGGTTAAACTGTGGCTCTCAGAGCAAAGCAGGAGACATGAGGTGTTTGTGGCAGGTAGCTGTCTTGGGTGATATGAATGGGTCCATTCAGGACTGGCTGGAGTCAACCCATATTGGAAGATCCTACAGAGACAATGGAAAGCTCAGCTCCTGAACAATTTACACTTATCAACAGAAGGCTCCCAGCTAGCTAAACAGGTAAACTCAGCATGGCTTTGCAGCAGGAGGATAATAGGCAGAGATGACAAGAAGCAAAGATAAGAACTGGGTTTGCAGAGACACAGAGCTCTTACCTGCGACTAAGCCAAAGGAACAGAAAGAAGCAGCAAAGATGGTTCCTACAGCAGCATGGCTCAGGGGATCCCTGGTGTTGGCCCATCTGAACTCTGTCTTAGGCCTTGTCTACACTACAGAGTTTTGTTGATGCAAGTTATGCCGACATACAGCCACCGCTGTAATTAAACCACTGTTACATACCCACACTATGCTCCTTGTGTCGGCGGAGCGCATCCACACTAGCAGCTCTTGCATCAACACAGAGAGCAGTGCACTGTGGGTAGCTATCCCACTATGCAACTGGCCCATAGGGTGCTTTGGGAAGGGTTTGCAATGCCTCATAGGGGCAGGTTCAGCTTCACATGATGCAGGTTTCCCAATCCCGTTGTTCCATGAGCATCCAGTCACTGCCCAATACTTGCTGAAGTTCATCAATCCCTGAACTGGTTAAAAGTCTCTGTCACGGGATTCACTCACCACTTGTGGCACCTCCTCCTGGCTGTCCTGGGGATTAGCTCCACCAGCCTTGTGCTCTCCCCCCGGTGGTGTCTTCTCCTGTCCTGTCCCGCACTCTCAGATCTGCAGTCTCCTCTTTGTGGGTTGGCCACTAAAATCTTCCCCTTCTGGGAAATTCAAAGTCCTTCCAGACTCACTGTCTGGCTGCCATCTCCAATGCTCCCTGGCTCCTCCTCCAGGTGCACGGGTGGAGTTAATTGGCCTGCCTGGCCACCTTAAATTATTTCAGCCCTGTGTGGGGCGGATGTTCCATCACAGTCTCTGTACAGGAGTCTCTCTCTCTCAGCTGGCCTCGCTGGGTGAGACACAGGAGTGCTAGAGCACAAGGCTCAGTCTAGGATGTGTTACAAGCCACATGGCCAATCCTTGTGGAAAAGTATGACCGCTTGGGAGGTCTGGCCCACTGAAGGGTTCCTCCCAAGGAATTGCTTAAGGTCGGCGCGTAACATAGGCAGTGCTTGAATTATGGGAAAAAAGTAGAGAAGACCCAAGCCAGAAATATAACCTAGGAGTCCTGGGCTCTGCCTCCTGGGCACTAGGCCATGCTGCCTCCCAGAAGCCTGGCTGTGTTGCCAGCAGAACTCAGATAGCTCCAGGGACTGTGCCTCTCCCCTGTAAGGTGATGGGACCTGCTACTTTCTCCTGGGGGCTGGATCCAGGCTGGATTAGGGATTGACCCCCCCTCCCCCCATGGCTATGTAAGAAGCACATGGCACATGGGGGGGGGGCACACTCCAGTTAGGGTGACCACATGTCCCAATTTTATAGGGACAGTCCCAATTTTTGGGTCTTTTTCTTATATAGGTTCCTATTACCCCCCACCCCCTGTCCTGATTTTTCACACTTGCTGTCTGGTCAACCTAACTCCAGTACCCCTTGCTGTGAGGCCATCCCCATGCTGGGAGCACATGCCGGAGTCTGCCCACAGAGGCCCCAAGCTGCTATACTCACCCCCAGGGAGTACAAGCTCAGAAGGAGCATGGCCCCTTTAAGAGCCCAAGTAGCACCCTTTGGCAGCTGACACATACAGTTACAGCTGCCTGGGTCCCTGCTGAGTGGGTGGGGCCAGAACAGGTAGCATGTACCGGGGCCGGAATGTGTGGGTGGTGGTGGAGCCCAGCTCCCCAGCCTGGTTTGGTGTCTTCAGCACCGTGCAGCTCCGGGACCTGCTGCAGGACAAACCCGAGCTGAAGCACATTGTGCAGCTGAGCAGGAAAGTATCTTGAAAAGTAAGGGGGGCAAAATCCGGCCCCCTCCCAGGTGTCTTGGAATAAGAGAGAAGCGAGGTAGCCCCCTAAAAGTAGTAAGGGTGCCTGCCGCTCCCCAAGACCCCTGGTACTCAAGCACCAAGCACAGGTCCTGTAACTCCATGTGTCAGATTCAGCCCTTTCTTAAACATGAATAAAAACCTGTGGTGTTTTAACTATCCAAAGGCAAAATCACACAGCTAACGCCCATTATCCATCTCAGCAGCCAACAGTCCCTTTGAGCCACCGTATCAGTTTACCTGTGTAAGACGGCAGCTGCACCAGAAGCAAATTCCAGCTCCCTAAAGTGAGCAACCTCTTCAGCCACTTTAGAGAATTATTTCTTTTTCAAAACTGTCCCTTGGGACAAGTACATGCATCGCAGTCTCATGCCATTTAGGCTGCCATGTTGGGACATAGCATGACAAACATAATACACATGTGATAATGTTCCTATTTGACACCATTATGCTGCATAATAATGTCATCGTGTCGACTTCACATGGTAACACGGTTGCTGCAGAGATGTCATCATGTTGTGATACGATGTTATTGTGTGCTTCAGGTTTGTGGGTGTCAAAGTTACTTCCAAGAAGTCCCAGGATACGTGTCAACCCTACACTTTCCATCTATTGCCAGTGACCTCTTCCTAGCCCTGCTTTTTTGATGAATTCAGGATGCAGCCTCTATGGTGCCCCTGAGCAGTGCCACAGTTTGCTCCCTATTCAGTCACACATGTTGCTCAGGACACTCAAAAGTCTAGTCTGCTAGATTCACACAAGATGGGTTTACAGCAGCTATGTGAAAGCCCTGTTGTGGGCAAGAGAATCCAGAACTGAATGGCAAGCATCACTCTGGAGCTCAGCAGAGAGGCTGTGCTGAGAGTTTAATATTAAGACCAATCCAAGTGTGGTGGAGACTGCCAGGCCAGAGGGGAATGGCCAGCTAACTAACATAGGACTATTAGCACTGCGCCAGCACTAATACATATCCTAGTGGTTTGCTCCCATTGATCTCAGTTACCACCTCAATCAGGCAAGAGAGCTCATCCAATGTCCCAGGGAGATCCTGATCAATTCAGTGCCATGTGTTTAGCTTTATAATACAATTTCACCATCTTTAAGAGGCTCCTGGTTATGACTAGAGAGGATGATGGTGTGGAACACCCAAACTGCTTGGGTGGTCTCAGGTACCTTAGGATTTGGTTGTCTATAGGAGAGAGAGGTAAAGAGAGAAAGGAACCATTCAGTGAAAGATGACGCAGAGGTTCTGTACTCTGATTTCATTAATTAATTATTATTAAGTGTTTTAAACTGAGATCTGTTATTACTGATATTAATTAATATTTCATTACATGACTGATATGCCTGTCAGCCTTGATATTAATTTTAAAAATAATCTTCCCTAAATAAACCAAAATTCTGGATTATATGCTCAATTTCTGCTCAGCCCTGCTCTGGTAAGTCTATGCACCTCTAGAGTAAAGTTGCTCCTGTCCCTTTAAAGGTATGCCACTCTGAAACACCTGATTTGTATTTTTGCCCCTATGCCTCTCCCTGCAGGTCTTTCCCAGACAAAACACCCATTGAAGGCACACAGAGTTCTTTCAGGGAAAAGCACTAGGCTTCTAAACAGCAATAGCATTAGAACAGTTACACTTCTGTTTACACTGCGCAGATATTACGAACACACTTAAATAATCTGAGTTTGGACTGTATGGAGCAACTCTAAATTGGAACTCCACAAAGTCTATCAGTGATCCTGGGAAATGGAATTCTCTGATACTCTGAAAATCTGAATGTTTAGCTATTATTTAGGGAGTGGTTTATGAGGAGCTGTCTGGACCTTATAGGGTATGTCTACACAGCAAAGAAAAACCCGCAGCTAGCCTGTGCCAGCTGACTCAAGCTCACGGTGCCCAAGCTCTGGGATCATCCCACCCCACAGGGTCCTAAACTCCAGGCTCCAGAAGTCGACACAGCAATTAAACAGCAGTGCAGCCCAAGCCTTGCAAGCCCAAGTCAGCTGGCAGGGCCATCTTGGTTTTACTGGTTTCGATATAGATATAGGATATACAAACCCCACTCTGGAGAGAAAAGGGTTAAGGAGCTGCTCTGTGCCAGTGTATCTCTGTGAAAGGAAGAAACGTGCATGAAAGTCTCGTAACTGTCTCTGTGAAAGGAAGAAATGTGAAATGTGAAAGGAAGAAATGTGCATGAAAGTCTCATAACTGATGAAGATACATATCACCATTTCACCAAACCTTCAGTTTGCCATCTAGCACTTGTATTTTAACATTGAATAAAGTACAGCCTGTCCTTGCTGTGCCTCTCTAATACCGGAGCAGTGGGGGGATTTCAAAAAATGAGTCAACGACTAGATAAATGTTTAGTGCCTTTTCTCTCTTCTAAACCTCTTGACCTCAGGTGGTGGGGAGCATGCACAAATCTGTAATGTAAATCATGTGGATTCATCTCATTTCAATCTGACTGACCCAGGCAACTCCATGAGGTTCAGAGCTATCTCCTCCCGGAGGCAGCAGCCTATTTACTATAACTGCTCCTTACTGTACGAAGTGGCCAGGTGCTGTTGCAGCTTATTGAAGCTCTCCGAGTCACTTCTACACGGTTTTTCTATGATTATCCTCCTCCAGCCCCTGGGGATATGATTAATTCATAGAGCATCACTGAAGGCATCTTTCTATGGCATATGGAGTGAAAGTGTCCTCTTCACAGAGCTGCCTGGGGACAACTGTGAAATTTGTACAGACAATCCCACTAGGTAGTCAATCTTGTAAAAGCATTGATATTACAAAGTAAATACAAGTGATGTATTTGTTTAAGGTTATTACTGTGACCGACAGGGTATTAAAACAATCTTTCTACTGACAAAAGATATCAGTCCTGCATTCCCATTTGATGTTCCTAAATGTGCTTTTTTCCCTCACTCTTTCACAGCCACTGAGCTTTGGGGTGTTCATAAAATTTGACTGATCTGGAGATAGGAATACATTGCACAACCAACCCATTGAAATTCAATTCATATACAAGCTGAAATTATAAAAAAGAAACCTCAGCTAGTAATAATACTTTGATGTACAGATGCATAAAACTTTTAAGCTTCCTCTTTCTTCTTAAGGAAGGCAGCTTCCAATCATGCCATTGGTTCATTTTTTATCTTTTACTACATCCAAAGCACAAGTATTAAACATTGCACTCTGAGGTCAGGAATAATTATATTTGGAGCCATTTGAAGGCTTCCTTTCCATGCTCTGATCACTGTTGTATACAAACAGTTGCACAAGACAGAAGTATTCTCCCACTGTACAGAGAGATTTTGCCCCCTTCATGGAAATGACCAATTTCACTCGAACTGGGAAATGCAAATAAGAAGGTGAGGAGATAACAGTATTATTTACTGATTGTATTTCAGTAGCACCAATGATGTGCTAGTCACTCTGCAAATACAAAACTAATCATGGTGCCTGCCCTGAAAAGCTTAGAACCTGAAAACCACAGGGGCAGTCCACTGAACTTTAAACAGCAGGGTCTTGATCAATTCCTGTAACCATGTTCTCTGCAACCTAGGAAAAATATGTGGAGGGAGACCTTTGAGTCTGCAAGACAATAACATCCCCAAAGGGTTATCCTGCTTCCACTGTAGTTAGTGGGAATTTTGCTACAGACTATAATTGGGACCTGAACATATCCCCAAATGGGTACAATTAGTACCCTCCCCTCCCAGTTATGTGGGGTACAGGCTAGGGTGGAGAGCTGTTGCACTCCCTGGGAGCATGCACTGCAAAGGGATTGGTTTTAAGGACAGTAGGTGTGGCCAATGGTGACAGGGCCAGTGCACTCTGCTGAAGCTGCCGAATGAGCAGGGCCGGCTCTAACTTTTTTGCCGCCCCAAGCAAAATAAAAGAGCTCCGCCCCGCCGTAACACCCACCCCCCCCAGCGCCGCCCCGCCCCGCCGTAACACCCCCCAGCGCCGCCCCGCCATAAACCCTCCCTGAGCACCGCCCTGAGCACCACACCGCGCCGCCGAAACACTCCCCCCGAGCACCACCAAAACACACACCCCCCAGCCCCACGCCGCCGAAACAAAAACAACCCACCCCCCGAGCGCCGCCCGGCCGAAACAAAAACAACAACAAAAAAACCTCAAGCGCCGCCCCACCGAACCAAAAAATGAAATAAAAAACCCCCGAGTGCTCCCGCCACCCCAAGATTGGCCGCCCCTTACAAGGTGCCGCCCCAAGCACGTGCTTGGTCGGCTGGTGCCTGGAGCCGGCCCTGCGAATGAGCATAATGTAAAACAGGCCAGCTGGGCGTGTTCCCACCAAACAGGCAGGGACAGCAGCATTTAGAGAGACATGGATGACCATGCCAAGCACTACGGCATTCACCAAACCCTGACTGGTGCCTACGAGAGTAAAGGTGCACTACAAATGCCATAGATAGTTACATTAGATTCATGGTACGGGAGGGGGTCAATGATATCACTAGCCAGCAGGGAGAATGGTGCCCAAGGGCCCCTATAAAGGAAGGAGGAGAGATTCTGTCTTTGCTTTTGAGCTGTCAGTTGTTCTCTCTCATCTACTGAAAGCCTCACCCATATGTACCTGTGACATACAACATCATTTTTTTCCTAGACTGGCTCCTTTCATGCTCCCCTACTGGGCCCATTCCATCCCCATCTGGTCTTCTCTGGGCCTGTTAACTATTATTTACAGATGAATGAACGGTTGCTGGGTGCTGCCATTTGACCTGCACTATTTACAACTGTTGCATGATCTCCATTTCTGAAAGTCCTGTGTCCCTCTTGACCACTCCCTGTGCTGCCTGCATGCCCCTGGAGGAAAAATTGCATGCACACTGCATGTGCTGTTAGAATCATAAAGTTAGAAGGTACCGCAAGGGTCATCTAGTCTAACCGCTGTCAAGATGCAGGATTTGTTGTGTCTAAACCACCCAAGACAGATGGCTGTCCAGCCTCCTTTTGAAAACCTCCAGCAAAGGAGCTTCCATAACCTCCCTAGGCAGTCTGTTCCATTGGCCTACTGTTCTTACAATTAGGAAATGTTTCCTGAGATTTAATCTAAATCTGCTATGCTGTAGTTTGAACCCATTGCCTCTTGTCCTGCCCTCTGTGGCAAGAGAGAACAACTTTTCTCCATCTTTTTTATAGCAGCCTTTCAAGTATTTGAAGACCGTTATCCTGTCCCCCCCTTAATCTCCACTTTTCCAAACTAGACGTACCTAGTTCCTTCAGCCTTTGCTCATATGACTTGCATTCCATCCCTTTGATCAACTTTGTCGCTCGCCTCTGGATCCTTTCCAGTTTCTCTACATCTTTTTCATACGTTGATGTCCAAAATTGGACACAGTACTCCAGCTGAGGCCTAACCAGCGCCAAGTGGAGTGGTACTATCATTTCCTGTGACTTGCATGTTATGACTCTGTTAATGCAACCCAAAATTGCATTTGCTTTTTTTTGCAACAGCATCGCATTGCTGACTCATGTTGAGGTTGTAATTCACCACAACTCCCAGATCCTTCTCAGCATTACTGCTGCCATGCCAGTTATCCCCTGTTTTGTATTTGTGCATTTGATTTTTCTTCCCTAAGTGTAGCACCTTGCATTTGTCTGTGTTGAATTTCATTGGGCTGTCTGTAGTCCAGTTCGTCAATTTATCAAGATCCGTCTGAATTTTAGCACTATCCTTTAAAGTGTTGGCAGCCCCTGCCCCAGCTTTGTGTCAGCTGCAAATTTGATCAGTATACTCTCTATTCCTACATCCAGGACTTTAATGAAGATGTTAAACAACACCAGACCCAGAACAGATGCCTGTGGAACCCCACTTGAGACCTCTCTCCAATCTGACACCATTCCATTAATAGTTACTCTTTGTTTGCAGTTGTTTAATCAATAGGTGTCCAATTAATGGTAGTTCTGCCAAGCCCACATTTCTCCAGCTTACCTATTAGAATGTCATGTGGGACTGTGTCAAAAAAGCCTGTTGAGTGTGTGCTTATTTTTATGCCCCTTGGGATGATCAAAGTTCAGATTTTTTTGTAATTTCCAATAATTCTTTGTCTGACATTTACACAAAGCACCAGCTGAATACCTAGGAGTTCAGATTGCCTTTAAATTAACTAGCAAACCAGACTGTGGTGGCTGTGGCTTGTGTTAATTCTAACTTGTTTTCTTTGTGCAGCACCTTTTAAATGGAGACACATTTCCCCCTTGCCTGCAGAGACAGCTTGTCTTTTGTACTGAAATGCAACCTGTTACAGGGCGGAAATACATCTTTTTCTGCACTAGGAAAATTAGGGCCTGTACATTGCCACTTGTTGATGCCCAGATGACATGGTGGTAAAAACACCTGAGTCTTTTTTCTGCTCTATAGCCTGCACTTGTGGTAAATTATGGGTCCTAATTTTGGCAATGTAGATGCAGCCAGTATGTGCTTTCTAGTTTTCTTTATTGTTCTCTTAATATAAAAGAAAGCTCTCTCTGACTGACGTATCTACTTGTTACTTGTATATAGGAGAACCCAACAAAAGGAGGTTATTGTTTCCACTTTCTGATCATGCTGACCTTGAAACCAAAAGGGGTTTTGCTATTGACTTCAATGGGAGCAGAACTGGGAAGATTTTAAAGCTGTAAGTAGGAAACAATGGACCTCATTCTGATCAATTATGGATTGGTGTAATTCCATTGTCTTGGGTGCAGTCACTTCTTATTTACATCAGTGTAAATGAGAGCAGAATCTGCCCCACTGTGTAAGAAAAAGCCCCAGTAGATAGAGATAATGGGCTTACTGCAAGCAGTATAATCTTTCAAAATATCAGCATATATTGAGGAGTAGTGAGAAAGCATAGCAGTCCCCTTTGAATGTTCAAGTTAAGTATTTATCATCCAGTTATGAAATCTCCTTAGGTAGAAATCTATGTTTTCCCAAACAGTCGGTGTTAGCTTACATAGTCAATGTGAACCACCCACACCAAACTGCAGCTGTGGATCATGGGAATAAGCCAAGACCTAACTATAATTTAAATTTTGTACTTTATTTAACCCGAGAAATCAGAGCATCAGATCTCTTGGGTGTTATTAAAACAAGTCATGAGAAGTTCCAGGACAAAAGGTTAAGTTTGTAAAATCCGTAATTTGTTTAAAAAATAACTCCATCAGATTTTTCACTAGCTATAACATCAGAGGTGTTAATTTTCTGCATAGATAATGGCCTTGGAGCTTCGGCAAGTAGAAGTCATGGGAGGCAATACCTTGCTGAGGTTCCACTGGTGCTAATTTTTAAAGCTCTTTATATAGTGTTTAGGCTGCAGAGGCAATTTTTGTGTTTTGCAGTACAATATCGGTTCAAAAAAAGTGAAGTTCGGAGTTTCGTATTTCGTGACATTGAAAAATAACTTGAGACAATGTAACTGTGATGAGATGTCTTTTCCAGCCTTCTCCAAAGTCCACAGATGGCAGAGTCAAACAGTCAGCCTTTGCCTGAAGGATTGGCTATCAAAGAAATTAATAAAGTTCAGCTCAGATCTTCTTCTCAGGCTTGGCTGCTCCTTGGGTTCTACTGGACAATTGTTCAGCCTGCACCCTAGATCCTCTAAGCACGTACCAGCTCCAATGAATTAGCAGAGCCCATCTCACTATCGCCCAATAGAATCAACACTGTTAACAGAGTGGAGGTATTTCAACCAAACACTGCCATCCACTTACAATTATTTATTAATGAGCCCTGTGGAATAAATACTTTTTTCAAGGGGCAGTTGTGAATTAAGATCAGTACTTGGGAGTTGGGTAACTTGCATTCTCTTTCTGCCTGTGACCTGACGTGTGACCATGAGCAAGACACCTTACCGCTGAGCCTGAGCCCCCTACCTGCTAAATGCGGATAATTATGCTTCCCATTATTGCAGTGGGATTACAATTTAAAAGGATTTAAATATTCTACAGTAAGGGGCTAAACACTAGTAACATTTCTGTAAACAGTAGTTTGGGCTGGGTTTGTAAAAGGAGCCTATGGGAGTTAGGTGACCAACTCCCATGGAAAGTCAGTGGGATTTAAGCACCCAACGTTCTTAGGCTCCATTGAAAATCCCAGTCCAGGACTATTACTGTAGAATAATGTGGTAGGTTTTCATATAATCACACAGAGGACAGAAATTTACTATATGCGACTGCCTTAAAAGGGAGTCAATAATTTATGGTAGCACCATATTAGAACTGAAACCAGCAGCCTTCAGTAAATATTATCTTGAATTTGACTATCAATTTTTAAAAGGCTGGGCTCTATTCTCATGGTCTAAGAGCCTTTCCAGCTCTTTTCCCTGTAGCATTTGCCAGGGAAGCTGGTAAATGCAAGGCAAACATCCTCATGTCTCATTATTACTGTTATCCAACTCTGGTCCCCTTTTCTCCCCTGTTTGTTCTGCGGGTCCTTCCTTTTTTAGGCAACGCCATCATTCCCCACCCTAACAAAGCTTAGAGATTTATTGTGAACTGCATCTCCTCATTCCGCTCTAAAGTATCTGGCAGCGAAGCTAATTAAATCACATCCTTTCAGAAAGAAAAAGGATTGACATAAGAATCCTGCTAATGGTACATTTCACTGTCCCAGTGGCTTAAAGCTGCAGCCCCTGGGTATGCCACAAATTTGCAATCCAAGCTCTTTATCAAGAAATACAAAATTACAGCAGAACAAGTCTATGGTTGATGCACCTGTCAGTCAGCAGCCCAACAACCGATGCACTATTGCAATAATGGAGTCTTACTTCGCTGGCATCTCATTTCAATAACACCAGCAAAAATGCAAAGTAACTCCATTAATCTCAGAGTTGTTGGTCTGGATTTACATTAGTGTAACTAAGATCTGACTCTGTTCCAGTGTCTTATTCAGTCCCAAAGCCAGTTAAAAATGGCTTCCCTTTCAAAAATGACAGCTTAATGTGCATTCGTAAGGGTAAAGAGTAATTACGTCTCCCCATCTCGACAAAAGAATCAAGGCAAAAGATGGATATTCTACCTAGATCACATTTCACTACCCAGACCTGCTCTTGCTTCTTTTCTTTTTTTTTGTAGGCCTTAGAAGAACATTGCTTCTGCACTCATACACCCCTAAGTCTATGCGTGGTATTTCCAGTAGGCCATTCCTCAGGTTGGAGTTAGTTTTTCCTCTTTGTGCAAAGAAAAAGAGCAGTCCTCTCATGGGGTACATGATTAGAAATGGTAATAAAAATACACTATATACAAACTTTTTCATCCATAGAGTCAAAGCCTTTTACGAAGGAATGTAAGGACCATTATCCAAATGTAACAGGACAGCAGGCCCATTAAATAAAACAGGGCTCAGCTCTCCTGTTCTAGTCCAGAGGCTCCTAGTTGGGCCAACTAAGGTGTGGAGGGAAAGCTCCTGGGGGCTATGGATCAGGAACTCCTGTGGATGCTGCCATCCTTCTATGCTCAGCTCGAGAGGGTGAACATTTCCCATCCAAAAAAGGTCTGAGCTTTTCGACTCTATTATCCCTCCATGACGGGGGCTATAACGGGTCAGTCTGGCATTAGACAGGAGTTGAGAGCTATAAGAGACAGGAAGCGTAATGGTGACCTAGGGAAGCTCAGGTCACAGGAGACTGTGTGGAGCTGGGCTGAGCCGCTACAAGGAGAAAGTTTGGCTCCTGCAAAGCCACTGCCCGATAAAGTCTATGAGTGAGAGTAAATGGAGAGCAGAGCTAGAAGGGGACTGCAGAGTGAAGCTACAGGGACAGAGCACCTCCTGCAGTGGTCCCCAGGGAAGAGAGAGTACCTCATGGAGGAGTGGCTATGCCCAGTTTAAGGCTGGGTAGAAGATTTCTCCTGTTTATTTTTTGGGAACCTAGCTTCAAGCCAACGGGCATGTCCCACTGCTGCTGCTGCTGCTCCTCCTCCTGCCTTCAGCCCTCTGCCCATGGCTCAGAGACACCAGCCAGCAAACCCCCCTTTCTGCTCTCCTGCCTTCATCCTTCTTCCAGGAACCACCTTCCGTCTCTGAGTGCTCTCATTTCTTGACTGACTTGGCCTGGTCTGCCTCCTGACTGACATTTTATAGCCCCCACGTGCTACCCACCACCCTCTTAATTGGTCCAACTGGAAGCACCTGGACTAGAACAGGAGAGCTGAGCCCAGTTTCATTTAATGGGCCTGCTACCCTGTTATGTACATTATACATGTGAGGAAACAGAGGCCCAGAGAGGTGAAGTGACTTGCCAAAGTTTACCCAGCACACAGTAGCAGAGCCAGGAATAGAACCCCACTCTCCTGAGTCTCAGTTCAGTGCCTGTCCATGGGACCATGCTGCTCAGGTTCTTTTTGGTACCATCATCCTACTACATTAGCAGGGCAGGCCCTCATTATATTGTGTGTGAAGTAAATAATGTTTCTGGTGCTTCCTCTTAGTCACTGAATCATGACCCCCATTGCCTTCTCTTCCCCTCTTTCTGGGTTGCTCCCCATCTCTTTTCTGCTGGACAGGGAAGTTGTCTTAAGTGGCTAGAAGAAGCCTCCTTGTACAGATTTGCTTCCAGAGCATAGTCTTCCAGGACAGTGGATCCTTCTGGGAGAGGGAATCTTCCTAGGGCTAGAGCAACCCCTGGCAATGTGTCCCCCTACATAGCTTGCTATGCAGCCCAGGCTTTAAAAAGAGGAAATGATGAGTTAGCATTGACCTAACAGGCCAGTTCCACAGTGATAGTTTTATAAATGTGTTGCTTATAGACATGGCACAAGACCTCACTGTTGCCAGTTACTCATTCAGTGAAGGCCACTCAGTTTAAGATATTTTAAACACCCAGGAACTATAGAGCTTTACAACCTTCTGCTGACTTGAAATACAAGCAGCTACATGCAACAGATTCAGGGGGTTGATTTTGGACTATGTGTCAGAAATGGAGATCTGCAGAAAGATAGGAAACACACATATACTGCAACATGACTGGACCTTCCTGGATCATGTGCAACACCCTGCAAATGCTTGTTAAAGCAAAAATGATAGCTGAGTGACGAGTCAGATTGATACAAAAATCCCTAATGTTCAAGAGAACAAATGAATTGTTCCCCCCACTGCACTATTTACAGCTATGTGAGAATTTGGCCCTGTTCTCTACAGAAAAATATCCTTTCTCCGTGTTTCTTGCTTATATGTTGTAAATTCTATAGTACATAAGGATTTCCCTGGAGATACAAGCATACTGTTGAGGTAAAGATCTGAATTCAAAATAGAAACATATTTGATCTTAAAATGCTGCTCATTGGAGTGCGGCACAGTTATGCTGAAAAGTACAGGTTTTCTATCTCTGTCAATACTGATGCACATTTGCCATCAATAACCCCTTGTTGACTGAACTTGATGTGCATTCTGAGAATGAGTAGCCTAGAATAACCTGTAAAAATGACTGATGATCAATACCAATGCTACTCAGCTTTTTTTGAACACTCATAGGAAATTGAAAGAGGCAATGCTTATTTCCATGCTAACAGGTCACCCTGTCATTAAATGCCTGAAACGGGAAGATAGTAGGAAGCCTCAACTCCTATTGGAGTGGTAGTTGAGGACTCTCATCAACTCCAAAGAGATGCTCAGCACCTTGTAGGATCAGGCCTTTAGGATTTTGAATTCACTGCAGAATTAAGCAGAAGATGACAGGATGATGAGGAAAAAGTAGGAAGCATTTAAAACTCAGCTTTTCAATAACTGTCAGCAAAAGCAAGGAAAGCAGAGTGTTAGTGCCAAATAGCTGTTTGTGTCAATATTTTCTTTCTGTGCATTTCCCCCACCCTGAGAGTCCTACTACCAATTCTATTTAAACTGAACTTGAAAGAGCAGGAGGAGGCACTGTCCAGATTCTCAGATACTTGAAGTTACTGTGCGTAGAAGTAATAAGTAATTTCAACTACCTCTGTTAGTTGTTGTCTGGGTAGTATAGTGGTGAGCTGAGCTGTCTTTCAAGCAGTTGACCCAGTTTGCTTCAGCTAGTTCCTGAAGTACCCTAGGATGAATGTCATCAGGCCTTGCCAACTTGAAAACTCACTGCTGTATATTGACTAGGAATCAATCTCACAACAATTAGTGGTTATTTTTAAGAACTCCTGGAGGAGGGGTGAGATCCCAGAGGACTGGAGAAGGGCAAACATAGTATCTTTGAAAAGAAGAACAAAGAGAACCCAGTGAATTATAGCCTTCAATACCAAGAAAGATACTGGAACAAATTATTCAACAATCAATTTGTAAGCACTTAGAGGATAATAAGGTGATAAGTAATAGCCAACATGAATTTGTCAAGAAAAAATCATGCCAGATTAACCCAACTTCCTTCTTTAACAGGGTTACTGGCTTAATGGACAGAATGGAAGTAGTAGATGGGATATCTTGGATTTTTTTTAGTAACCCCTTTGACACAGTTCCATGTGACATTCTCATAAGCATTGATCCCTTTACACCAGATCTACTTTAATGATATTCCACCGTACACAACTGGTTGAAAAAACATATTCAGTGGTTCACTGTCAAACTGCAAGGACGCATCTTCAGGGAGGGAGTCCCATATGTGTCTGCCACTAGTCAATATTTTCATTAGTGACTAGGATAATGGAGTGCTTATAAAATTAGTGGACAATACCAAGATGGTATTGATAGATAGAGGACAAGATTAGAATTCAAACTGACCTTGATAAATAGGAGAATTGGTCTGAAATCAACAAGATGAAATTCAATAAAGACAAGTGAAAAATACTACACTTAGGAAGGAAAAATCAAATGCACAAATACAAAATGGGGAATAACTGGGTAGGCAGTAGCACTGCTGAAAAGGATCTGTGGGGTATGGAAGATGACAAAATGAATGAGAGTCAACAATGTGATGTAGTTGTGAAAAAGCAAATATTACTCTGGGATGTATTAGCAGGACTGTCATATGTTAGACACTGGAGTTAACTATTCCACTCTACTTCACACTGGTGAGACCTCCTATGGAGTGTTGTGTCCAGTTCTGGGTGCTACACTTTAGGAAAGACATAGACAAATTGGAGAGAGTCCAGAGGAAAGCAACAAAAATTATCAAAGGTTTAGAAACCTGACCTATGAGGTAAGGTTAAAAAAACTGGGCATGTTTAGTCTTGAGAAAAGGAGACTGGAGGTGGACCTGATAACAGTCTTGAAATATATGAATGGCTGTTATAAAGAAGATGATGATCAATTGTTTTCCATGTCCACTGAAGGTAGGTACAAGAAGTAATTGACTTAATCTGCAGCAAGGGAGATTTAGGTTATATATTAGGAAATACTTTATAACTATAAGGCTAGTTAAGTACTGGAGTAGGTTACCTCAGGAGGTTGTGGAATCCCTGTCATCAGAAGTTTTTAAGAACAGGTTAAACAAACACCTCTCAGGGATGATCTAGGTATACTAAATCCTGCTTCAGCATGGGGGTTGGACAGGGGTTCCCAAACTGTGGGCTGCGGCCTAAAGGTGGGACACAACACAGTCCCAGGTGGTCTGCCAGTGCAACTGCATTCTCCAGTCAAGCTCTTAGTAAATCTTTAACTCCACGTGACTCGTATAATCTAAGTAAAAGCGATATAAATGTAATGTTTTGAGCTGTATGTGTTGGACAGTGTATAGAAAAAAACTTATTTATTTAAAAAACAAACACGATGCAATATGTCAAGTTTAATTTTCACAAGTACAACGGTGCGTTTCACTGCAAGGTAACCTAGCAATGTACACACAGTCTGTCATTTACAACTGTAAAAAATGGCAAGCAGTATTTCAATCTGACATGGATCAATATATTTGTCAAAAACGAGAAGGGTGCACTAGTGGAGAAGATAATGAAAGTTCTGGGCCATCTACAGCTACACAAAATGAGCCAGCCACAAAACAAAGAAAAAGAAAGAAATTGGTAAGAAAATATGATGACATATACTTGAAGTTTGGATTCTCCTTTACTGGATCGGATGAGAATCCGTTGCCTCAGTGTGTTATAATATAAATGTTATTTTATATTTTTATTTACAATATTTGATTATTTTATAATTAGTAGAATGTAGAGTTGGGTCTTTATTTATACAGCACAGAAATTCAGATTTTATGCACACAAAAATTGAAAACTCAATATAGTGTTCAAAGTTGGACAACTATTTTGTTTTAAAAACCAACAAATAACACAATGTGTTTTTTTAACAATTTTGTTAATGTTGTGTTGCTTATTGCTCAGTTTTATACAAAACCGTGTTTTCCCTATTTGAATACCATATTTTGCTCTCAACTTTTTTTTAAAAGTGTAGTTTTACTAAAACTATTTAGTTTCAAAGATCTTGCAGCATTTTTTGAGTGCATATTGCTAGAGATTTCTATCATTACAATTTTTTACATTAAAAAGGACACTGTTTATTTGCAGTGTTATAGTTTGTGTATGTAATAATTAAAATGGAGAGAGAGAGAGAGAGAGAGAGAGAGAGAGAGAGAGAGAGAGAGAGAGAGAGAGAGAGAGAGAGAGAGAGAGANGAGAGAGAGAGAGAGAGAGAGAGAGAGAGAGAGAGAGAGAGAGAGCACTAGCTGCTCAACAGCCAGTTGACTTTTAGCCCATGCAGTAGAGGCTCATGCACTAAGCTCCAGAGGCCCCAGGTTCAATTCTGCCTGCCGACAACCAGGGTCTGTCGGCATTACACAAACACACAGCATTACATTCAGTGATGCAGAGTCAGGGAAACTGTCCCCATGATGGAGTAGCCAGGTTGGCTCAAGGACTCTCTGTTCCCCCTGGAGGGAAGAAAATGATGGGGGAGAGTGGCCCTCTCCTTTCTGCCCTTCCTCCCCATCCCCAGACTTCCTTCTGGAACACAGGGGAGACAATGGCTTTCTCTGTCCCCACCCCACACCACATAGAGCAGGAGGGAAATGGTCAACCCTTCCATCCCACCTAGGGTGACCAGACGTCCCGATTTTATCAGGACCGTCCCGATATTTCGGTCTCTGTCCCGCGTCCCGACCGATCTTTGGTCGGGACGCGGGACAGAGATATCCGCAGGCAGCACTTTTTTTTTTCTTCTTCTTCTTCTTTTCAGCCGGGACTCGCTCAACTTTCTTTTTTTTTTTTTTCTCAGCACCCCCCCCCCATGTGTCCCGATATTTTATTCCCCTCATCTGGTCACCCTAATCCCACCCCCAAAAGCAGATGAAAGGAAATTAGTCTCTGTCATGCCCTAGAGAAGAGGGATGGGAGGGAAAGTCCTGCTGTCCTTCCCTGCAGCAGGGTGTGAGGGACTAGCCCTGTCATCAGTGGAGCAGACCAATACAGTCTGAACAACAAATCCTCAGCAGTCCATGATCAATCCAGGATGACAACAACCGGCAAAACCAGTTCTTCCAGTTGCAGATGAGGAATCTGGGGGGATCACAGCTTGCCACAGGCAGAGACCTCATGAGTAAAAAGAGGCAACATTCACCCAGTAAGTTATTTGCCAAGGATGGCCTATTCAGCTCTACTCAGCCACTGGCAGTGAGAGCTCCTAACTCAATGCTTGCTTCTGGCATAACTTGCTTTTCATCCCACACCACTCATGGAGTGAGGCACCAAGGAATTTTCATTCCCCATTTCCTTCTGATTTCTACTTTTCTCCTCCGTGGCTGAGCCAGAAGGGCCACCAGGAAAATGTCAGCACGTTTCCCCTCATCCCTGAGCCATTCCTTTCTGGAGAAAGGAAATCCAGTGGAGAGGGAGGTCATTTCTGGGGTGCTGAGAAGTCTGTAGGCTACATTTGGTAGAGGAGGAAACACCTCGTCCCTCCCTTTCATTCTTCCTAGGTAACTCACCTCCCAGCACCTCCATTCCCCCGGGGCTTAAGGCACCAGTCTCTGCTCTCCTCTCAGCAGCAGCTGCCGCGTCTCAACAGGCATAGGAGGGATGGGACAAGGAGGCTTCTTTCATACTAGCATGAAGAATCCTAGACTTCTATGACCACCATGAAAAAATTACTTTCTTACTCTTCATGTACTACTAGAGTCCTTTGGGGAGTTACAAGGTGCCCAATGTGCATCTGTACAAGTGAAAAGTAGGGAGGCAACAGTCACTAGCAGCAGAAGATATGGGGACTCCTACTTCATTTGGCCCCAACTCAGACCCTAAATGTCCCATGGCTTCCTCTGAACCTGGAGTTCAGCACCGTCCTCAAGTCAACTGCCTCCTGCCTGCCTTGCTCCCACAGGGCCCATACCTTACTTACTGCTCTCACTTCCAAATTTGACTTCCTATAGAATTCTTAACATCCACAGGAGCTGCTATGGACCAACTCCACTAGACGCAGGGTTCCCTCTACCCAAAACATGCCAAAGGATGGACATTCATAGCTAAAGTCACCAATAAACTCTGTCCCTGTGGAGAAGCCCTGAGAAAAATCAGAAACGCTGAGTCCAATTTATTCATCCCTAAGAGTTTAATCTTATTGGTAGACAAAAAAACTAAAATGCCTTACTCTTAATTGTGCACCATTACTGCTAGCTACAGTCTTCACAGAAAATGAAACACTTCACAAATTCCTGATTAGACAATAGCTTACTGAATCCAGTCTTCATTAAAATTCTATGTACACAAGTATCATTAAACACATAGCCCACATGTCCAAATGTCCCAGTATCAGATCATGAAATTGTAACACTTAATTTTGCTCAGGACAAAAACACAGTGGGACAACAAAACATCAGAGACATACTGTATGCATGAAACAAAATACAAAACTAATACTTTGTGATGCACATTTTTGAGGCTCCACCCCTAATTTGTACAAATACACCAAATGCCACAGACTGCAGACTTCTTAAAGCCTTTGTGAACAAACATGATGAAGGCAAGAAGAAGGCATGTTCAGTGCATGGTCACTGCATTGCACCCATAGCTGCAGACCTCTTAAAACCCTTAGTAAAATGTCCTTGATCCAAACCAACTCATCATACCCCCTGTATGAAAGATACTATGATAGCAAAGTGGGAGGCTGGGGGTACCACTAAAGGGCCATAGGTAACATCGTTTGGGTAACTTAGTTGTGCATGTCGATACTTTCAAGTGTTTCCGTTTCTTTTTAAGTTCTTTACCTCTGAATTTCCCAGATTTCTAATGTTTTGTTGATAACTACAATGTTCTTGTAAGGTGTTTTCTTTTATATTACTGATATGTACTGTCACCCTTACCTGCAGGTTAGCCAAGTTTTTGCCTGGGAATGATAACATTGGTAGCATAGTGTGGCCTATATTTCAGCTATAAGAACAATAACAAGTACGAAAACAAAGTAGCTTTGAGTTAGATGAGACAATTATTTCATTTTTCCATAGTGAGGTTGCTGCCCGCCCTACACTCCTATGATTGTTACACTTTGTCACTTTTATGGGCTTTTAGAATTGTAGCCTGTCCCCTGAGATGTGCCTCTCTTCACAAGGGTTGGGTCCTAGGTTATATTTTGTGATGCCTGATGCCTCCTCACTGGCCTCGAGACACAAGGAGGGCTGTCCCTTGTGAAAACAACTACTACTACTACAGCTGGCAAGGAGTAATAAATCCAGTACACAAGAAACAATAAAGTGCATCAACAGAAACCCCAGCAAAGGAATGACATCCCAAAATAACAATATAACCAAGGGGGAGCAGGAAAATAAGATCTGGGGAGGGAAAAGTTTAGCGTTAACTAATAAGTACCAACACACCAATGAATTTCCCTTCTCCCAGGCAGATGGCATATTGGGGATGAGACCTGTGCTGCAGCGCTGGGAACGTTGGCCAGCTTACACCAAAAAAAGGGTCCTTTACAGTGTGAAGACCCAGTCATAGTCCCTTGGTTAGAATCCCTAGAGGCTCAGCCTGGCACTCCAGAAGCTGGCAAACTCCAAGTGGGGGTTACAGGATTTTAATGTTAACGGTAATGCAGTCCCCCACTCCCCCGATTCTGTTTTCCAGTAATACTTACATTCCATGTTGATGGTTTCCGTGCCACTCGTTTTGATGCTATGTCTTACATGGAAATGGGGAAAAGCAGCCTATGGAGTTCTTTAGTATGGCTGTCATCTTCATTAATATGGAATTGCCGCTATCCACAACTACTAATCCTAGCATGCAGTGCTCCCTCTCTGTCTGTTCCATTTTATGTAGATTAGGTGTGGCTCTCAGGCAATTAACTAATGTGGCCTTCAGTTGGGCAAAGTTTACGCACATCTGCTTTACATTCTTGACACAATGAAGATTTAGATTTGACAAAAGGATTCAACATAAAGAAAGTATCTAGGAGCTTCAGAGCAAGTGCCAGGGGTATTAAAATACAGCTAAAGCATAAACATACACGGCAAGTGTCACAAAATGAAATCACTTTACCTTTATTGTACTTTATTGTCTGCATATTGACCATGAAAGTAAACTGCTCTCCGTAGCATGTTCAATTTATGTCATGAAACTTCTCTAAATCAAATTTAAAATGTTTTGAGATTTCTCAGGAGTACAAATAAGAAATAAATAGCAAAGCAGCATTTCTTTAAAGTATCTAGTCACCAGCTATCATCAGATCTGACAGACAGAACAAGGTGTTTAGAAAACATATTGAATATGGACGGTTTTCCCCTCTTATTTAGCTATGTACTGAAATATTTATCTGATGTCCTTTAGCTTTTCTTTACACACAAAGATTCATTGTTATACTTTTATTGCAAATAGAGTGTATATATTCATCATCTGTAATATAGACCATATTGACTACAGTATATCATGTGAATCTTATACTTCAAATAGATTCATATTTCATGGCAACATAGTTTTTTATGCTTTATACATATACATAGTATGCAAAACTATTAATATTTAGGTATCCATAGTTAATACAGGACAAAATTCTGCTCTGATTTACACACGCATACATCTAAAATAACTGGTGACTTCCATAGTTACTCTAGATATCCATGGGTGTAAGTGAGAGCAGAATTGGCCCCAAACAGTTTTATATATTTATATTTTGCTAGTCTTTAAGGGCCGCAATCAGAGCTCAGTACTGCATAGCGGAAGACACTATACAAACACGAATCAAATGTCCCTGTCCTTCTATCTGAATCTTCAGTCTATTTCTAGTCTAGCTTCACCCGGATCCTGTTTTGCCTTTGTCTGCTAGATTAAAGATATATCTGCTTTCTGAAATCTTCTCCCTGCATAGGCCCTTAGAGCGATGAACAAATCACTTAATCTTCTTTTGGAGAAACTAAATAGATTGAACTTCTCTTGTCTCCCTGTAAGGCAGGTTTTCCAGATTCAAATCATTCTCATTGTTCTTTCCTGAACCCTTTCCAATTTATCAACATCCTTTTTAAAGTGTGGACACCAGAACTGGTCACAGTATTTCAGTAATGGTCTCACCATTGTAGGGTTGCCAGGCATCTGGATTTCAACTAGAACGCCTGGTCGAAAAGGCACCGCCGACTGGACCATTAAAAGTCTGGTTGGCGGCACAGTGCGGGCCTGGGGCTAAGGCAGGATCCCTGCCTTCCCTAGCTCTGTGCGGCTCCCAGAAGTGGCCGACAGGTCCTTGCGGCCCCTGGGCGCATGGGCAGCCAGAAAGGCTCCATGCACTGCCCCCGGCCTGAGTGCTGGCTCCGCAATTCCCATTGGCCGGGAACTGTGACCAATGGGAGCTGCGGGAGCGGTGCCTACAGGCGCAAGGGCAGCATGCGGAGCCTCCTTGGCCACCCATATGCATAGGGGTAAGTGCCGCTGGGACCCACACCCCGAACCTCCTCCCACACCTCAACCCCCTGCCCCAGCCTGGAGTCCCCTCCCATACCCAAACTCCCTCCCAGAGCCCACACCCCTCACTCCCCGAACCTCCAGCCCTGAGACCCCTCCTGTACCCTAAACCCATCATCCCCTGCCCTAGCCCAGAGCCCACATCCCCAGCTGGAGCCCTTACAGCCACACACACCCAACTCCTGCCCCAGCCCAGGATTCCCTCCTGCACCTCAAACCCCTCATCCCTGGCCCCACCCCAGAGCCTTCACCCCCAGCTGGCACCCCAACCCCCTGCCCCAGCCCGGAGCCCTCTCCTGCACCATGAACCCCTTATTTCTGGCCCCAGCCAGAGCCTGCATCCCCACCCCAGAGCCTTCACCCCCTGCCACACCCCAACCCCCTGCCCCAGCCCGGTGAAAGTGAGGGGGGGAGAGTGAGCAACAGAGGGAGGAGGGATGGAATGAGTGGGGGCGAGTCCTTGGAGAAGGGGCGGGACCTCAGGGAAGGGGTGGGGCAGGGGTGTTCGGTTTTGTGCAATTTGAAAGTTGGCAATCCTATACCAATACCATCCATATAATGGTAATATCACCTCCCTACTCTTGCTTGATATTCCCCCGCTTGTACATGGAAGCCTTGTGGTAGTTCTATTAGCCACCGTATTAAACTGGGAGCTCATGTTCAGGTGGTTATCCACCATGCCCCCTAAGTCCTTTTCTGAGTCACTGCTTTCCAAAATACCTTCCCCTCTCCTGTAAATACGACCTAGTTTCTTTGGTCCAAGATACATGACCTTGTGCTTTGCTGCATTAAAACACATGTTGTTCAAGGGAGCCCATCTTCCCATGTAATTCAGATCACTTTGTAGTCCTGACCTTTCTTTATCATTATTTACTACTCCACTAGTTTTGTGTCATCTGCAAACTTCACCAGCATTGAATTTGTTTTCTTCCAGATCCCTGATAGATATAGAATAGAATGGGCAAAGAAAAGATCCCTGGGGCCCCAGTAGAAACACTCCCATTCGATGATGATTGCTCATTTACTATTATTTTATTAGATCTGTCAATTAGCCAATTTTAATCCATTTAATATGGGTTGAATTGATTTTTTATAGTGCTAATTTTTAAATCGGAATGTCATGCAGTATTAAAGTCAGATGCCTTACAGCACTCCAAGCATATTATGTTAACAGTTATCTTTATCAACCTGATTTGTAATGTCATCAACAAATGATATCGGGTTTGGCAGAGAACTACTACACACTCATTTGCCTGCATATACATCAAAAGCAATCAATCCTGCAAAACTTCAGCAAGCAACAAACTGTATTAAATTGTTCAAATACTCAAAGAAATAGATTAAGGTCATCCTCTTGCAATTGTCCTGCAAACAAAAGGCCTTCACTTCTGCCGGCTATTTGGTTACTCCCATAACATCTGAGACAGCTAACTTTTTTCTTTAGCCATTTAAAGCAGATGGATTGTATTCACGCACAGAGCTTTCTAATGAATCAGGCCAACTACAATTGCATATTATATTATTGTATAGAACTGTAAAGAACTGGTCATTGAACCCGTTGAAGTCATCACTTTCTTTGTTTGTCCAGCTAGTTTTTATTGTGCATTTACTGCCATCCAGTGCTTATGTGGGATATTGCACTTACACTTCCATGTGAAGAGCTAACCCAATGCAAGGTGATTTGGCTCCTTAACAAATAGGTTGACCTCCTTTGTAAAAGAACTGCTACAGGTGTTCTAGGTAACAGGCCAAAGCATTGCCATAATCCTGCAAAGCTGGAGTACCTTGAGATATATTGTATGATATTGTTGTAATAAGGGCTGAGTGCTCATATGGTCGTCCTCATTTCAGGTACCTCAGTTCTTAAGTGCCCAGCTTCAGACACCTTAACAGCAGAGCTTAATTTGTGCCAGGGCTCAGCCCCAGCACCTCTAAGGTTGGCAGTTCACAGCCCCAGCACCTCTGGGCTCCAAGCCAGCAGCAGCTGCTCTCTGGCCACCCAGCTCTGAAGGCAGAGCCGCTGCCAGCAGCAGCGCAGAAGTAAGGGTAGCGATACACCACACCATGCCACCCTTCTTCTGTGCTGCTGCTGGCAGTAGCGCTGCCTACAGAGCTGAGCAGCCGGCCAGCAGCTGCCGCTCTCCAGCCACCCAGCTAGTGCTTAATTTGTGCCAGGGTTTGCGAGGACTGAGCCCCAGCACCTCTTTCATTACAGCAACTCCCACACTCCTCTCAGAGCCAGGATAGGGGTTAGGGGTCCAGGTTCCCGGATGCTTTGGTCCACGGAGCCCTACTTCTAGATTTGTTGTTGCTGTCTGTATTTTCCTCAGCTTAGGTTGTCCTTTCTCCCTATGTCATTCTTTTTTCACTCCCCCTGTCTTCGCTTCTTCTCCCCCTGTCTCCGCTTTTCTTGTCTCCACCTCTTCCCCCCTCTGCTTTTTCTCTTTCTCTCCTCCCCCTCCCCTGCTCTTTCCCCCCTCTCTCCACTGAGAGTATCTACTGTCTTTGAAGACATGGTTGCCAGGCAATACTGATTAGGGCCTGGGAAGCAGTTTTGAGAAAAGCAGTAAATTAGCAAAAGAAGGATTGGGCCCAAAGATTGAAAAGTATGCGTCCACATGAAGCAATCTTGTTTAAAGCCATGGTCCCTCCTAAATAAGATTTTAAAGGAGGGCAAAAAGGAAAGTGAATGAAGACGGGCCCCTTCAAGGGTCCAGTCAAAGCTCTTGATCCCTGGCGGGTTGAAATTTAGAGACAGCTTTTAAGCCTTGTCCACCCTGGAATTTTTGTTGAGGCTGGCTGAGCATGCAGAAAAAACCCTGAGTGCACTGCTACCACAGCCAGTTGCCTCCCTGTAGGAAGGCCAGTGCCCCCAACTCCCCCAGCAGTGACACATTTGGACACTGATGGGTGAGGGTGGTTCATGGTTTATGTGGAGTTTGAAGGAGGGAAGGTCGGACAGAATTTGTTGTTGGATACAGGTGCCACTTACTCCTTGATGAATACCCAGAATGAGAACCTGTTTGGCCCGCCGGCTGGAATTAAGACCTTACAGGGCTTTAATGAGACAAGGAATGTTGTTCCCTTTTGCAGAAATATTTTGTATTAGGTGTGAAAGAGGAGAAATAAATAGCAATTTGGCTTAATGAATTTGGGAGAAGGCGGCATTTTGGGAATTGATGTTTGAAGAGAATGAAGAGTGTTAGCTGATTTTGCTAACAGGGTTCTATGGAAAATAACTCCTGGTATACCCTAGGAACCAGTGGAGATTTTAGCAAGCTACCAGATAGCGGCCTTTAAGGCATCTGAAGAATTGGAGTGGCCCACGTGGACTCCAGAAATGTTGACAATTGCAGAGAAACACTGGGAGGTGTGGGCCAAGAATAAAATAGAATGTGGCAAAATTGAATCCTAGTTACAGGCCCCCATCCCCCAACCCAGAAGCCGTACAGATAGCCAAGGGAGGCAGAAGCCAGCCTGAAAGAAACAATTGATGGACTTTTAAAGCCAAGGGATTTTAGTGAAATAGTCAAGCCCCAATAATAGTCAAGTCCCAAAGCCAGTCCTTGAAAGTGATGGCAAGACCTGGAGGCTGGTAGTTAATTTTCACCCACTTGATCGGGTAACACCCCTGATAGCCCCCATAGTGGCTAAGTATTAGGAGGTGATGGTCTCCATTGTGTGTGTGGGGTGGGGAGGGGCACAGTGGTTTTCATATTGTATTTGGCCAATGCTTTCTTTGCTATCCTTTGACATTGGGACAGCCATTACAAATTTGCCTTTACCTTTCAAGGGAAGCAGTTGTGTTTTGCCAGGGTCCCCCTGTAATCAAGATGTGGGATGGGATGCCCGAAAGAGACAATGTGATTTTTTTATGTGGATGACATCCTGATATGCACTCAGACCAGACCAGCAAGGAACTAAGCAGGGAGGTGCTTAAGACTGCAGGGGTGCTGAACTAGCTGCTCAATACCATCAATGGCTGAGCGGAATGAGCGAGGGTGGGTATTGCTCATTACTGTGCAGCACTCAAAGATGGCATTTCAGTGGGTGGAGTTTCAGAGAGTAGGGATCAAGTACTTACATGTGATCCTGGGAATATAAATGAAGTACTTAGCAACTATTTTTGCTTCAAAAGCTACTCTAAATCCCACCTGGAGATTGAGGCAGGGTGGTCCAGTGATTAGAGATAGGACTTGGGAGACCCAGGCTCAGTTCCCTGCTCCGCCACAGACTTCTTGTGCAACCTTGGGCAAGTCACTTACGAACTCTGTGCCTCAATTTCCCACCTGTAATTAACACTTCCTTACCTCTGGGGGGTGGTGTGAGGATAAATACATTTAAGACTTGAGGCACCAGAATTCTACAGTAATGAAGGCCATATAACTACCTCAGATTCCTAAGGCCCTTAGGTAAGTATGTTCAGCAGCAGGACTTGTCCATTCTGGAAAGTACAGACAATAAGCCCTTCCCTGCACCTAGCCATTGCATTGAGTCACAAAATGTTCACAAGCCAGTCCAGCTGCATGTCAGACCCAAAGTGTGCATTGTGAGCTGTGTGTTTAAAGCAGTGTTTAGCATTTACCTCAGTTAACACTCAACTATTTTTAAAACTCCCTATCATATAATGCTAACACCAAAAATGTCAGTCTCAAAATGCCCAGCTAAGGAATACAGTCAATTCCGCTTCTATGTAATAGCTCAGCATTTCTCAAACTGGGGGTCCCAACCCAAAAGGGGGTCACGAGATCACAAAAAATATAGCCAGGGGCAGGGGGAGCTCAAAGGGAGGGGGGAACAGCAGCTGCCGCTCTCTGGCCACCTAGCTCTGAAGGCAGCACTGCCACCAGCAGCAGCACAGAAGGAAGGGTGGCAATACCATGAGTGTGCTCTTATGAGTACGTACAGTAATTTGCCAACACTTTTTGGGGGGCTTGTCACAGCCTGAAATATTTTAATATTTTCAAAGGGGGGCCCAGCAAAAAAAGTTTGAGAACCCCTGTAATAGCGGATAGTTCATCATCAATAAGGCAATGATTTTGTCATGCAAATTTGTAGTCAATTTCATGGCAGAGTTGCTAAGAAAAAACCCTCAGTCAGGGAAAGTTCACAACTAAGGGTGTGGGGGGTCTGGTATAGCAAGCCAACCCCAGCAAAGGAGAGAGGCCCCAAGTGTGGACTGGAGAGCGAGCCCACCCCATACTCTATCTGCAGTGGCAGATTCTGTCCCAGGCTACCCGCTCTAAGCATTGCAACCCCATGAATTAGGTCACAGCATCACTTAGGGCTGCATGTCTGCCCCATCTATGAAAAGGACAATGCGCCAAACCTGCCCATGCCCAAAGCAGGGAGCTGGGCCCACAGAGTTTATTGAAATTCACAATTACTGTGAACACTGTGACCTGCACACCAAAATCATAGCCTTGACCAGCAACAGTCCCACTGACCACTCAGTCTTAACACTGCTTCTTTCAGACTTCTGTCCCATGGGAAATTCTGATATTTGGGTTTGTCCCAAGTGAGGACTCTGGCAGAGTGGAACAGCCAGGAAATGGTTAAGGGGGGCCTGTCACATGATTCATCGGGGCTTTAAAGGAAGGGGTATGTCCATTTCCAGGACAGAGAGATGCAGCAGGAAAGCCCTGTTGTCATTGGCACCTGGGAGTCACTTTTGTTTTGTGTTATCTTGTGAGGTTTTACGGTTATTCATAAACCATGCCCTGAGGAAGGACTCTGAAAAAGAGACTTGGGTGTGGCACTGAATTCTTCCTGGGTTAGTGAGGGAGCCCATGAGTTTACACATGGTGGAGAACACAGGCAAACTGCCACAGCCTGAAACTAGATCCTGAAGCCCTACAAGAATAACAGCAGCTGAGGCAGCTTTTGGCACAGTGACAGCAACAGCAGTACCAACAGCTCCAGCAATAACAGCTACAAATGCAGCAACCGCAGATTAAACAGCAACAGCAAAGCCAGCATCAGTTACTGCTCCAACGACTGGCTCAGAATGGCCAGGATTCACAGGTTGATGTAATGCTGTGGCTACCCATAGGTAGGGGAGGATTTCTCATTAAGATGGGGCCAGAGGGTGACTCCAAAGCCTTCCTAGAGACCTTTGAACATGTGGCAGATGCCCAGGAGGTATGGGCCCTCAAGATAGCTCCTTGATTGACAAGGGAGTCCCAGGCTGTTTATTGTGCTATGGCTGGGGCCTTGGCAAAGAGCAGTGGGCTGCTGAAAGCAGCCATCTTGGATTGCTTGGGTCTCAGTGAGGAGGAATATCATGACTCTTTCAGACAAAGCTTGTCGCAAACTCTGAGCCTCAAGCAGAGGTTCAATGGTTATGGGATTTCTGCTCTCACTAGTTATGGCCAGAGATCCTGTCCCCTGAAATTGTGGCAGTGGTGGCCTGGAGAAATTTTGTCAGATCCTACTCATAGGGCCCAAAAAGTGGGTTTGTCACCACCAGGAGAACTTTCTGGAGATACTACTGTATTGTGGGACTACTGAGGCTTTTGGAACCAGCCCCTCTATGAAAGTGAGGCCAGTAGTGGCTGGGACTATGAAGGGGTGGCCAGGGTTACAAGGCCCACACTGGGAAGGGTTCCACTAGGCTATGGGGAGGTCGAGACCTGGGCTAGACCCCAGTATCAGGCCTATGACTGGGAACAAGGAACATGCAGTGATGGGATCCCTGGCTAAAGAGACCAGGGGCTCCATAGTGGGATTGGAGTGGCCCCTTTTGCTTCTGTTGTGGGCAAGAAGTCCTCAGGTATTGGGATTGTCCCAGTGTGGAGTGTGATTATGCCTAAAACTGAGCCTTTGAAACCCAAGAGGAATCCCCTGATTCAAAAGTCTATGTAGTTCCAGTCATAGTAAATGGGACAGAGGTGTTAGGCCTGGTGGCTTCAGGCTCAGGGCAGACATATGTGCCTGGACAGCTAATTACCTCAGAGATTCTTCACAACGGAAAGTGATTAAATATAGGCTGCATCCATGGAGACAGCCAGCCCTACCTGTCCCTGGGAAGCCTTAATATGTCTGACAGTAGTGTAGCTAAACAGCGGCCTTCCCCAGTTGGGGCTGGGATTTGGGCTCTTTAGCCAATCTTTTACCGGAGGCAGCTGGGGCAGGCTCAGACTCAGGCATCAACACGCAGCAGGTGAGTGCACCAGAACAAGTCTTTAGCACCCAGCCCGGGCCTTGAAGGGAACATTGTCATACCAGGAAGGAGACTCTTGGAGTCCAAGGGGCTCAGGGAAAAGAGAAAAGGCACATTACAATGTAATCTGGACCCCACAGAGGGGCCCCTGTGAGGACCAGATCCCTCTGTGGTAGATGCCCAGACCACAGCTAGCAGATCTGGTTTTCTTCAAAGCCAGTATGATGTTGCAGTGTTCAGTAGCTCCAGGGATGGCTGGCTAGGGTATATGAAGTACTTTTATCAACTCTGTCCAGGATTGTCTGTACCCCTAGTTCAAGATCAAGGGAGACATCCCAGTAAGAGTCATCCAGACCCAGACAGGAACACTCCCAGGTTCATCTTTTCAAAGTGTTGGGCTGGCTTCCTTTGAGGACGCAGTAACAACCACTTGAGTGAAACGAGACAGTCACTACGCTCTCGAACGAACTCACACAGAAAAATGATAGAAGCCAAAAACACCCTATCACCCATGGGTGAACACGTTTCACAAAACGATCACTCCATATCTGACGTCTCCATTCTCATCCTCAAAGGAAACCCTCCCAACACTTTCAAAAGACAAGCCTGGGAGTGTAACTTCATAACTGTGCTAGACATACACACACACACAAAAAAGGTCTGAATAAAGACACTGGATTTATGGCTTATTACAACAATCTGTAACCCACTAACCCCTCCCCCCCCTTTTGTCCTATGACTGCAGAAGTGTTAATGGGCCACTTGGTCCCTTAGACCATTGGGTCTGCTCCTTCATGGCCATCAGGGAAGGGCACATTTAAATATTTTCTTTGGACAAAATTACTTTACTGAATTATTGTTTATTTTACACCATTTCATTCTCCCTCTCTATCCCCCAGTGGTTCCCAGTGAGCTCCTCCCTTTTTTATTATTCCCATAGGGTTCACGGGGACCACCTTAGTTGCCATCTCATTCCAAGGTACTACTGCAACTGTTACCCAGGTGCTAGCCCTCTAGTTGAGCATTTTGCATTTCCATACACACCTTCTTCCCCCAAGTTAGCCTTTTGAAGCTATTCCCCCCCCCCCCAATATCATAAGGTTCCCTGTTTATTGCCGCCCTTTTTCATTCCATTGCAATTGTAGATAGTTGCTGTGCCAGTAGTTCATTGATTTATTGTTGAAGTTTTACATTTTAGCTTATTAATTACTTAGTTACCCAACAGACCCCCAGATTCCATACACCCAACCCTGTGGTTCCAACTGCCCATAGATCCCATCTATGTATGTGCTGCAGTTGGGGTGTACCCAGTCCACCCCCCTTTCTCTGGGGAGTACCACCCATCCATGTAATGGACTGAAAGGACACATTGACAAGCTCTGGTTGCACCCACTCCCACAGTGGCTCCCACCCGTTTGCCCATAAGTAGTTTCAGCTCCAGGCTGCAGCCAGCTTGGCATCCATAGTGCCTGTAGGGTTATATTCTGCAAAGCAGTTACATTGTTATATTCCCAGCATTTTAGGGGAGACTTCATACCCTGTCTAGAAGCTTAAGGATTGTCTTTTATGGAGGTACCATTATGATTACACATGGTAATACCACACTCCAGTTGTGGAACCCCATAACCCAAACACCCCCAGAGGCCGCAGAGTGATATTTTTTGGCCCTGTGTGATAAACCACCTATCTGGATGACTGTTTCCCACTGTCATTTATTATGGCATATTTTAAGAAATACCATGCAATAGTTCCTGATAAATTTGATATTTTTATACCAGGTTAGGATTTTCCCCTCCAATTCATACACCACATACCAACATTGCTAAATGCCCATGGGGGGCTAATAGTACAGTTTTTCACAGGTAAATCCTTAAAGTCCTTATTTGCCTCATTACCACCATTTGGGGGTGTAACAGTTCACATGTTTCCTTAATAACATAAGAAGGGCCGTACCGGGTCAGACCAAAGGTCCATCTAGCCCAGTATCCTGTCTATCGACAGTGGCCAATGCCAGGTGCCCCAGAGGGAGTGAACCTAACTGGCAATGATCAAATGATCTCTCTCCTGCCATCCATCTCCACCCTCTGACAAACAGAGGCTAGGGACACCATTCTTTACCCATCCTGGCTAATAGCCATTAATGGACTTAACCACCATGAATTTATCCAGTTCTCTTTTAAACGCTGTTATAGTCCTAGCCTTCACAACCTCCTCAGGTAAGGTAACCTCCTTTGCTACTTTACATTGCTGTATTGGGGTAGGGCTTACAATAGCAAGAATAGCAGCAATGATTGTTTTATGCCAGGCCAAGGCGTCCTTGTTTTCCTTTGTGGGTTTACCTGTAAGATGCACGCAACAGAATTTATTTATTTTCATTTTTAATTCCCATTTTGTGCCTTTTTATTTGTGCGCAATAAACCCATTTTTGTTTTTAATATCAGCAGGCTGGGCCCCCACTGGTCAAAGACAAGGTAAGGAACCCTCCATTTAGGAACTGGGAATGGATGGTGGTTGCTGTGTTAACCCTTCTTGTACAATATCCGGCAAAATAACGGTAATAACAAGACAAACACCACAAAACACAACACAATTTTTGTTGCGACAGACCGATGGTGTTCTGGGTTGTTCTTCCACTGATGCCAGCTTGCCCATATTGTGTCTGAAAAACAAAATAAACATTTCCCAGCTCCTTGGTGGAGACAGATTATTGCTTAAATACTCCTTTCTTTTACAAATCTTTTTGCTAACTGCAGGAAACAGAAATTACCTTCATACATTTCTTGTTTTGTTTTATAGGCAGGCTAGGTTTTCACCTTTAAAAGGGAAAGGGTGAATTATTCCACTGTTCATATATGAAATTCTTGAGGTTGTGTACCTCAGTTTCCCCTCTTGTACAACAGACCAGGTTTGTAATGGTTTCTCTGCTGTGCAAAGCTTTATGTTTATTCACAGGTAATAGCTGAGAGGCAGTATTACCATGAGCCCTTTGAAATTTGCTTTCAATTACCGTTTTTAGCATGCTTAAAAATTTCCCCCCAAAATCATACATTGTCACGGGATTACTTACTAGCATTTATTCCAAGGTTTAACACTGTGACAGTTAGATTACTTAGAACCACCTTAAGGCTCAGTGTTGTGCATTTCACCCCGCGGTTGCTCCAGAGGGGCACTTTTTAAAAACTTTTTTGCTATTTATTACCCCCAAAAAAAAGATTCAGAATCTCTCCCCATTCTTCCAGTTTTGGCTACCCCGAGCCAGGAACACATTTTCTGGTCCTTATTTAAAAAGATATTAAACTTCATAAAAAACATGGAAGTATCCAAAGGGTTAAATGCTAAATACCAAAGCCACATCACACTAGCTGCCCCTGTCTAGCACAAGGGTCTGTCAGTGTTGAAACTTTGAATGAGAGATTTAAATGTTCCCCAAAGGAAGGACCTGAAAAGAGACTTGGGAATGGCTCTGAATTCTAACTGAGCTGGTGAGGGAGCCCAGCAGGTTACAGGGATGGAAAGTCAAACTCTGGATATCTTTTACAGAACAGAAAGTTTAAAAAAACCTAGAAATGCCTAAATGTTTCATTCTAGCTAGATTCAGCACTGAACTGTGTCTGCCTGAGCCAGAGCGGTGCTTCCTTGAAGCTGCACTTCAGTTGCTTCATGCCCCCATTCTCTGCTATGGGCTACGGTCCCTGGCTGGACTATATCACCACAGTCATGGCAGTTAAACCAGAGAAGAGTCTGCAATGCACCCAGCCCCATACAGAAAGGTGCCACAAGGAACCCAAATTCCCACAAGGCACCAGGGCAGTTCAGGGGGACAGATTAATGTTCAATTGACCCAAAATGTTTCAGTGCAGATCAACAAACTGAAATGTTTTGATTTGGGTTAATGACTTGAAATATTTTGTTTTGATTTCAAATCAAAAATGTTTTCAGAAACTGTTTTCCTTTGGAAAAACATTTTGATGACAATCCCTATGCTTTTTAAAGCTTTAAAAGTTACTCATGGCTATGTATGTTATCAAAACGGTGACATATTTTCTCCCAAATTTCAATGGAACATATCAATAGCACACTACACAGATTTATCCACTGACAATATGTATTTACTATACAAGTTCAGACTTCCAACTTCAGTATAGCATACTGTCCATCACCATCATGTAACCAACACATTATTGCAAAATAATCATAACCAAACATTCCAATTATGCTACTATTATCTTAGCTATCAAGTAGTTAAGTGTCCTCCAATTGTACAGCACTTCACAATAAAATTCATACAAATATTACAAAATACTTTGGTGAATCGCCTAAGTTAAAGCATCTGCTTAACTTTAAGCACGAGTAGCCCCATTGGAATCAATAAGGCTACTCATGTTTAAGGATGCGAGTCTGTCACGGAGGTCACGGATTCCGTGACTTTCCGTGACTTTCGTGACTTCTGTAGTGGCTAGTGCCAGTTCGGGCAGCCTATGGGCCAGCAGCAGCAGTTTGGGTGTGTGGGAAGGGGCTCGGGGCCGGGGATTGGGGAGTGCAGGGGGGGCACTTACCTTGGGATTGGGGGGTCCCTGGTTCCCACTGGCATGACCCCCCTGCAGCTCCTAGGCGGCGGAGGGGCAGAGGGAGGTCTCCACACCGCGCACTGCTCACCCCCGCAGGCCCCACCCCCACAGCTCCTATTGGCTGTGGTTCCCAGCCAATGGGAGCTGCAGCAGCCAGTGCTTGTGGCAGGAGCAGCGGAGCCCCTGCCTCCGCCACCTAGGAACTGCAGGGACATGGAGCCAGGTAGGAAGCCCCTGCCAGCCCCACCAATCCCCACCCCCCAGCACCAGCAGGGGTCCCGTGCCACGTCTCCCAGCACCCACGGTGCCCCTGGACTGCCCCTCTCCCAGAGTACCAACAGGGGTCCCAGGCCACCTCCCCCAACACCCATGGCACCCCTGGACCACTCCCTCCCCAGAGCACTTGGGCCCCCGCCCAAGTTTTAGTCAGGGTGGGTATTTTTAGTAAAAGTCATGGACAGGTCACGGGCCTGTGAATTTTTGTTTACGGCCCGTGACCGGTCTATGACATTTACTAAAAATACCCCTGACTAAAACGTAGCCTTAGCCATGTTTAATGATAAGCAAGTGCATAAAAGCTTTGCTGAACAGGGTCCTAAATGGACACTTAGATGCTACTTTTAAAACGTACGCTATGAAGCATACATACTCCAAACTACTGAACCAGCCAACAGAAGGCAAAATTAGAGCTGAGTGTGTGGCAGAAACTGGTTCAGGTGACAGCGTGGATAGGTTGGGAAGGCAATGAACTGGGGGACACAGGGCCCAGAGAGGAGAAAACCCGTCCTCCCAATCAAGCTTCAAGCTCCATTCCAAAAGCTTTAGGCTCACACAATTTAGCTACACAAGACATCTCTGAGTTTGGGTTTGGATTGAATTCTCTGTGCTTCTGAGGGTGGCCTGGGTGGAGGAAGGACAGTGGACTTGGGCCTCCACTTAGAAGGCACCTTCTGGAATTAACTTCCTTCTCTTTGGCCCCTGCCACCCCACCATCTGCCCCCTGCACAGTACCTACCATCCAGGGCTGTCCTTAGGATTTATGGGGCCCTACGCAGTATTATTAAACTGGTGTCCCTATGCCCATGGCAGCCTAGGCTCGCAGCCCGGGTGGGTAGGTATGGGAAGGGACAAGCCAGGAAAGGATACCGAGACACCCGGCCCACCTCACAGTGGCGGAGAGTCACAGTTCCCTGCAGAGACCCCCGTGCCCTCTCTCTCAACAGAATGCGCGGCGCCAGTGCATTCGGCTCTGTGAATACGGTCCCTGCCTAAGTAGGCTGCAGTGCGCGCTGGAGCCAACCCGCTCTTACCTGCTGTCATGGGCAGTGGGCTAGCTCCCCAGCCCACCTCTTCTGCCTATGGCCCTGCCCATACTCCACCCCTGCTCCGCCCCAGGCCCCACCACACTCTGCCCAGGCCCTGCCCTCTCCCCGCTGTCCCGCTCCTCTCTTCCCTCCCACCCAAATCCCTGAACCCAAATGAAGCAAATGACATTTGAAAAAAAAAACATTCTTCTGCAATTTCTTTCTAAGAAAATGGAGCATGTTTTCCACTGAATGCCAGATGGTGAAGATTGGACATGCAGAAGGTACCTAATTAAAAGCACTAAACTTGGGAATAAAAAATGTCAGTCACAGGTTTTTTGATATGCCCTGAAGTTTGTCAGATTTATTAGCAAAAACTGTGTAGTAAGGGCGAGTCAGCTGTCTTGCTGAATACAACATTAAATATTATGGAATACATGATACAGCTCTTCTCTGTTTTACATTTTCTTAATCAGTATTTCTAAGATGATTTTATATTTTAAATGTACTCTTAAGCCTTCATAAATTAATCATTCCAGATTACTACATATTTAACTCACTGAAACAAAGGCCTGGTCAACACTAGCAGGGAAGATCGATCTAAGTTACGCAACTTCAGCTATGTGAAGAACGTAGCTGAAGTCGACGTACTTACACCTACTCACTGCGGTGAGTCGACTGCTGCCGCTCCCCCGTCGACTCTGCCTGCACCTCTCGCGGCGCTGGAGTACAGGAGTCAACAGGAGAGTGCTCGGGGGTTGATTTATCGCGTCTAGACGTGATAAATTGACCCCCACTGGATCGATCGCTGCCCGCCAATGCGGCGGGTAGTATAGACATACCCAAAGACATTATTTTAAATTAATCAGTCACAGAGGTTTAGTGTGTTCATAACAATGTTCATTGCTTTTAGAAAAAGGGAACTCTAATTTACTTTATGTGATCTCCATAACAATAGACATGTTTATGAAATTTCACCAAATTTAAAAAATATGTTTCCAAAGATTTTAGGCATAACAAAGGATTTTATATCTTACTAAGTACTGATTTTGCTGGAGGGTTCTCTTAAATCTAGTTCATCAGATAGTCAGAAGTAAAGAAAAGGAAACTCTTTGTCCAGCTATCTGGAAGGAAAAGGGTGTTGTCCCTTTAAGGGCTCTCTTCAACAGCAGGTGGGAGAGGGAGAAAGGGATGGACAGAAAGGACAGGAAGACTTTGGAAGCAAGTTTTTTTTACTATAGTAATTAAAATTAAAATGTGTATTTTAGATAAGGGTGGTCTTTTGAAGGATTTATTTAAAAATCTGTATGTCGGAAGATCCACACATTTAAGGTTAAAGATGATTGTGCATCTAAAAATCTATGCAAGGATTTTTTAGAGATGTGATTTTATAATCTTCACCAACTCACTAATGAAATATTTTAAACTAAGGTCCTGTAGACTAACATGTTCTGAGTAAATATTACAGTAATGCACAACTGTTTGTGTCAGTAAATTCAGAGACTGACAGTATATACCTGGGGGTTGGCAAATGCCTGTTAAATGACTTCATTACCACTTGAATGGCTCTTTAACAGTTTCAGTGTTGTGCTAATAGGTCTGGCAGGCTGTAAGGCTTTTTCACTTTTAAGTTACTAGATCCCCTCCAGAGTAAGAGTCACCAGGCTGCAGCAGTCAGGTGTGGGAGCCTCCAAGAAGGGTCAGAACAGGGATAGGAAGAGCCGGGAGGATGGACTCTAAGACCCAAAGTGGTGCCCCAAATTTGCAGGTGCCCTACGCAGCCTTGTATTCTGTGTATGCCTGAGGACAGCCCTGTTACCATCCCAGGTCCAGATCTTCCACAACAGCACAGACCCTTAGATCGCTAGACAGAGCAAAAGCTGTCATTTACGGTGCACATAAAACATTAAGAAGCTAATCCATACTGTGCAGAGAGCCAGAGGAGAGGGATTGTGGTTGGAACCTCATCATCTTCCCTCACAGAGATCCTGTGTTCTAGGGAAGAGAGTCTCCTTCCCCAGTTCTCTTTTCTCTCTGCAGAACTTCTGAGCATCAGAGAAAAGTGGCTTCCCTCCCTCCCTCCTTTCTGCTCCTAGAAAGCTCCTCAGAGTCCCAGTGGGAGAAACTCCTTCCTTCCCTGTTCTCACCCCCTGTACAGCTTCTGAGATAGAAGCTCCCTCTACCGATATGATTCAGTGCAGATATAACATGGATTTATAATAGACATGTCATTATAAACCCACATTACTACTACCAGATATAACAGCACTGCATCAGCCATGCCCTCTTCCATGTTTACTGGGTCACCATCAGTCACAAGCAGGGCCTATGTAGAACTGTTTAGTACAGTGCTTCAGCAGTATATTTTGTGCTACGGTGAGATTTTGTTAAAGGTTAAAAATTCCTTGACTGTGTTAAGATCACCTTAGAGAATTGATACCGAAAGGATTTTAAACAGCTTTACCTTTTCTGTATTTGTGCTGCTTGCTTTTGCATTTCTCTCATCCTGAAAAATTCAAAGGTGAGCCTGTTTCACTTTGTTTTTAAGTAAATTCCATTTCCAGATGCTCGAGCACTAGCATAATGCCACAATGAGAGCTGGCTGGTAAATCCAGTCCTGTAAAATTTTGCATTTTTAATTTTTTTTCCATATAAAAGAAGGACAAAAAAGCCAAAAATACAAATTTTTTGGTGGGAAGGGATTTCCAGAGACACGCAATTCCAGAACTAAAACAGAAGTTTTTAGCTTGCCAGCTGCCCACCTGGAAGGTTCTTTGAGAGGCAAGGTGGGTAAGGTAATATCTTTTTATTGGACCAACTTCTGTTGGTGAGAGAGACAAGCTTTTGAGCCACACAGAGCTCTGCTTCAGATCTGGGAAAGGCACTCCCAGTATCACAGCTAAACACAATGTGGAACAGATTGTTTAGCATAAGCAGTTAGCACATATTCTAAGGGACCATTCAAAGTAGAGTGGCCCGTTAACATCTCTGCAGTCACAGACATAGGACAAAAGGAGGGGGCTAATGGGTTACAGATTGTTGTAATAAGCCATAAATCCTGGGTTTCTAGCAGAGTTATTAATTTAAGCTCCCAGGCTCTTCTTTTGAAAGAGTTGTGCAGGTTTCCTTCGAGAATGAGGACTGATAGGTCAGATATAGAGTGATCACTGGGACAGACACTACACTGGAAGGTCCTGGTCTTGATAGAAGGCTCTTGTCAATTTCACTTTCTGGGCAAGCAGCCAGGGAGCCATCTTTGGGTTTTTTCCCCCATTGAAAAAAATCAAAATTTTCTGGCAAAATTGAATTTTTCCTGTAGAAAATTTCAATTTTGTGAAAAGAGCATTTTCCCCTGGAAAAATTATCACATGGAAAATTGTCAGTCAGGTCTAGCTACAATGTATAGTTTTCAAACACTGTAGGGAAATATTAGTGGAGGGTGGTTGGGGGAGGAGTTAAAATATTTTCCCCACTGGATTTAAAAAAAAAAAAAGCATAAAACCATAAATGCAAACGCTTATTTCTACAAAACCTAGGGCCTGGATCCTTAGTTTTCCGCGTTTTCACTTTTTACTGATTTTCACTGATAAATTACCAGTTTATTTTATTAAGAGAGTTCCTTTTTTACTGATTTACACCAGTTTATCAATCCACTCAATTTTCAGGGGAAGAGTACTTATTTTTTTAAATACTAACACTTCACACGATTGTTGTTTCCTGCAGCTCTGAGACTGAAGCAGTTCCACAGTGTAAAACACAGAACACATGTGGTGGAGGTTGGGAAATCAAACATTAATATTGCGCTATGATTGGTTCACAAGGGGACGCTGTCCATTTATTTCTGAGAGTCCATTTAGTGCAGTGCTGAATTTAAACAACCAATCCTCCACCCATAAAGATAAGGAAAAAGGTAAACATGGGGTGAAATTGTAAATCTATGCCAGAATACCAACAAGAAAATCAGTGCTTAGAAATTTAAGAAAAATAAAGACAGAAATGAAGAGACAACTAAGGGAGAATATGATAGGTGTCTATAAAATCATGACTGGTGTGGAGAAAGTAAACAAAGAAGTGTTATTTACTCCTTCTCATAACACACAAACTAGGGGTCACCAAATGAAATGAATAGGCAGCAGGTTTAAAACAAACAAAAGGAAGTATTTTTTTCACACAACTCTCAGTCAACATGTGGAACTCCTTGCCAGAGGATGTTGTGAAGGCCAAGACTATAACAGGGTTCAAAGAAGAATTAGATAAGTCCGTGGAGAATAGGTACATCAACGGCTGTTAGCCAGGATGGGCAAGGATGATGTCCCTAGACTCTGTTTGCCAGAAGCTGGGAATGGGCGACAGGGGATGGAACTCTTGAGGATTACCTGTTCTGTTCATTCCCTCTGGGGCACCTGGCATTGGCCACTGTTGGAAGCCAGGATATTGGGCTAGATGGACCTTTGGTCTCACCCACTATGGCTGTTCTTATGTTATTGTGCTGCAAGTGCTGCAGCATTGAGGTCTGTGCTTGTGTTGACAGAATAAAGGAGCGTGTCGTAAGCAAGTGACACAAGCAGCTTAAAGAAGAAAGTGAGCTTTGGGATAAACAGTCAATATCCGAAGCTTTCACCAGGGCTTTAATGAAAGAGAGGGCACAGTATGATTGTGACAATGAATTTATGCGTGTTCTTTGTTTTGCCAGACAATCGCTGTTAATTACAGAAGGGCCTATTGGTGACTTTGTGCGACAATATTGTCCAGCAGCAAAAATCCTCCCTAATGCAGACAGCCTCACTCATAAGTATCTGAAAGAAAATGACGATGCTTTTAGTATCTAAACTGATGGAATGAGTGGAATGTGGTGTCCAGTCCGATTTTTGACGAGTCTCCTGATGCTTTGGACTGTCCGATTCTTGGCCTTTTGTTTTCTTTTTTTTTTATTCATTGTTTTGTGCTGATGAGACATTCATCCCCTCTGCTGACACCCGTTTTGTCGACACATGTCAGTTTTTGCTGCTTGAGATGTACTAACTTGGGAAAATGTGGCCACAACTAACACACATTCTGCTTCCTCCATGGCTAAGTTTTCACGTGAGATTAAACTCAATTGGAAACCGGAGCTGCTACTTACTACCTGTCCTGCTCATCTGATCAACGTTGCACTGTCGGGAGCTACTGCTACAGAAGAAATTAAAGATGTGAAATTTTGTATCATTGGATTCAGGGCCATTTTCAAGCATGCAAATAAGTTTAAGCCTTTATTTTACACAGTACGAGACAAGTGCAGAGCTGACGATCTCTCTCTGTTGTGCCACATTGGTGGATGAGCTTGTACTTCACTGCCTGTCATGTAAATAATGCATGGACTGTGCTAATGCATCTCCTCGATCATCCTGAGTTTGTTGGTTCTAAAGCAGAATCTCTGAAGAGACTGGCAAATAACCAAAATGACCCTCAGAATCTGCACACCAAAGTAATGTTCACTGTTGAAAACTTGGAATCACTGTGTGACACACAGCAAACACTGGAGTTTTCTCCAACTACTGCCAACACGTTTGCCAGGACAGATGTTTACCGGATCCTGACAACCAAAAACTCAGCTGAATTGAACACAAACGCTGTAGGAGAAACATATGGTGAGAAAACCCAGCTGTCTCTGGAAATCTTTCTGACCATGGAACACAAGAAAACCAAAAAAGCATTCAAAACCTTCAACACAATGCTCTGCGAAAAATGGGAGAAGACCGTGGCCCATAATCTGAACCCCAAAGTGTTTGGTGCAGAAGATTCTTCCTCAAGGTGAATTTTGCAGAAGACAACAACTGTTATGCCAGAGTTTCAACCATTTGCCACTAAAGATGAAATTTCAAATCTGAAAGGGGAATTTACTACTTACATGAAAATGCCTAACCCTGACAATGTGAAACTGGATGTGCTGGCTTTTTGGAACAGTCATCAAGACACACTTCCCAACTTCAGCAAAGTGGCACGGCGAGCTTTGAGTGTACCCCCTGGATCTATTGATGCAGAGCATTTATATTCAAAGTTGGACTACCTCCAAGACAGCAAGAGGCTCAACACGAGTGAGAATACTTTGGAGAAAATTATGCGAGCATATGCAAACCAGGATTTCTGGAAAAACTATTAGCTCTGAGAGATACAAAATACCTTTGTACATAAAAAAAAAGTTTCCATTATACTGTAGTAAAATTAGTATATTGTGAAAGTGTTTTTTTTCCTTTTTCCCCTGATTTTTAAAATGATTTTAACCAGATTTCATCCTGGTTTTAATGCTTGGAAAATAAACACTAAAAAAATTACTGGATTTTTTTTTTACAAATAAAAACTGAAAGACTCCATTGTCTTTATGAAAGTATGCTTATGATATGGATATGACATAACAGATGTACTTTATGTAAGATGGCTCATGTAAGATGTCATTGGAAAGGTTATGATTTACTGAATGTGATTATCCAATTTGTATGCCTGTATCATTTCTGTATCTGAAGTTAGAAATATTGACCATGTATCTGTATTTCAAATGTGCTACTTTGGGTGTCACCCACACCTAGCCCTTCAGGTACAACAATGGAAAGCCAGACAGGGCTGATGGCCCATTGGCAAAGACAATGGACTATGAAAGGGCTTAGTCTTCCTGTGGACGCTCCAGACAGCCTGAGAGTAATGGCTGCCACAGCCCTGCAGAGACATGGGTCTGAATCACCTGGTACTGGACGCATCCCATGGAATGCCAGTGTTCTTCCACTGGGAGACAAAGGGTTCCCACCCTACACAAGAGCTATATAAGGCAGAGGAATGACATCATCATGGTTCTCCTCTGCCTCCCCACTTAGAGACACTGAAAAACACCTGGAAGCAAGAACTGAACTGGGGGGGGAGAAGAGTTGATCCCAGGCTGGAAGGGCGTACAGGCTGAGAGTGGAAATACCTGAAGTTTCAAGCTGCAGGCCAGTGCTGTTGGCTTTCAAGACTCTCTGTAATCTGACTGACAATATTTAGGATGAGAAATTACTATTTGTAGCCAATTTCTTTAGTGAATCAAGCTTAGTTTGCTTGTTTTGTTTTATTTGCTTAGTAATCTGCTTTGTTCTGTTTGCTATCACTTTAACCATTTTAAATCTGCTTTTTATAGTTAATAAATTTGTTTGGTTTATTAAACCCAGTTTGTGCAATTTCTAACAGGGGGAGCAGGGCAAGAAGTTGTACATCTCCTCCTCCACGTTGAGGGAGGGGGCAAATTTATGAGCTTACATTGTATAGATTTCTCTACAGCGCAAAACAGTATTATTTTGGGTTTATTCCTCAAAAGAGGTGTACACGTGACTAACACAGAACTGACTTCAGTCTGTGTCTGCAACGGGAGGTGGCCCTGCCTGTGTGTGTGCTAGATGAGGCATAAGAGCCTGGCTCAGCAAGACAGGTTAAAGGGGGCCCAGGCTGGCAGAACAGGCAGGCTCAGTGGTATCTCAGCACATCAGGTGGCATCTTGAAGGGGGGCAACCTGTCACACATGGAACACTACTGATCCTACAGTCAGATCTACACAGGCAACCCTTGCACCCAGATGGAGCCCCGTATCTATTCAAGGGACACTATCAGTTCTAGTTTGGCCCAAATGTAGGCTTCAAATTGCTCTAAATTGCAGGACCAGGGCTTAAATTTGTGGCCAAACCACACTTGACAGTATTCCTTCAACAGATCTAGATGACAAGTTCGTAATATTGGCAGCTTGAAAAGGCCTAGTAAGAATGTTTCACATTATGAGAGCTGAATTCACAGTTTAACTGCAGAAAGTAGTGAGGGTCAGATATTGGAGAGAATGTTCTTTCCCAGACTCTTATATAATTGGACCAGAAGAGACCACTTAGCCCATTCTGATCTCTTACATTTTTATAGGCTTGCTCACTACATCATTTCCTATGAAGTCTCTCTCACCTGTTCATGAACATCTGCAGTAATCGTACTTTGGTAGTCTAGCCTATTGATCCTCTGCCCAATTACTCTTAAGAACTTGTTCATAATTTCTAGCCTAAAATTTTCCTTCTTTAGCTCCTTGTTCTGTTGTCTTCATAGACCTCATTTATATTACGACCTTGAAGGTATTTATAGACTCTGATTACGTTCCCTTTAGTTTTCCCTTTTCTAAACTGTATACATGTAGTACTCTCAGAATCTCCTCATATGTCGTGTCCTCACTCTTCAGGGGTTGTTTTATTGGGGGGGGAGGGGTTTGGTTCCTCCCCCCCTTTTCTTTGCAGTTTACTCTTAGTTTTTCTATATTATTAAAACTTGACCAAGAACGCGCTCTCTCTCTCCACATTTTTAATTTTTTGTTTTGCTCTGAAACGTGTTTTTCACAAGTAAACAGCTCAGGACGGTGTTCTGTAGTTTTGTTACCTAGACACATAAATCTACTGAATTAAGGGTCAGTCCTGCTAGTTAGTGAGCGTCTTTCCCCTCCTGGGCTTACATGAGAGCTGAGGGTGCTCACCACCTCATAGAAGCATTCAGTACAATGCTGGATCAGACCCTTAGTAAGTAAGTGCGTGTGGTAAAAGGACCCCAATGCATAAGCCACTTTCAATAATGCCGCCACATAGATTTATTACACTTCAATTACATTTAAACTCATTCTAAGGAGAAATAATTTGAACAATCATAAAACAGAACCTGTTTTTAAAAAAAGTCTATCTGGCTACTGGCTAACAGCTCTATTGTAACTAGAGTCTACAGTTGTTATAGTGGCAATTAGCCGGCTTTAACAACATTAGATTTCAATCGCTGTTTCCAAATGCAACTATTTGAATAGACGTGACAAAGTGAAATGATAAACACTGATCACCATTTTAAAGCCAACATTTGGGAACTGCTACCAAACAGTGCTATCTGAGGTTAGCATAGTTTTTTCCTGTACTTAGAAAACTATAAAGCTGGTCGGGAATTTTCTCTCAAAATTATTTTTTAACGGAAAACAGCTTCCACAAAATCAAAATTTTCCAAAGGGCTTCAATTTTCTGTCAGGAAAATCTAAAATTAAATATTTTTGGTCTGGGTTGATTCAACCCAAAGTGAAGCATTTAGATTTGTCAGTTCAACATTAAATTGCATTTGTCTACGCTGCTGCGGTGTCCCATGCCCATATTCTCCCCTGTGGGCTGGGTTCTTCACTGACTACATCTCCCATGAGATTGCCCCACTATCTCCTCTATGATTGAGCCACGTGGAGGATCATGGGAGTCATGTGACTGCAGGTGCATCATGGGAGATGTACTCCACCCTGGGAGTCCAGGACAAGAGGTACCTGAATTACAACTCCCATGAGGCACTGCAGCATCAAAGGCATGCACAGTTTAATGTTGAACTAACTGGAAACAAAACATTTATATGTTTCTGAATCAAAAACTTTTCTAAATTTTTAATCCCACAAAAAAACCCTGATATTTCAACTTTTCAACCTGATTTGGGACAGAAACTATTTTTGAAATATCAGAATTTCCTATAGGACAGACATTCCAATTTTCTTGCAGTTCTAGCAAAGAATACATCTGCGATAACTTAGAGGCATAATTTAGAACAGAAAATATCTGTAGTAACAACTGGTAAATGTTAACTGTATAATGTCTTCTGCTGTATGTGTGAGCAATCAAATGTTTATAGAACATGGAAAAATCTATTGACTCAAAGTAAGTAACAAAAGTACCTTGAATACCAGGCTGACATACTGAGGTAATACTTTATTGATACTACTCACAAGTCTAAGGCAAGTGTAACCATTCTGCCAGTTGGAGCCAGTAGCAACCAGGGCTAGGTTCAATATCTAGGGACCCCTTTTCAACAATACAACACAGACCCAGCTCGAGCCCCCACCTAGTAACCTGGGAAAATTACACACCACCCCTGGGCCCCACTCACAGAACAGAGTCTGAGTGTAGAAAAGAAACTTTTAATGAAAAGAGAGAAGTCACATGACATTAATTAAGGAAAATGCTGCAAGCAGGGTTCATAAACATAGAACTGTGAACAGGACACCCACCCCAGAGTGCATGTGGCAGTCTTCTGCCTCATGTTCTTGACCTCTACCACCGAAAGCCCCCTTCACCATACCCACTCAAAGTGGTTGTCTTTGGTCAGTGAGGACACAGGATTCAGAGGTGCATCTGTGAGAGTTCACCTCCCACCCGGGGAAGAAGGCACCTAGCTTGCTCCACCATCTGAGCAGACACTGTTCCTCACCGCGTGGCCACCCTGACAGCTGCTGTTCCTGGCCGGCTGGCCGCCCCACTAACCGCTCCCTCTGGCTGACTGCTGGCCACTTTTGCTGGCTGCTCCCACCAGCCAGGATTGCTCGCCACTTTCACCAGCCACTCCCGACAGCTGCCATCAGTCACCTTCTGCTGCCACCTGCCTCTCTGCTGTGACCTCTGTAGGTCAGTCTCTTAGTGATTTTTAGCTCTCAGCGGGCTGGGCAGAAACACTGCCCCACCACAAGTGATTTCAGCTCCTACTGAGTACTTAAAGTAACAAAAGGCTCCTAATGAAGCCTATCTTTGAACAGTGGGGAGGAACAGGTTAAACCAGACCAGGGACCCTTAGGGAGAGTCCACATCTCCTGGCTGGGACACCTGTGCCCACCGATCTCTGCTTTCACGCAGCTGCCTTAGCGAGTTCCTTTCAACTGAGGGTGACCCCTCAATCAGGACAGGCTCAGCTCAATTCTGCTCCCCTTTACTCATGCAATAAAGGTAACAACATTTCACTACCCCTACACTCAGTACTACAGTGTTTTGTAACCCAACACAGCTCCTGTGTGTTGGATACCTATGCAGAGTAGGTGTGTTCATATAAATACAGTTTGCTCCCAGCTAGCTGTCAGGGGAGAACTCATTCAGACCCTGCTTACACACGTATTGTGTGAAGCATGCTGTATAAAGTATTACCTCAGTGGATTATATTCTATAGAGATGTGTGGTCTTATGGGTAGACCCTGATTATGGCTAGAGAAAAAGAGTGCACAGTGTTCTGCTTTAGAGATTGTCCAAACAAGATTTTGTGAAGGTCCAAACAAACACCTCTAGCAGAACACAAAAGGATTAGATAATAATAGGTCATTGGTTTATCAGAGTGCATTACAATATGTAAACTGTACCCTTATGGAAAATCCAATAGAGATTCAATTAATAGAATTCTAAAGAAATTACTCTAAAAACCTACAGCAATTAATTTTGTTTAAATGGTTGTTTTAAGTTAAGCTTTCCTATAGAAGGGATATGATTTGCTATTACATTCTATGGGATGGTTCACAAATCTATAGAAAAGCTGTCATTTTTCAATAACTTTTCCATAGTGTTAAATGAGATTAGATTGATGTAAGTATGTTTTGATGAGAAGCAGTTCATAAAATGCTCTTCACTTCTTCCCGGATACCATTTTTTCCCCACTGTTGCTACCCAGGGTCTCCCATAGAAACAGAGAACAAAGTCTGTGGCAAACTGTAGCCTAACAGTTTGAGTGACATTTTAAAATACCTCTTCATTTTTGCTATGTCAAATATCCCCTTTAGAAGAAGATCCAACATTTCACACTAGTATTTATGCAAAAAACAGACCTCCCCCAATATGCTTAGCACTCATTTCTGCGGTTCTCACTGACTTGCAGTGAAGTCCAATTCTATATTAATTAATTACTGAAAGTAATATATACCAATAATAAATGCTTTCAGTCTTGCCACTCTGCTCATTTGTTAATCAAATAAACAAAGGAGGAAGTTGGTTAATTTGATAGTGTGTATGCTTCCTTCTCTGATACATCTGGTTATTATTTGTCTCCCTTTCAGTGATGAGTTAAGGATTGCTCCCTCAATGAATCCAGGTCTGTAATAAAGACAACTGATCTGATGTTACATTTAAAAAAAACAAACATATCCCTCATGTCTACTGTTAAGTGACCACATTAAGACACTTGTGAAGAAGGGTTATAACAGAAAATAAAATGTAAAATGTATTCACCTTGACCAATCGGTCCTTCAGCCCTCGTATAGATTGCGCCGATCACAACACGTCTTCCATTCTTCTCGTATCTTGGCCTTCCTTCTCCATGTGCTGCCATGTCTTTTCACAATAAAAACTTCCCATCTCTTTGGAGGTCGGCCAAGTGGTCATTTCAGTTCCCGTGGGTACCACTTGGTGACAGCTGCAGTCCATTGATTGTCAGCTATATGCCCGGTCCATCACATTTTACTTTACCTGCTTTCAACAAGGACGTCCTGCACTCCACTCTGCTGCCTGATCACTTCATTGGGGACTCGATTGCGGATTGAAATTCCCAGAATTCTTCTTTCCATCACCCTCTCCATGATAGACAGTTGCTGCTCCTCTGTCTTCATCAGCACCCAGGTTTCACTGCCGTACAACATTGCTGGTAGTACTGTTGAGTTGAAGAGGCTGGCGTGTGTTGCCTTGTTGATTTTTCCATGGAGGACATCCTTGCTAGAATTGAATGTGCACCAGCCTGCTTGCTTTCTTCATGAGAGTTCACCTTGCCGATCATGGCGCATGTTAATTTCTTAGCCCAAATAGACATATTGCTCAATTTCTTCTATTTGTTCTCCCTTGATTGTTATTTGGGTTTTTGGCAAGGTATCGGACCGCATAAATTTAGTTTTGGAGCAGTTAATTTTCAGTCCGACTTGGCTGCTTTTTGTGTTGAGTTCTCGCAGCATTTTCTGTAGTTTGATAGTATTTTCGGTGATCAACACAATATCGTCCACAAATCTGAGATGGTTTAACTGCTCTCCGTTGATGTTGATTCCACCTTTCCAATTAATCCAGCTCATCACCATTTCGAGGCAGGCTGTGAAGAGTTTCGGTGAAACTATCTCCTTGTTTCACACCTTTCTTAACTGGGATGCGAAGGGGGGTATCAAGTAAAGTTATATCTGTAGTGCAGTCAGAATTTGCTTCCTTTGATATAGTTTGTGTCGATGCCCTGCTCTGCAAGAGCTTTCAACATTGCATTGATCTCTACGCTGTCAAACACTTTTTCATAGTCGACGAAGGCAATACATAAAGGGAATTGGTATTCCCTTGAGCATTCCAATAGCTGGTTTATAGTGAAAATATGGTCCATTGTGCTGAAATTCCTTTGAAAGCCTGCCTGCTCCTCGTCCAGACTCTGTGAATGTCGGTTTGTTATTATTTTGGTGAACAGCTTGTAGACATGTGAGAGCAGGCATATTGGACAATAGGTCTTTAGATCTTCACGATTGCCCTTCTTGTATAGCAGAATGGTGTTGGACTCCTTCCAGCTAGATGGTATCTTCTGCATTTCCAAGTAACAGCTAAACCTCTGAGCAAGGGTTTCCCAGAGGTCTTGGCCTCCAGCTCTTATTTTGATTGTCAGTCCATCTTTACCTGGGGTTTTTCCTTCCTTCATTTGGTGAACTGCATGTCGAACTTCACTGACAAGAACTGGGAGCACATGCTCATTGGTCTGTTGAAGTGTTGGTACTAGGACATTTATCTGAGACGCAAACAGTTCGGTGTAGAAATCTTTGCAGACCGCTTCCATCCCTGTTCTGTCAATTACTGGTTTTCTGTCCCTGTTCTTCAGCGCCATTATTGTTGACCTGTACAGTGTCAATTCCCTTTTGCATTTTTTGAGGATTCTGCGATCTTCAGCCGTCTTTAAGAGCCTTTCATTTCGGTCCTTCTCGAAGTCCTCCTTTAGTCGTCTTCTTATCAACTTGCAGAGGAGAGAGTACTCAAGTTTGTCACCATCATTTTGCTTCATATTCCTCCAATTCTCTAGCAAGTTCCACGTTTCCTCCAAGATTCTTCTCTTCGCTCTTTCTTTCTCGGCTAATTTCATGCATTGCCTCAATTTATCAGTGAAGTTTTTATAATCCTCATTGCAGTTATCTATAAGACTCCAGTCTTCCTTGGAAATGTTTGCTTTCAAGATTGCCTCATCGAATATTTTTGGCCACTGTCTCTGATTTGCCATCTGTAGTGCTTTCTTCTCCACCGTTTCATTGAAGTTGAGCCGTGCTCTGAGCAAGCAATGGTCACTACTGGTGTTCAATGATGGTACTACTGAGATGTCTTGTACAATGCACTGCTTATTGATCAGAACATAGCCAATCTCATTCTTGTTCTTCGCATTGGGTGCAATCCATGTCCACCTCCTCTTGGTCTACTTCTTAAACCAGGTGTTACCAATACATTTATTACCAACTTTAATCCATTTTGGATTTTTTATTTAGACAAGCTCATTATGCCAGGAGAACTGGAGCTCTGGAGGAGCTGGGTTTTTTCTACAGCGCTCTGATGAGCACTCATGATGCACTGAAGTGTGAAGAATCACAGTTCTGGGCTGAATCACTAGATCAGGGGCCGGCAACCTTTCAGAAGTGGTGTGCGGAGTCTTCATTTATTCACTCTAATTTAAGGTTTCGCGTGCCAGTAATACATTTTAACATTTTTAGAAGGTCTCTTTCTATAAGTCTATAATATATAACTAAACTATTGTTGTATGTAAAGTAAATAAGGTTTTTAAAATGTTTAGGAAGCGTCATTTAAAATTAAATTAAAATGCAGAGCCCCCCGGACCAGTGGCCAGGACCCGGGCAGTGAGAGTGCCACTGAAAATCAGCTCACGTGCCATAGGTTGCCTACCCCTGCACTAGATCAACATGAAGATGGAACAACACTAGAATTAGTTGCACTATCAAATATATTGATCCAAACCTTCACTCAGAGTCCCTTACTTTTCCTTTCGCTGGCAAGCTGTCTGTTTCCAACTCTGGCACTTTTATGATGAAGTTACTGTTGAATTTTCAGATATTTCAAAGGCATTGTGGCTTTGTTTTTAATTTCAGCCCTGCAATTTCTACTTTGCCATTCACACTGGAAGTCACATATGGTTGGACAAGATATCACGTTTGATGGGTTTTGAATCAAAACAAAGTTGCTCTGCATCTCAGAGCTGCCAGATGGGGCTATTAAAAACATTTTAAACATCCCTGCATTTCTTCTGCTTTTGTGAGTGAAATCACAGGCTACTTTGATCTTTGCCAAGTAAGTGATGATTACTCCAGGCTGCACAGAGAATGGTATTTTAAAGTAGCTGAAAGCAGTTACACCCATTAATTTAAATCCAAATGTACCTCTCATCCACATAAGCCTGCTGTCATCTGATGGTTTACTACATGCTCCAGACTGTGGTTATGCCTCTCCTATGCTGAGCCAGTAATGGTGATCTGCACCTTTGTGACACTTCCATTGACCAGCCACAGCGTGCTCTGATCCATCACCTGCAGTCTGTACAGAATGTAGCAATTCCATTCTTGTTAGACAAACTCTGCTCACCCCTACCTGCTGTTGGGCTCCCTTAATTACTGTCTGCATGGGCAGATCTTGGTTTTAACTTTTAAGGCTTGAATGGTCCCAGATACTGTTCAGATTTCTACCTCTCTTTGCCCCGCAGGGGACGAGGCTTGGCTTGCCAGGCTTGCAGGGGAAGCGTCTCTCCGCTTCTGTGGTGCTGGGACAGTGCTAAGGAATGCTCTTGCTTCTGCACTGAGGATGACCAAAGAATCAGACCCATTTAAAGCCCTTTTTAATTGGGGAGTTTAACATGATCCATTCATCTGATATATGGTGAGTTTATTTTGAAGGAAATTAGGGGAAAAAACCCTCCATTACCCTCACCTCTGGATTTTCCATTGCATCCTGTCTTCGGTGTGTCTACATTCTAGAACAGGGGTTCTCAAACTTTTTTTTGCTGGGACCCCCTTTGAAAATATTTCAGGCTATGATGATGCCCCCATACCATGCCATGCTTACTTCTGTGTTGCTGATGGCAATGCCTTTAGAGCTGGGCACCCAGCCAGCTGCTACCGCTCTCCAGCTGCCCAGCTCTGAAGGCAGTGCAGAAGTAAGGGTGGCAATACCACGACCCACCTAAAATGGCCTTGTGACCCCCTTTTGGGTCGGGATCCCCAGTTTGAGAAATGCTGTTCTAAAACAAACTCTGCTGGAGAGGAACTGTATTACATTGCATTATACAGCTCCGAGATACTGGTCAGCACTAAGCAATTTAATTAATAATGGGTTTGCATTTATTTCATTCTTAGCTATTTTTAGTGAGTTAGGGCCTGATTCTCCTTTCACTTTACACAAGCTTTACGGCAGAGTGACTTCAGCATCTTTCCCTTGACTTACAAGACTGTAAGCGAGACAAGAATCTATCCCTTACCTGTATTTGTTTTATTGTACAATGTCATTGCAGATAAACACTATATAAAATATTTTGGAAATTAAAATCCCTTATAAAAATACTAGTCACAGTCCAATACTCTAGAGCATTTGGAGCCATTATGTGGAGTGTGTTCTAATAAGTATGAATTTAGAACTGACATGAACAGATGCATAAAATCAAGGTTATAGGGAAATGCATATTACAAGGCAAACTGTAGAATATCTATTGTGGAATTGAAGCATTTTGCACCTAGAAGATTTTTCATTTGCAACACTAGAAAAATAAGTGTGTAGCTATTGAGATTTTTGTAGTGGTGGTGTTTTACGTTGGGTTTTTAAAATGAAACTACAATTGTCACAGAAGAAAAATCTTTTGCTTTTCCTACAAAAATATTTAATTGCAAATGCCCCCTCCCCTTGCCAGTCATTTCTATGATACCCTGCGTATAGCTATACAACAATTTTGGTAGCGATGGACTAAGGATACTCAGAGCAACTATAACAGGCACTAGAGCAGCAGCTGCAGTGACATATATTGATTCAACCTGACAGTAAGATCAGATGTAGCCTATTAGCTACATTCAGTAGTGCAAGTAGGGCAGTACTCTCCAGTACACAGTACCAGCAAGAGATTTTTAGCAGGTACAGGGTACCGGAAAGACTTGGGGCTGCACTCTGCTCCTTAAAGGAGCAGAACACGGCCGGGGGGGGGGGGGGGGCCGCCTTTTTTTATTGGGGGGGGGGAGAGCGCGGGGGGTTGGGCATTGGCCTGCTAAACCCAGGGTTGTGAGTTCAATCCTTGAGGGGGCCACTTAGGGATCTGGGGCAAAAATTGGTCCTGCTAGTGAAGGCAGGGGGCTGGACTCGATGACCTTTCGGGGTCCCTTCCAGCTCTATGAGATAGGTATATCTCCTTTTTTTTTATATATATATATATTTTTTTTTAACAGCACAACACATATGCTAAAACTTAAACAAAGGCTTTGTTTAAGTTTGTTAGCATACGTATTGTGCTGTAAAGTTGGTCAGCAGTCCTCAAGAGGGGAGGGATGGGTGGGACAGAAGGTGTTTAAACAGTGTTTTTTATTCTGTTTTATCCCCATTGGTCTGAATTATCCATGACATTCAAACTGCATCACATCAAGTCCAAATCATTAGAGGAATGCCCCTGCTTGCACTGACCAGAGGATGTTTGGATTCTGATGTCAGCCCAGTGCTGCAGCCTGATGGGAATCAGGTGTTCTCCCCAGTGTACATAGAATTCTTCTTTGCAGCCGAACTAGTCTAACATGCATTTTGTTAACTGGAACAGCAAAACAAAGAAAACAAATGCCTCGTTTTCCAGCTTTGTGGGTGAGAGAACTATAATGCCAGACACTGATAGCCTTAAACCAGCTGCCTCAGGAATCTGCCAAGAACTTTGCTGAAAATATGTTTCTCATCTTAGCAACGGAGCTGAGACTTATCACACATCTGCCCACCCTCATTCGAATGAAGCGCCTTCTGATCTGACAGCTCAGGCATTGTCAGTTTCATCCAGAACAATTTACAAACTTGGAACCAAATTCTGTAAACCTTTAATCATTTGATCAATTCCATTGAAGACAATGGGACTATTTGCATGAATATGGACCACTTTTGTGGTAAGAGTTTCAGGAGTCTTTTCTGTTCCTATAAAGGAAGTTGAATCTCCCATTGAAATGCAATGTTTGGGTACAGTACCATAATGCAGTTTAGGATACAGTTCTACTTAAAATTTGTCTTTTAATAAGTCATACATATGCTGAAATGGCTCCTCACCCAACTCCCATATTCCATATAAACAGACTGAAATACTACATATTTGGGGGGAAAGTGATTAGTTAAGCATGTTGATGTTTGTATATACAAACACACATTTCATCACTGTACTGGAAAATATAACAGATTAATTTTCTATGGAATTTGAAAAAAGTTTAACAGCCCCAATTGTTTTCTGTGTTAATCAGTGTGTACCTGAAAAAATTACATGCCTCCTAAGAGAAAAGAATCAGTCCACACTTACTGAAAAAAAATTCCTTCTAATTGATGTTCAGAAGAATGCTACAAGACACATACATAACCTCATGAGCAGAGGGCGGAGAGGATACCCTCCCACATTATGACCAGCAAAAAAATAATAATAAAATCTCAAAGAGGCAGAGGTTCACAAATTTGCAAACCTAAAAACCTTTATGCTTTAAACCACCTCAGCACATACCAGGTTTATGAACATTAAAAGTTAACTGCAAAGGAGCACTGAAGCCCATTAACCTGAATGTGTGCCAGCCAGTATGCCCTTACTGACTAAAGGTGCAGTCACACCTAAACAGCTAAAAAATAATCTTGCCCTTTTAGGCTAAACAGAGTAATGTCACTGGCTCAATCTCTGTTGTTACATAACAGATAACAAAACTCCAGTGGGGCATGGTGCTGGCACATTGCGTCTCAGGTATGTGGTGTGATTTTTCAGAATCTCTTTTGGGAATAGTCACGTAGGTGAAATAGCTGGAACTTATGATTATGCTATTTCTATGCATGTATATTCATCTTGGTATCTGAAGTTATGAATGTTTACTACATGCTTGCTCCTGTGGTAACGCCCACAAGGTATTTAGCCAGCACATGAAGGGACAAGTCAAGTTGAATGATCCATTAAGGAACACTTAGCTCACAATGGACCCAGGAAAACGCCTGCCTACACTTAATGGACTTTTTGTGAATGTTGTAACTAGAATGTGGGTGAGGGTAATGGACATGTAACTTGTGCATGTGACTTCAAACACCATCTTTTACAGTGAGAACAGATTTCCCTTTACTTAGCACTTGGCAGAAGCTAACAGGCCCTGGCCTGGTAACATCTCCATTTTGCCTCTTTCCTGCTCCAGCCTGTGGACTATGAACATACACTAATGGGAGCATTCTAACCAAGGGACTGAGGACTTAAAGGTAATCTGGAGCCTTCATATTTCCTTGATCCTTTGCAGATGGACTTATGAGTTGGATATGGTACAGAGACTGTTCTAGCCTCATTGATAGCGGATTTCTCCCTTGCAATGGACAAAGATCAGATGTCTGCTGACTTTCTCACATGAGTCAGCAGCCTATAATACCTGGGGTATAAGCAACACAGCCCTTGCTTGAGTGGTTTTGTTCTTTCCTCTCCAAATGTCAAAGCCTGTTCTCATTAAACTCAACAGCAAAACTCCTTTTGATTTCAATGGGAACAGGATTTGGCCCCAGATCAGAGAATTTGATTTTGATCAATTGCTTATCTGTCCAGAGGCAGTTCTCATGCATGTTCTGCCAGGTTAATTTTGTCTGCCCCTCCTGTAGGTCATGCTGAAGAAAATAAAACAATTTGGGCTGTAGTTCTATCAAGATGTAGATGGCGCACACAGTTCTATGCCTCTTTTCCATCAAACCCAGATGGCGCAGCATCTTTGCTTTCCTAGTTCCTGGCGGAGAGCAATACTTAGATAAAGGCAAGGTGGCAGAAGGTTAGTTTGGACATAAGGGAGGCACTGATAGTGTGTTAAGGGAAAGTGGGGGTGATTGTCCTTCCTATCCTTCCTTCATTTAAGAAGTTTTCAATTTGGGGTGCTGCTGGATCCCCAGTGACACCTGGAAGTACAGATGGCACCAGGGGCCCAAATCATCATTTACAACTGCATCTGTTTAACAGATGCAGTTGTAAAATTTTAGACAGGTAAGGGGAGTGTCAGAGGGGATGGGGAGAGCATGGGGGCCCCAGGCTAGGCGGGGAGGAGTCACATGGGGCGGTCACGTGCCCCCCCTTGTGTCCCTCCCATGAGTGCAGTACCAGCAAGAAATGATTTCTACTTGCACCACTGGCTACATTCACGAGTAAAAAAGGGTCTGAGTTCTGTCTGAGGCTCTGGTGCTACTCAAGGAAAACCTTAACTTAAATTACAAACAAACCAACCTCAGGTTAACAAGAAAGGAAAACCCGAGGAAGGGGATAGATTTGGCTCATCTCATCTGCAGTTTATATGTATTATGTCAGGAACAGGGTTGAAATGCCATCTGCTTGCAGACCAGCTCACGGCTGTCTTCCAAAGGGGCTAAGCAATCTATTTAAGTTGTAGTTATAGCAATAGTCACCATAGTATCTAGTTGCTATATCTTTGCCCATGCAAATTAGGAGAAGGAAACTAAGATTGGACAGCTGGAGAAAAGGAATACTGGAGCTAATCCAAAAATGATGTAACACAAATCCTTTTAGTTTTGAGAGCTGGGCTACACATACTAATGAAGACTTCTAACACCTGGACTTGCAAAGCCACACAAAAACAAGGAAGAAATGAAGAGACACTATCTTTGATGGGACATGACTAAGGCTACATTTTAGTCACAAGTATTTTTAGTAAAAGTCATGGACAGGTCACGGGCAGTAAACAAAAATTCATGGCCCATGACCTGTCCATGACTTATACTATATACCCCTAACTAAAACTTGGGCCAGGTGGCCATGGGTGCTATGGAGGGATGGCCCGGGCGGGGGGGGGGGGGGGGGGGGGGGGGGGGGGGGGCGCCGTGGGCCCGGGGACGCCGGCGGGGGGGGGGGGGGGGGGGGGGGGCGGGGCTGGCAGGATCCCTACCCAGCTCCCCAGAAGTGCCCAGCATGTCCCTGCAGCTCCTAGGGGGAGGGAAGGCCAGGGGGCTCCATGCACTGCCCCCACCATGAGCGCCAGCTCCGCAGCTCCGATTGGCCAGGAACTGCAGCCAATGGGAGCTGCAGGGGTGGTGCCTGCAGGCTGGGGCAGTGTGCAGAGTCCCCTGGCCTCTCCGCCTAGGAGCTGCAGGGAGGTGCTGGCCGCTTCCGGGGAGCCCCCCCCCCCACCCTGTACCCTAACCCCCTGCCCCAGCCCTGAGCTTCCTCCCACACCAAACTACTGCTGCTGCTGTGGGGAGGGGGCGCAATAGCCCAAGACTGCCCCAGAAGCAGTGATGTGGCTGGCCCAGTGGCTGCCTGAGCTGCCCGTTGAGCCCGACAATCTAGCCAGCTTTCTATCCACCTTATAGTCCATTCATCCAGCCCATACTACTTTAACTTGCGGGCAAGAATACTGTGGGAGACTGTATCAAAAGCTTTGCTAAAGTCGAGGTATATCATGTCCACCGCTTTCCCCATATCCACAGAGCCAGTTATCTCATCATAGAAGGCAATCAGGTTGGTCAGGCATGACTTGCCCTTGGTGAATCCATGTTGACTGTTCCTGATCACCTTCCTCTCCTCCAAGTGCTTAAAAATGGATTCCTTGAGGACCTGCTCCATGATTTTTCCAGGGACTGAGGCAAGGCTGACTAGTCTGTAGTTCCCTGGATTCTCCTTCTTCCCTTTTTTAAAGATGGGCACTATATTTGCATTTTTCCAATCGTCCGGGACCTCCCCCGATCACCACCCATTTTCAAAAGATAATGGCCAATGGCTCTGCAATCACATCAGCCATCAGGTTCATTTCTCTTTAAAATGGTTTTTAAAAGCACACATTGGCCATGTTTCATTTTATGTGCCCTCTGCTGTTTGAACTCTTAAGTTTCAAGTTTTTCTCTGCTGTCTTGAGGGTTGGAAACATTTATTTTAAGTGAAACATAATATTGTCATGTACTCCCATGACTACAGGAGCTGGGGATAGAAGACACACCAAATCACAAGCCTCAATAAAATCATGCGAGTTGGCAACACCGTGCCTGAATTAAGCAATGTGACAAAACGGAGCTCTGACCCAGAGCTGTTTATCACGTGGTTTCCCACACTTCAGAGTCCTGTTACTTTGCTTACATACCTTCACATTATTTCAGTTGAGGGATTATAGGCCTGCCCAGCAGCTGATCTGTCTGTGAACAATGTAATGAGATTACTGCAATAAAAAAAGCCGACAGGTTGCAAAACATTCTTGTTCAATTCGAGCTGAGTAACTCCTTGTCACCAATAAAAAAAAAAATTGCCTTAACTCCTGAGTAGTTATGAACACCTACAGGCAGCCAAAACATGATTATAGTTTTGTGTGATGGTCAGTGGGGAAAATGTTATCAGTGTCCAATAATTATAATATACAGCTGGTAGGATGCATCTAAGCATTCCAATTACAGAAAAATACAAATAGCTTAATGTAAAGCAACTCATATGAAACCAGCTTTCACACCTACTGTAAAACTTTCTTCCTGTAAACCACAGTTAAATTCAGTCATTACATTTCAAATATGGAGAAATATTTTAAAGGCACTATTTCAACAGCAGACATAAGCCCAAAATCCCTACGTGACTTCCAAAGCAATTGCACTTCAGAAGGACAAACAACATTTTTAGACTGCATCCACTGTAGTAAAATATTGCATGCTTGAGTCTCTTTCAGGCTAGTGCCCTTCTCCATAGCTCAAGCCTCCTCCACTTTGTAAAGCCAACAGAACAGAACCAGAAAGACTGGAAGGTTGAGGAAGGCAAGGCTTCCATTAACTTTCTTCTGATGCAGGCTGGCAGCGCTGAATTTGCATCTACTGCCAACCCATGCAAATCCAAGGTTGATCCTTTGAAGTTTGCTTAAGAATTTTACAGACAATGCAACACAGCAGCCCTGGAAATAATTAATTTAAGGGCGGGAGAACATTCATACGCTTGGGTTTCCTCTGGGCACCTGCGAAAGCCCAGGTTATTCCGTTCGCCAAAATCATTTCCAAGGCTGGGGAGGCATCCTGCCCTGACTTTTATCAACACAGCCGCTCAGATACCACCTACCCATGTGCTAGTGGCCATATTTCACACAGATGCACTTTAATGGAATGCTAGGATCCCAACTGCATTGCCAGCACTTGCACGGTCACAGCGTCGGGTTGACCGTCAGGGCTCTGGTGATAAAACAGTCACCTCAGGAATTTTGCTTGCCGATTCCCCCTTTTGGCTGCTGGAGGCTGCTTGTGCTTCAGGCAGTCATAGCCTCTGCCTCCAATATCAGGGCATCCCTGTGTGCTCTGAGGGGGAACAGGAAACTCCACTGCGATCTCAGCCTAACTCCCCCACCACTGTGGGCTAATGGAAGTAGGAATCCAGGGGAAAAGGTGTGGAGCCTGCAATGAGGTGGGAGCTGGGGGAGCGAGAGGCTGCTGGAGCCTGCACTGGATGTTGATGGAGCAGGGAAGCAGAGGAGTGGGGGCAGCCAGGAGATGCTGGGGAAGGGAGCGGGGGCTGCAAGTCGGGAGGATTGGGCAATGGGAGGGAGTTGGAGAGTGCAATCACGTGTACACATGCACATTCTGAATGCAATTTCAACCTGTAATTGTGTCTCTCTCCCACACACACCGATGCCAGGAAGGGGACGTGTAAAAACTACCCAAATCCCTATTTTGTTTTTCAGTCTCATGACTTTGGAGTTCTGACTCGAGTTTTAACTCCTCCTGGGTGTGGCGATACTGCCCAGAGCTAATAAAATACCTGCCCCATCTGCATGCAAACACCATAACATACATAACACTAGAGTGGTCTTTCCCTTGACAGGGTTCAAAGATGAATGAGCTGGTTTCTATGCACACAGCTTCTCCTGGTGTAGAAAGACTGTTCCAAACTGACACGCTGGTGGCCTGCAAGTCCCAGCAGAGGAACAGGCCCTCCAAGAGGAAACAGGTAGGACTCAAAGGAGAACTCCTATGCTTCCTCCAGCCTGTGCCCTTTGGAGCCCTCTCACCACCTTTCCCTCTCTTGATTGCAAAGCCCTTAGGTAACTAGCTGCTCTGCCGCCTCATTGCTCCATATTTGCTGGGCATCACCAGAGGGAGCCTTGAGAGAGGAGCAGGTGAAATGTTAGCCTGCCATTGGGGTAGATGCTCCAACAAACCCTTGCAGGTAGAAGGGTAAAGTTTGCTCAGTTCCTGCAGCTCAGCTCAATACGTGAGACTTTAGCTGGAGCTGGAACAAACACAGTCAACTCTAAAGAGAAAAATCTCAGTGATTTGCAACCTTATCTCCCAATATTATAATTAAAAAGATAGGGGCTTTTAAACAGATAGAGCAGAGGAAGATGCCCCTAAATATTTGAGCAACTGGCTTTTCAAGCAGCAAATTGAAAAATGTACAGTTGAAAATTAGCTCATGTGATTACATGCATCTTTAAGTGAACAACAATTACAGCTATATCATGTATCCCGTTTATATAGAAAATTTACCCCAGAAATTTCTCTGTATTTTGCCATTGGTCCACATTTCAACAAGACAAAAAACAGTTTCCAGCAGAATACTCGCAAATATCAATTAAAATAGCATGTGTTCCTTAAAATCAATAATTTTTCCTAGACCTGATTGAATTATTCTTTGCAAATATTTATTGCAAATTTTGCCCTTTTTTTCTGTTCACAAATCTTTTCCAAACTGGATGACTTTTTACACAGGAGAGTAATTAATTATGAGTAGGGACCAGTGTATATACTTGTTTCCATGCAAACACAGGTATTTATGCAAATAGCAATCATTCTTGCTACATTCACCTGAACTAAGACCGAAGGTGGGATTTTTCCAAAGTACTCAGTATCCACCAAACTTCCCTCCCAGAGCAGAGTTAGATCAGCACTGAACAGTCCCACCCTGAATGTTCACAAATGGGACAGGAGTTCAGAGGGTTGGACAAAGACAGTTGGACAGTGATTTGGAATTCAAACAAATGTTTCCAAACATCATCTTGCAATATCAAATAATAATATATGAAGATATACCTATCTCATAGAACTGGAAGGGACCCCGAAAGGTCATTGAGTTCAGCCCCCTGCCTTCACTAGCAGGACCCAGATCCCTAGGTGGCCCCCCTCAAGGATTGAACTCACAACCCTGGGTTTAGCAGGCCAATGCTCAAACCACTGAGCTATCCCTCCCCCCATCCTACAAGCACATGTTCTGCTAGATGAAGATAGAGATTGCATTTGTATAGAAGGTCTTGTAAAATAGTTTCTCTGTCTGTGCTGGAAAGAGTGTACAGAATATTAAGGACCATACTCTGACCTCAGTTAAACCCAAGTTGTGCAGGACCTTGAAGGCAAGAGTGAAAAGTTTAAACTTGATATGATGAGCAAATATGATCCAGTGGAAAGATCCATAGAGGGCATGATGCTGACAGGACAAGGAAGATAATTTTAGCAGCTATGATTTGTACAGTCTGGAGGGACTGATACGGAGGCCAGAAAGGAGGAGGTTGCAATAACTGAAGCATGAAATGATTAGGGTGTACACACTTATTTTAGCTGGCAGCGCAGGAAGGTCTGGATTGTTTAGATGTTGTGAAGATCACCAAAACTTATTTGGACGTGAAGGGAGGAAAAAAGGCAGTCAAAGATGAGCAGGGGTGACTTTGACAATGGTTGTAGTGTCCACAGCAATAGAGAAAGTAGTGAAGAGAACATGGGAAGACAAAAAAGCCACTTCTCTTTAGCCACATTGAGTTTGAGCTTGCACCAGGCCATCCATGACAATGTGTCAGTGACAGTGGAGCTATATCAGATAGAAGATAGGGCAGGATGGAGAAAGAATTTTTTCACTTAAACATGCAGATAGCAAATGAATTATGTAAACAGATGAGGTCACCCAAAANGGGGGGGGGGGGGGGGGGGGAAAATCACAGAGAAAGGGATAACTGGGAAAAAAGGGAGGTCAAGGCACTTGGATGAAGGGCACTCCAGTATACACTGAAGGCTGGAGCCAGAAGGAGCAGATGACAGGGAGAAATAAGAGCTGATGCAAGAGAAGTCAATAAAGAGAAGTGGGTGAAACCCAGAGGCCAGGTGGCAAGCAAGACACCTCAGGATCAGTAACTGGTAGAGAAGAAAGGGTATGGAAAGAGGCAGGTTGAAAGAAAGTAATGCTACATACGGTCAGTTTTCTCCTAGAAGTTGGCAAGAAAAGTGGAGAAGCAAAAGGAATATTGCACCCTTTATTTAAATCCCAAATAGAGGCATTTACCACTGACTTGATTGTAAACTCAATAGCACAGAGGTAAAGAACATGTAACCAAATAAGAAGGGCTTAGATATCTATAAATGTCCAAAGACAGAGAAGCGTCCAACACATGTCATTCAAATACAGAGTAAATCCAGCTTTAAAGAAATCTTTATATTCTCAAACCTACATGTTGAGAATAACTGTCTCCCTAAGACATCTTATTAAGTGCACATGCACTTAAAAGGCTGCCAGCAACTGAGTTGTGGATACTGTTGCTATGGGGGATTGTTCACTGGAAAATGCCCTACTTCTGTGATTCAGAAGACTGATGGAATCACTTATAGCTTTAGTAGTTTGTTTATAATGTAGGAAAGACATTTAAATCTCTTAAAGGAACCGGTGGCCTGCTGACAAACTATTTGAGATAGTTTTATGGATTAGCTAACAGGAGTGTTAGTGCATCATAAAGATCCCTGGTGAAGATGCTGTTATTGTCAACCAGACTGCCACATCTGGCTCTAGAGGTCATTTTAAAGTAACAGAGCCAAATTCAACTCTGGTGTAAACTAATGTAAATGCCATGAAGGTTCCCATGAAGCCTATAGGATGCTGCACCACAGGATACCATGGTTTCCTATTTCCTAATTTAAAACACGGAATACATGTATGATGCTCTACAAGTAAGAGCTGGCACACCTGCTTTCTTCTCAGCCCAGTTAGAGCTGTGTGGATAACCTGTAACAAACAGTTCATAGTCCGTGAAAGTGATTCTGTCAGAACAATCACCATTTTCATGATTTTATTTTAGGAAAGTTTGAGAATCACAAGTTTTGTTTACTCAGTAGCTTGCTACTGGAAATCCAAATTCTGAACATGTTCATCAACATTTGTTTGCTTCAAGCATTTAAGCCTGCATGCCCCAGACTCAGGCATGCAGATTAGAATTCACTTTCTGAGCACTGGTACAAATAAAACTCCATTTGCACATGGACACACACACACAAAAGGGACATGAGCATGGTCAAAGAAAAATTTTTAGAACTGACAAATTTCAGTCAGGAAATTGCCAGCTGTTTTATTAGAATTAGAATAAGAACGTATCAGAATAAGGGAAGCAACACGTACTCATTTAAAAGAAAAATCACGATGGAGTGAAATGCATGAGGAGGATGGCTGTGGCACAGCAACATGGCTGGACTAGTTAATCTGTGAAGTCTCAAACCTCTGGTTTTGTATTTCTAAACCAATCAATTGGCGGCAGAGGCACCTGTACGCCAACAGGCCATGGAACTGGTGCAGTGCTGCTGCACAAGAGGCTCAGGATGTAGTGACCTGTGCAAAATCTCTCAACACCATGGACACTAGAAGCATGCTCTGTTGGAGGCTTCAGCCACAACAGTGCAGAGGGGTGAATCAGGTGCAGGAGTGGCCACTGGATCAGTGATTATGGGATTACCTAGTGCACCCCACCCCTTACACAGGGTGTCCATAGGTAGTAGGGTAACTGCAGCCCATGGCACAACCTGATCTGGAAGTGGAATTCCTATCTCCCCTAGGCCCTGTGGAACTCTCTTGGGAAAAATCCAGCTAGTATGATTATAGTGAGGGACTGGAATTTAGCCCTTAATAAAGGATCAGAACAGGAAAATTACTCTCTTCCCCGCTTATTTTGTGAACAGACTTTTTGGGGGCGGGGGAAGAAGAGGAAGGGAGTGGTGGTAAGTGGGGGCGTCTTTCCAGAAACTAGGGAAATTTGTATTATGTACGGGTAATATTTTTTCCTCATCCACATTCATTGTTGTTAAATGAACGTTTAGCAAAGTTTTAAAAAATTGCCCATGTGTTTGATAAAACATTTTGAATGAGCATACTTTTTAAAAAACAAACATGCATACTAATAGATAGTTACAGTGGGTGGGCTGTAAATACAGGCATGTAGAAGGGAATACATCATATTCTCAGATAAGCATATTTATTTATCTTAGATAAAAATGTTAAGGGCCACCACTGCAAAAAGAATTTGTATAAAAAAATCTGAACAGCATGAAGACAGAAAAATGTTGTTGTTTTTTAATCTCAAACAAGCTATATGAGCTAATTCAATAACAGTTTGTAGATATAAAAATTCAAGCAACAGCTCATAATACTGCTACTTATAAAAACCTGTTACCTATTTGATCTTCTTGATGGGGTTATAAACATACCAAAAAAAATAATTTTTACTAACCTCAGTCTGTGGAAATCAAGAAAGACTATGCTCGCACTATCTGAAGGATGAAAAGTTGTTTAAAACATACCTGTTAGCACAAAGCATTTTTAGGTTTATTTAAATAAAAATTATAATTTATACAATACTTTTTTTAAACAAACAAGATTCTTAAAAAATGTACAGGGCAAATTGTTTCATTATTTCAATTCTTCATACAGTATAAGTCTTTTGTTGAACAAAAGTTACACTGCCAATGCATAATTATTTACAACTTCAAAATAGACAAACTTCAGACAAAAACTATTTTAACATCCATTCTATTTCAATGATTAGTAATAGAAATTAAATATCAGCCAAAATTTACAGAATTCAATAAAAACTACCAGTTTTCTTTGTAGGAGTTTAAGTTGCCAAAGGAAAAAAAAAAAATGTACACACGTTCACCTCTTCACTCTCGCGTAAAATATCTTCTCTCTTGGTCTGCATGGACAGTAATACGGTTTTGCTGCTGGCTTTTTTGTGCAATGTTGCCACTTATAAGTAGCTCATTTATATTCAATCTGACCTCACAAGAGTGACAAAGTACAGAAAAACATGATGTTGTATCTGAACTTTTCATCAGGAATTTGTATTTAAATGGTCACTGATGAATAATAAATGTGGTAAGTTTTCATCTCCCTTTTTTTCTTGAAAGGAACTCAAACTAACCACTACACTTCTAGGAAAGAAGTTAAACCAATTAAATGTGAATGATCCAACAATAAACCATATACATCAACAGAATTACAACAAATGACAGCAAATGAACAATAGTATGGCAAAAACATCACTTTTTGCTGTCAAAAAGTAACACTTTACATTAAGTGGCACCACTCAACCTTGAATCAAAAAGAAGGCTATACTGCAAATTGTATGTAGGAAGGTAAATTTTAAATTATTAACTTCAGTGTAATTATACAAGTAAATTATGTAATTGCCCACTGCCTCCCAGCATTTCAGGACTCAGGAGAAACAAAAGTGTAGCAATACTCACAAGTAAGTGCACTGAAGTTATTGTTTAGTGCCTTTAATTATGTAACACGAGAGCAGTTAATTTGCAGTAATTCTTGTAACCTAATGTAAAGTGAACTTTGCAAAATATATACATGAATGTTTAATCAGTTATATTACACATTTTAATCTTTAAAAAATCCAGTTCATTTTATTTTTACCAGAATGAACCAATGTTGCATTGTAATTTGCAATAAGTTTACTGCTTTAACAATTTTTTTAAAAATACATATTGTTAAAGTGCAGATTAATTTTGAATGACAAATTAGCATTAGTAGGATGGTTATCTTTGTTGACCAAACTAAAGTTTAAAAAAAGTATATTTTCTGTAGGAGGATTCTAAGTCTGGGAAAATGGCAAATGATTTACTACTTCTTTAAAAATGAGTCTTGTTAACTGTCCTGGCATCATCAACCCAACAATATTTTAAGTCTTTCAGGAACCAGAATATAGGACAATATTACATACTAGTCAGTCAGTCAGTGAGGGGAGGAGGTAATAAGTGCAGTTACCGGCAATTACACTGAAACCAGTGCCTTATGTCCAGAGTGAAGGTAAAAATTACATTTGAAAATGATACAAAAATAAGAAAAAACACTTGCTCAGTAAAAAATATAATCTTCTGTTTCTTCAAAAAATGACAACCTCACAAACACCCAAGGGATTTTAAGACAAACTGAATGAACTAGGAATATGACTAAGTTGTACATAACATTAAGCTATATAAATGCTTATTTATTCGCCACTTACTGTAATTCATCTGCCACTTTGATGCTTAAAGGAGGCTTTATAAAAGTTTAACTATATAATAAATTGCTGTTGGATAAATGACAACTTCTCTTTAAATCAAACTGCTTTTTTAAATAAAAATCTGCAAAATTAAAAGTAATAGTTTTACTTAAATATAAGCCTGTATATGCCAAATGAATATCTATTTGCCAAATGAAAGTAGCTTCAAAATGGTATTTGGTTAACATCCTTGTTATATAGTGGGTAACTGGATCTCCTACCAATTTAAATTATATTGTAAACTTTCAAGGCCTGGTTCAGGAAAACATCCCTCTTCGTACTGTATTTAAGCATGTGCTAAAGTCCATAACTATTCAGGACATTTGAATACATGATTAAGTGATTTCCTGAACTCAGTGCATGGATATTAATTTTAAATTCTTTAAGATGGATTGTGCTACATATTTATATACTTATGTCTACAGCACAGAGCTTTAGCATGAACAACGTTGTGCCTTAAATATTCAATTGTGAGAGTCCCAATGCACATGAACTTTAAATATTATATGGAGAAATACTGTCATTAAATATTCATATTAATATTAAAATTAATTATCTTCACTGCCACTTTGAAATAGGTTTCTACAGTTTCAGAGTGCCATTTTCCCCTGGATCTTTGTATTGTTGTTATGCTTAACTGAATGTAACCCTGGAGTTTGTTTAAAGATCTTCTGGGTAATGATGTCCCATAAAACTTGTTTAACCAGAAACTAAGAAGTGTATTGACTTTAAAGTCAACACTTTTTAGATAGACTAACAGAATTATCTTCTTGATCAGTTTAATGGGAAAGTTTGTGCAAGAAAAATACTACTAAACTCAAAAGATGCAGTAGGGACAAAATATACTGGGGGGCTAGTATACATTCTGCTGTGGCTTTAGGAGAATGCAAATGAAATCCTAAACTCTCAGATGGGCTTAATATTACATGGCTTATGCAAACTTTCAAAATTTCAAGTAAGACCAATGTTATTATATGCATTGCCCCTCAATAGAGAAAAAACTATGGAGAAGGTGGGCACAGTATCACTGCTCCATTTGGCAAAGTCAGGTTCTATTGTTGGAAAAATTGAATAAAGAAAGGGGAGATCGAAATAGAATAATTTCTTCTGGAAATAATGCTTTCATTTGCTACATTATCCTGACATTTCTGTTACAGGGGATTTTCGCAAACCCTCCCCGCCCCCACAATCCCAAATATAAATGAATATATAACATATGAAGCTGATCTCAAGTTTTGCTTGGGCGTAATTATTCCCAACTCCCCCTGCATCACAAAAAGATGCCCAGTAAGTCTTTTTGCATGAATGTACGTGCATCTTGCTACATTATGTGTACAAGTACAATTATTGAGCCCTTCCATGACAAATATCAATAGGAATACAAATATAAGTTGCCTAACATTTTATGAACAAAGTTTTGCTGCCCTCAAAAAACAAGTAGTTCTTTTCTTCCTTTTGTACTTTGGTTGATCAGAAAAGGAAGATAACGTTCCAAACATATCCTTCTGCTTTGTAATGCTGAATTCACTGTACAAGGAATTTGAAACTATGTATGCAGGAAAAATTGAATCAGGTCAAACTGTTCAAAAATAAACCCTTTTAGAGTACAGAAATCAGCAAGAAAAATTGCCTTAATATCAATATTCTTACCAGCTAATAGTGATATTTCCTAGGTGTTGATACTGGTTTCATAAAGTACCCAATTCAGTGCTTGTTGTACTCAAGAAACACACCAGATTATTGTAATGTGTTTCAACTCATGCAAAAACAACAGACAGTGGGCAAAATTAATCCCTGATATCAATGGAGATACCCAAGGGATGAATCTGTTCCAGTCTGTCTGATATCTAGTCAGGTCTCCAAGTATCTTCCTAGCTTTTAATGTCAGTAAATAAACAGTGAAAGTGCTTAATGTGCAAGGCTAATAGTGATGATAGCACTTTCACTGTTTTTTTAAAAAAACCTTAAAAACAAACATGAAGGCATATATAAAATACACTTGATTCATGTAACAGATAGAATATAAACCATATGACAAGAAAAATTATTGCAAAATAGATGAGGATGTTCAATTTTTCACTACCAAGTTGTAAAATAAAGTCTCCTCTAGATCTTCTGAAGATAAGATACTAGCTTTCGCTGTTCGATGCTGCAGAGGTTATTTTCACATACTGGTTGAAAATTGTCTCAAAAGCTTCATCTCTGTGTACCATGGCACCAAACACTAATGGCTACAGGACAAAACAAAACAAAATCAAACCAAATTATAGGCTAAAGGAAATCAGAAAATTTCCTGAAGTCTTTAGACAAGTCTGACCAGGTTCTTTCAAATTAACACCCTTCTTCCCCCTTCCTTTTAAACAAGCCTTTATTAGAGTTTTAGGTTTTTTTGGTCCAGTGAAACATGAACAGGATCTGAATGGAAGTTAGAAGGGGCTTTTTCCTAAAAGTCTAAGAATCCATTCAGAGTTCAATTCCTAAGAAAACCTCCCCCAGATATTCCATTTCCATCTACCATTTTCCTCTGATAGCGCACTGGATCACAACTCATTTGCAGAGAATGTTCATAGGTGTTGTATACCAATTGTCCTATTTCACTTTCCAACTGCCTGGGACCTATAAAGCCTTCTTCATAACCAGAGACAGAGCGCTTTTAAAGTAGTCTTATGATTTCTAAAATGGCACAGTGGCACTGAGTTTCAGGTCACTGGATTTCCAATTTAGACATCCTGAGTAATTAGTTGTCTATTAAAATTATCTTTAAAAAAAATAATTTTCAAATGCATGCCCAGGCATGGTGTAGAAGGATCAGCACACTAACTAGCATATGAATCAGAATAAACCTCTTTACAAGTTATTAGTTTGATTAGTTAGCCATTCTAGTAGGCAGGGAAATATTATTGAACCTTGTTTTTTGTAAACCTGAAATGCTTATTAAACTACATAACCCTCATCAATTTTTAGTTCATAGGTTCTTGGAAAAGTCACATGACTGAAGCTGGAAAACTTGGTGGATTTCAGCCACACTTTGGAGGACCTGTCAAAATCACATTGGCCTTCAAAATACCCCAATTATATTACTCGTTGAGTGCATTCTGGACACCATTACCCCAAGGCACTACATACAGAGAATGTGCCCTCCAGTTTCTAACATGTTTGCAGCAGTGTTACTAACAGCTCCTATGACTGCCATGAAGAAGGTTGGTAAGAAAATGGTCAATTTAAGTTTGGCGTAAAGAGAGCTGTGGGCACCACAGGTGAGGGGATGAAGTAAATCCATTTTAAAACAGAGTTGTTTGATTCCACTTGAATGATCCAAGTCAGACAAGGTCAACTATACTATAATAGATACACTTAGCTTCCAAAATATATTAAACTAAATAAAACACCATAGAGTGAGAGCAAAAATTTTAAACATATATACACACACACACACCCCGTCACCCTGACACAAGCTATAAAGAAATGGAGGGCATTTATGTTGCTTTTAAAACAGACTAGGAACCCTGAGCACATGAGAGTGCAGTGCAGCAATACAGATAGAGCTGGCTACTTACTTTTTGTGTAGATGGTGTTGATACTGAAATACCCATCCCTGATCCTGGGAGAACAGAGAGCACTTTGTACTACAAAAAACAAAAAGATATTTTACAGGCTGAACAATTACAAATGGGCATGAAAGAGAATGTGATGTAACCCGTCTACTGTGGATCCCACCCACCCCTGAAGCTTGCCTAAAAGCTGCCTACTTATAGTGTTTAAAGTGTCAGACATAGCATTTAAAAAGACAACTGCAAAGATTATTTTCCAAATGAAATAGGTAAGTTGGTCCTAACTTAAGCCAAATATACCAATGCAATAAATTTTCCTTGTACTTTTAACGTGTTTGTGCACAGCATGTTCTAAGATCATTGGTAAAGGTCTGCTATGGCAAGTGCATTAAGGAGTTCACAAACAGATACTATGAAGGTGAAATATAGATAAGTGACAATTCAGAGGTACAGTGGCAGGAATCATAGCTTCCTATTGGGCTAAAGAATCCTCATCATGCAAAAGCAGTACACTGAAAAATCCAATAAACTACGTACTGTACGCGGACTTTCATAAGTACTGTAGCAAGAGTGGACCACTTGAATAGAAACCAAAGGCAAGCAAAAGGAAGTGCCAGAAATACTATTCAAGTATGTAAGTTTCTGCTGGGGCATGTATTTTGTGGGATTGTTCAGTTTTCAGTCTCTTATTTCCTACCACCTAAAGGCCCCACAAGAGATTAAACCATCATTCCTAATGACGAGAGCATCTTTGCCACTGTTGAGTCAGCATGAAAGAGAGCAGAGGAGAGAGATTACTGATAAAGAAGAAACAGGATTTAAGGAAGTATTTAAAGTAGAGGAAAAGAATACTTAGACACAATATTGGAGATAGCTGTGTGTATGAGAGGCTGGACAAAAATTTGAAATCAAGGGGGAGGAGGATACGGAGCCGCATTCTGGATGGACTGGAGGGGGTGAAACGAGAAGCAGGATACAGTAATACATAGGACAGGGATTTGGAATGGATCAGGATTTTAAGAGAGCAGGAAAAGGGTAAAATTTTGGTGACAAAGTTACTATGATGACATACTAAGAGACAGAAGAGAGAGTCAAACATAACAGAGAGTTTGAGATGGGAAGGGCAGTTCACCTGTCAGTAGCAATAAAAAGGCACCAGGAGGAAAGAATTTCAATTTTGGAGGGACAGTTTGAGAAGGAATTGAAATGTCACCTGGGTATATCCAACCTAATCAATTCCCTGCCATTTCAGGGGCCACAGGCCTGGCGTGGGGACACCTCAGTCTTTCCTGTACTCTGCCTCTGGTGCACAAAAATTTACTTTCCCAAAGATTGAAATGCTTTAGTTTAACCCAAGTTATTAGGCTCAAAACAGGGGATGAAATTTAATGGCCTGTGATATACAGAAGGTCTGACTAGTTGATCTAATGGTCACTTCTGGCCTTCAATTCCATGAAATCAAATAGGGAAGAATGAGGATTTCAGGAAACTGAACTAGAAGAACCCAGTCACAGTTTCCAACTTAGTTTTATATTATAATCAGACTTCAATAGGAAAAGACTGGTTTTCAAGGTATCATCAGAAAAGAACCCTAATGTTTGCATGCCATATACTCCTGTAAATATCTTCTGCTGGAAGACTCAACTGAGTTGCTTTGCATTATTTCATGTTCATCCCAATTTTGCATTAGGAAAACCCCAACGTTCAGTTAAATAGTTTTATAAATTTGTCACCTTTGCTCAGATGATTGCATATCTACTTGCATTATAAAATCTAAAACCCCACCACCTGACTCTTAAAGATACACTCCTTGAAAACAAAGTAAAATTAGCAATGGAACAGAAAAAGTGATCTTCCCATACTACTGTACACTCAACAAAACAGAGACATACCTTCTGAATATCTGTTATCTCCGTTAGTTTAATAACTTTATTTCTCTTAGAAGAGCCAGATTTGGAGCTTTCAAAGCATAAGTAACTGAAGACAAAGGGGAAAAAAGTGCTTATTTGGTACAATAATCTGAAAACCAAAACTCTTAAAATTCTGCCTTCTTCCAAAGAGTTTTGAAATTCTCTACATTAAAGACACCTTTGCAAGGAATTGTGTTAAAAATGTTATTTCCAATTATGATTTTATGTTAAAACAAAAACTTTCATAAACTCCATCAGTTGAACATCTAATTCCACTAAAAGATCAGTAATCTACTGCATGCACAAACATTTCATACTCTTATCCTTACAGTGAAAGTCTATGTAATAAGACCAAACATACAAATCTTAAATGACAGCAAAAGTAGGCCACTGTACTGAAAGTTAAAAAAACCCACTTCATCCGTATAACCTCCTCCCCTCCCAAGTGAAAACTAATGAAAAGTTGGACTTAGCCGCACACTTCTGTAATGCAGACAAACCTGAAGATATGCTAAAATAAAGCTTGAAATTCTAGACGTTAGAAGAATTATCACCATCACTAGAGGGCACAGTATACAGATAACCTAGGTTTAGTTCACTAGATTCTAATACACTGAAGGAATTTCAGTTTAAGATCCCAAACAGCATTGGTAATACCCATTCAGTGTGTGCAGAGAAAACGGCTTTGATTTTGAAACCAAAGCTTAACTTATTCAACTATGGTTTTTGTTTTTAAAGAAGCCATACATTCATTTTTAACAGGGTTTTCACAGCACTCGAAATACACAGCAAAACACAGAACATTTGGTAAATTATAATGAGCTAATGCTCGTACCGCACTTAATAAAAGTAGCTAATGCTTTACATTTTCATAATTTAGTTGTCCCATTCACTGTAACAAGTGCTAACATACTAAACACTAATGCTATGGTTTGCTCATCTACAAACATTTCAGACACCTAATACATTTGTTAAATCCTACCATGCTCCAATTTCCAACTGTCGTTACCCTATACAGTTCTCTATAGGTTTAGTATTAAGAAAAAAACATTTTATATCCAAATGTCAGGAGACTAGGTAGTTAAAAGCTTTTCCTATAGGACTACATTTATATTTGCATTTCTTTGTTTAACTGTATTTACAAAAGAAAATGAGTTCCCAATAAGTTTGTTTGGGGAGGGAGGACAGGGGAACAATGTACTGCCAAGTGCCAATGACTTACTTTTCTGTAACATAAAGAACCCCATTCCTAATGTAGTCCGTGGGCATCTTCTTGTCTCTGTTAATCAAGCAGCAGCGCCAACCATTTTCACATACTACCAGAAAATACAACACAAAATCAAATGTGTCAAGGAAAGAGTTTTAGGAAAGAAAGAAAGATGCAAGTCTTAAAATCAGACAGATGGCTCCCCATCAATTAGACAGTTCTCCTATAAAAAGCAGCATAGCCTGCAAATGAACTTCATGTATGTTGTGGTTGCAAAGCTTTTGCTCTATAGCCAAACATGAAAATATTTGTTTCAAAGAATGAGTTAAATTACTTCCTCTGAGTTGACTAAGCATCTTTTCTCCCCTATCAAATTTGTATTACCACAAGAGACAAGCCAGTCTGTGAGCACTGGGTCCTTTCAAAGAATCTTATAGATAAAAGATTAACTTGATCTCCCGTCTATACCAGTTTAGAGTAGAGTAGATAATATAATAATACAGTTCATTTCTGAATAATGCTGGGATATGCAGACGGGGGCCCAGACTTCAAATTACATGTCTGACTAGTTCAAAAGAGTTAATTTTTCCCAAGACTGTAACCGTAATATCTGTACAAATACCTGCCAAAGGGCGCTCATTTTCTGATAGGTTAAAGACTTCATGGAAATTGCCTCTTTTGGTGGTATGAAAACGACTACTGTCTTCATCTTTGTTTACTCCAGTTGGGGCACCTGATCCCACATAACTTCTTGATGATGCTGTTTGAACCTGCAGGGAAATAAATTGGATTAATTTGAACAGCAATATTTAATTGCACTCTTTAAATGATTAGTTATTCATTTTAATTTTCATTTAAAATCAAATTAAAAAGGATAGCTAAAAATAACCTTGAATAGCATTCTTGCTATCTCCAGCACAAATTGGACTTGGTACAATACCATAGTATTCTTGCTATACCATAATGTACTACTATCCCATCTGAAGATAATTTTTAAGGGGTGTTGGGTCACTGCAATTTTATTCTTTAGACAGATGCGATCTCATGCCTCCAAAAGATATTCTGCAAGAGGCATCTGTATTTAAATACAGTCTCTGCACAGCAAGAAGTACATCAGATTAGATGTGGATATGTCACTGCACACAACCCAAATTAATTTGCTAGGAGGGACTTCCCCAGGCCCAGTTAATATATAACCAGTAGCAGCATTTAAGATTTGTCTTTGAGAGATAAAAAACAAACCCAGAAAGAAAGAATAAAAAAAGCAAACATTAAAAGAACACACACACAAAACAGCATCAGCTCATTATGAACACAAATGCTCAAATTGAAAGAAAGTTTTCCACGCTAAGATCCATACCTTTTCATGCCCTGACAGCTAGCAGGAAAAGAAACAACAAACACAAATGTGACAGTGACAAAAGAAAAAAAGTGAAATCTATTTAACAGTATCATATACAGAATAAAACATGAATTGAATGAAGCTGCAAGATCTTACTCACATACCAAGAAATTGCACACAATGAATGCAATTTAAAACAAGTTATCAGTGGTTAGAGCACACCATTTTAATATTCATATTATCTTAGGGTGGGCTGGCCTCCCAACTTTGGAAGCTGATCTGAATTTCCCAGGCTAACACTCTTAAAACTGGCATGGTTATTATTACACACTGATGATAAGAGTGGAGATTTCTCAAACATCGTGTGCTAAAGCAAAATCAACTTTCAAACAAAGCTACTAAGTCATTGGATGCTGCCCCATAATAAAGGGCGAGATCCACAAAGTGACTTAGGCACTTAACTGCCACTTTAGGCACCTAAATCCAACATTTAGGTACCCCTTTGATCCTTAAAACTCCTACTCAGCTGTCACCTAACCCTATAGGAGCCAAGGGAATTTAGGTGCCTAAGTTTTGGCTAGTAGGCATCTGCAAAACTGCTTAAGTCCTGATGCCACCGAACTGCTCTGCATCCTAGTCCAGGTGGGATTCTCAAATGAGGCATTCCCTCTCCTAGTTCACCTGCAGGACCCAATCTAGTGGGCCTGCTCAGAGCACAGGCCATACACAAAAGACAGCCGGGGGTGCACATATTGAGAATTTTTGTGGCTAGCTGCAGGGTGTATGATTATATCCAGTAGCCCAATGGTTTGAAGTACTCCCCCAGCATACAGAACACAAGTTCAAATCCCCACTCAGCCAGATTTGAAGCAAGAAATTGAACCTGACTCTCCCACATCCCAGGTGAGAACTCTAACCACTGGGCTACTGTCTATAGGGGACATCTCTCTCTCTCTCTCTCATTTTTTGCCAGAATGGGCTGACCTGGCTTAGGTACCTAACTCAAGGAGATGATTCATAGCTGGGAATCCTGAGCGCAGGGAGTCATCTCCCTCTGCCCCAGAGGTAGGTGCCTAACTCCCTTTGAGGGGCAGGACTTGGCATTTCCTACTGGCTACCTTAGGTGGCTCCCCGCTCAGTTTTCTGACTTCTGAGAATCCCTTTCTCAGGTGCTTAACTCTCCCCATGCATTGTAAAGGGAGCTCGGGCAGCTAAGTAAGGGCTCTGACTTCTGTTTGCCAGCAGGGCACCTAAGAGTTAGGCATTGTAAGTCTTATGGCCCTTTGTGGCTCTAGCCCAAAGCTTGAATTCTGACAAGACAGCACACAGCTGAATTTGGAAAGCTTTCTTGCACTTTATTTTCTTGTGTCTTGACTGGTAGCACAACACACAGTTCTACAGGCTGGCGTTTCTCACAGAAATTACATATGAAGGGCTCCGTTCTCATTCTCATCACACACATGCATCACCAGCTGGGTAATGCACACATGCCTGACAAGCTCTTAATCTGTACAGAGAGACAATCCTGGGAAGAGTTGACTACCCTCTGCTGCTTCTGATTTCACTGTAAGTTTGTGGCACTCTCAGTATTTAGCCCTACAAGATGAAAAAATTCAAAACGAATGAGATCTGTGCACTGAAACAATCAAGTTTTACAAAAGAGCTAAGCAGACATGGGCTATTTATCATCTTGCCTTTAGGGTTACTGTAGTACAAGGATGGCTCAGTGGAAAAGGATAGGAAAGAATAAAAAAGCTGTACAGTGCAAGTCTTATGCTCACAGTACTTGGACTGTACTATATCCTCATTCTCAGCCCCTTGCTTAAGGAGCAAGCAGCTGGTTTAATGTTAGCACTACTTTTAAAAACAGAGCATGAGTTCTCCTGTCAGAGATTCAGAAAAGTCTTGAGTCATGAACACTTATCCGCGGTTAAGGATTGTGTGGAGAGTAGATGGGTTACGGATAAAGTTGGCTACCACTTTTGGTTTCATTCAGTAATTTTACAGACTGGATTCACAGCCAGGTTTGTTAAACCTGACAATGCCTCTCTCTACTGAGTGCTAGTGGTTAATTTAGAAACCAGACACTATCAAAGTGGGGAAAGCGGGGCTGGGGGAAAGGAATCACATCTATTGGAAAATATTGTACTTTTAGAAAACTAGTATTTTAAAAATCTTTCAGATAAAACAGAAGAGACATACTGTCCTTTAAAGGTTGATTATAGTCCTATAAGTCAGTGGTTCTCAATCTGTGGTCCGTGGATCCCCGAGGGTCAGCAGACTATGTCTAAGGGGTCAGTGAAAGGTTGTCATTACGATAGAAAAACTGTGGTCCGCAGACCCGGAAGTTTGCAAATTATGTCTAAGATTTCCAAAGGGGCCTTCCCTCCATTTGAAATATTTTAGGGGTCTGCGAATGAAAACAGGTTGAGAACCACTGCTATAAATGATTGTAAAGTACTCAGATATTACGGTAAGGGGCACTATAGAAAATTCTAAGATAAAATTCTATGTCTATCTAGCTCTATTGCATGTAAGCATTCCTTGTAAGTACATCTTTTAGTCTTCTGCAAAGCTTTACCGTTGTGAACACTACCAAGCTCAAAGATGTGGAAAAGCATGTTGCATTCCAACCTGCTTCATGCATCAGCAAAGTTATTGTTTCTTATTCCAAAACGTGTACTGCTAGTAATTATGTACAAAGCGGAATGAGACTGCAGTTTATATTAATGGTACATGTATAAATAGTTTATAAAAGAGTTAATAATGTTTTAATAAATGGTTAATCAAGTGTTAAAGTCCAAAATGTTGAAGGCTCTTTATGACCATGGGTTTATACTCATTTACCATGTTTTTTATTGAAGCACTTATAACCATCTCTATAAGACATACTACTTACGTCTAACATTCTTACAGCCATCTATTAATCATTTATTAAACTAAACTGTTAAACTTAAACTATTTATTATCCTATGGGTACTTTTAAGTGTCACAGTGATTCTTTACATGGGTAACCCATATAGCACATTGAGTATTCACTTCTGGCATATGGAAAAAAAAACTTGTTTTTACTTGTGATGTAAGGAAATTTGTTATGGAAATACAGACTAATATGGATACCTAGATGTTATTTTTAGTAATTTTTCTGGTTATAAAAGCATGAGAACACCCAAGCACTTTTTTTTTTTTAAACTAAAAGAAAATTCTTTGTCCACAAAAAAGCAAGTAACTTTATGAATATTGGAAAACTGGATTTAAAAATAAAGACATCAGACTGCCATTGAAGTGTGAACACTGAAATTAGGTTTAACAATTACCCCTCCCTCAATGTGCTCTAGTCACTGGAAACAAAAAAAAAAAAAAAAAAAAAAAAGTTGACTTTGCCAGATATGTAAAAACATGAAACTTTACTTACCCGTCTTGACACTGTAGCATTAGACCTTTCTTTGAGTTGAGGATCTGTAGGCAAATTTGTCCAGATGATATAAGGAGTATCATACTTAGCTCGAAGTCTTGGGCATCGTTTGAAGATAAAATCAATAAGGAAAAACTTAATTCCAGCATAAAGTCCTGAACAATTGAAAAAAATCTGTTTTTAGGAAAAACAGTAACTGGCATTAAGATTGTCAGATTTTCCATCACTTTTCCATAAAGTCCATCAATAAACCATATTTTTGCAATTATATTTCTAATCAATACGGTATAAAAAAATATAGCACACCCACATACATGCTTTCGTCTCACAAAAGTAATTCAAGTGGAGAACGTGGGAGCTACAACTGCACAATCTCTGCAGCTATAATTTTGGTTTCTTTGCATAAGTTTAGTATTTAATGCGGAGAAGCATTAAAAAAATTCAAACATCCATCTGCTGTTTTCAGAACAAAACTGATAAACATGAGAGATGCCCTTTTGCCTATTTTTCCATTAAAACAGTAATCCCCTCTAAAAATCTAAATGGTAACACAGAGCTCTTGGACAGTTGATTATGTCCTCTTGTCTTACACAAAAAATCCTCTTCCTTTAGGCTAGGTTACTGAATGTATTTCAAACCTCTAATCTCTTAACAGGGACTAATGATTTTAAAAGGAGTCTTCAGAGTGAATGAAATCTCATCCTGAAAGCCATTGGGAAAAGAATTCCAACCACCATATAAAGTGATCCAATATGTGTAATAGGTGCTTAATCTAGTCTAGCAATTGAAAGTCAATGCCACATTTAAAATATTACCTACAGTTTAAGAACTGCACACATGACAGTCACAAGCTTCATTATAGAGATGTGGTAGCAGGGGTGCTGGAACAATTTGCACAATAGGGGAGGTGAGAGCCATTGAACCAAACTGTAAACCCTGTATATAATGGAAACCACTTCAAGCCGGGGTGTGTGGCAGCGCCCCTAACACTCCTAATTCCAGCACCTGTGCATGGTGGGTACTCCTAGTTCGCAGGGCATGGTTACATGTTACACAGAAGAGGCTTTTCTCTCTTGATTTCTCGTTTCAAAAACATGCCCCCCCTCTCCCCCACAAACACACTTCAGAAGCATAGCATACTGAAAGCAGCAGCCAAGAAGCATCCTTGGCCACTGCTCACACAGCTTTCCTTCCTATTCAATCCCTCTACTGGCTACCCCTGGCCAAACCAATCAAATACAAGAAGGGACAAATGTAAAGGGACAACTTTGCCCCTACTGTTATTGTTCATTATGTCCTTGTCCTACCAACGATGTCACTATTTCATTTTTTTCCATCCATTCTCAGCTTCATGACTTCTTGCCTGCTGCCCGCCATGCCTCATACTTACGTCCCAGGTTGCCACTGTTTTACACACTTCCTGAAAATCTGAGAGGCCTTCAAACTCTAACCCAGTGTTTTTCAAACCGTGGGTCGCGACCCAGTACTGGGTCGCAGCATGCAAGGCACTGGGTCGCCTTGCTCTGGTCAGCACCACCGACCGGGACATTAAAAGTCCCATTGGTGGTGTTGCCCAGCTAAGGCAGGCAAGTACCTACCTTTTCTGACACTGCACTGCGCCCTGGAAGCAGCCAGCAGCAGATCCGGCTTCTAGGCGGGGGGGCCACGGGGCTCCACGTGCTGCCCCCACCCCGAGCACTGGCTCCGCACTCCCATTGGCCAGAAACCAGCCAATGGGAGCTGTGGGGGGAGAGACCGGTGCCTGCAGGCGAGAGTCGCGCCTCCGCCTAGAAGCTGGACCTGTTGCTGGCCGCTTCCGGGGCGCAGCATGGTCCGCGGTGCCAGGACAGGCAGGAAGCCTGCCTGTGCACCCCGGTTGCGCCACTGACTGGGAGCCGCCGGAGGTAAGTCCACGCCCAACCCCGTGTCCCAATCCCCTGCCCCAGCCCTGACCCCCCAAACCCAGAGCCCCTTCCTGCACCCCAAACCCCTCATCCCTGGCCCCAGCTCAGAGCCCTGACCTCCTCCTGCACCCCAACCACCTGCCCCAGCCCTAAGCACTCCCAAACCCAGAAGCCCTTCCTGAACCCCAACCCCACCATCCCCGGCCCCACCCCAGAGACTGCACCCCCAGCCCAGAGCCCTGACCCCCTCCCACACCCCAACTTTCTGCCCCAGCCCTGAGCCCCTCCCCCCCAAACCCCTCATCCCCAGCTCCGTTGGGTCGCGGGCATCAACAATTTTCTTCAACGGGGTCCCCAGAAAAAAAAGTTTGAAAACCACTGCTCTAACCCATGTCAATGGTACATCATCACCATGCCTATTTTGTACAATGCCTCCCACTTCCCAAAGTTACCATTCACTAGGTCTCCTGGTACATTGTCTATTCTGTCTTTTAAACTGTGCACCTCATGGGACAGGGATTGTGCCTTTATTCTGTGCATTTTACACAGTGCCAAGAACAATGCTGATGCTTTAGTAAATATGGTGCTTTAATGTATGGACTTAAGGTTTGAAGAAAGGATGACAAAGGTCTTTCAAGAAACAAATTCTAAAATGTAAAGAGCTACGTCTACCCTGTGATATAAACATTATATATGTAATTTTTACCCATTGCAAGCCCTATAATCCTGTAGGGAAAGAAGCAGGATGCAATAAAAGCTGCCCATAGAACAATATATAGCTTCTGTGTTATTTCTGGCTGGACCCACATGAACAAGCTGTAAAAACAAAACAGAAATAATTGTTACAGCATTTTGTTTTCAGCTGGTCAGAGGTTGTTCAAATGGTTTATTTAGGAGAAAAAGAAAAATATAAACCTACTTCTTGATTTTTTCCAATATGTCTGCCATTTTGCCAAATAGGTTCTGCATTAAAAGCAAGAGACAGTTAATTTACAATATACTTTTTGCATGCAGATAACTGAAACTCGTGGAAAGCGAAGTTATTTTCTATGTTAAGTGATTCTTGAAAGCCAACCACTTTGTTTCTCCTGGCTTTAGTTAAAAGTCTAGAGAATTATGAAATATGCACTAACAACAACATGCATGTTTTCCCTTTAAAATTTATTTAAGCAGCATTCAGGGGATTTCCATTTTGTTGTATACCTTGTTCTGCAATTTCTGACCTATTTATCACTGGTTATTTAAAGTAAGTGAAAGGAATTGCTTAACTTTATTGTTATGGCTGGAAAATGTGTGTGTCCTGGTAGTAGTTTTAAATTAATGGAGAAGTCAAAAGACAAACTACGTAAGTAGACAACACATCAGATCTGAACTAATAGGTTTTGGATGGGACTGGAATTTTGGGAAGTGGTTATTGTATATGTCATGTTTTGACCATTGGCTTCTTTGGTTTGGAGTCAGAACCCACCTCTCTCATGAGGGTGGTGGATCTATTTGAATGGTACATCGTTTGAAGCAGATGGAGCCTGTTAGATTCCGACAGCTCTGATGAAGAACACCGTTTATCCAATTCTTAACCACTCTACTGACGGCTTGGTAGAATTTTCTAAATTTTTTTTCCTTGACCCTTACTATTGAGGCAGCATACATTACATGATTTGTTTTCAGTAGATCCCACATTATGCTCTACTAAACGTACTGCGGGCATGGTCTCTGACTGTTATGGGAGAAACAGATAAACATCAGTGATAGCAGAGGAGGATGAGGGTCTGGGGGTGAGGAGAGCTGAAAAAAATACAGATGTGAATACATAAGGAGGGGCAGAATTACACAGGAACTGGAAGAAAGACACAAAGCTTCAAGTTGATGCAGTAGGGGAGGAAGTGGGGAACAGGGCAGAGGCATTAGTTTTAGTTGGGGATTGGTCCTGCTTTGAGCAGGGGGTTGGACTAGATGACCTCCTGAGGTCCCTTCCAACCCTGATATTCTATGATTCAAGATATTGTGAGAAAAACAATGAGCCACAAAAGTTATCTTAGCAGCCATGTTTTGTACAGAACAGAGGGGATGATGTAGGTGTCAGGCAGGCCAGGGGAAGTTGCTGGAGATGATGAGGCATGAATGTGAACTTTAGCTGTCGGGTGAGAAAGGATGTCAGACCATAGTGGTGTGGATGAAGAGGTAGTAGAATTTGGACACTGCCTGGAAGGCTGAGGAGGAGGAGGAAGGAGTTGACTATTCTCTTCAGGCTTAAGTTACATGACAGACGGTAGTGTGTTCAACAATCACAGAGAATGGGGTGAGCAGAGAGGGTGTGGGATGAAAGATAAGGAGTTCAGGTATGATCAGTTCAAGATGATGGCAAGACATTTAGGAGGAAATGTCAGACTGCCTACATGAAACTGCACATCTGTGTCATCTCAAGACTACAATACTGCAACATGGGTCTACATCTTGGGACCATTAGCTACAGTTAAATAAAGCTAGTGCAGAATGCAGCAGCACATTGCACCAAGGGAGCCCAGAACAGAGCGTGGATGCATATTAACTACTAGGTGGCATTTAAAGTGTTGGTTTAAGTCATTAACCTTTCCTGGAGGCCACCTATTTCCAGCCTTTTTTTTTTTAAATAAGGGATGGTGGTTGAAGATGGTGGGCACTTATAGGGGGATATTATTTTACTATTCTGGGCTAATATTATTGGTCTGGATGGCCAGGAAGTTCACTTACGGCAGTTTGCATGTTGGATTTTATTTCTTTTTATACTTTATTTGAAGTTTTCTTATCTACTTCAGCATGCTGTTTTCATAAAATCTAAAGCAGTTTAGCATGATTCCTACCTCTCCATTACAATGTATTTCTTTTAAATATATAAGGGTACAAGCGATTACAAGGTAAATTAGTTTGTTCTGACCCATTTTCACACACTGTACACAGAGCTCTTTCAAGATGTATCCTCTCTTTACCCAGGAAACACAGACAAAATCTGAATGGAGTATAGTACCTGTGCTTTTTGTGCCACATCTAGAACAAGCTGAAACTTTTCTGACACGGTCAGGTCTTCCTTTGGAGGTTCCTTGGACAAGACAAAAAAAAATTCCAATTAAATTTAACTTTCAGCTTTGTCACTGCTTTTTATATTTTAGAAAACTGCTAATGACAAAAATAAAAATATTTAATATACAATAAAGCCACCGAGTGTGCATCCTAAATTTACTACATTCCACTTATGGGTTTTAGTTCTTCTGCTGCTAGCCCTGATTTGTATTAGCCGTAGCTAACTAACAAATTGCTCTCCTCTGACCTATACAAATGTTGTGCAAATTTGATGCTCTTCCTGCTCTAGATACTAATCATTTACATTTCTGCTTAAAAACTATTTAGTAAAGTTGTATGTCTAGAAACTTATGATAAAAATAAAAATCTTTTGTCATTTAAGACCACAAGGTTTTCCCTGGAACCCCAAAATCCTCAATACATTTTACGAAAAGGTTTGTAATTCAAATAGCTCTTTATCTATTATCAAGATTTCTATTCCAAGAACTCTTGCACATAGTGTATTTCTGGGCTGTTTAAATCAAATCAATATTAATTTTCACAGGCTGAAAGCTACTGACAGCTTCACAATGTTACAGTGGACTTTCAACAGCAGTATAAGCAAAGTTTCCTGAACTGAAAAGTCCACTGGCTTCAACTAGGAGATTTATCTCAAATCTCAGTTTAAACCAGAAATTCAATTTACACTTTCGTTTATGATGAAACTGCCAACATTTTCCAGTAACAAAAAAAAACAACAAAAAAAACAAAACAAAAAACTTCGAAACTGCAAGAAAGAAAGACAAAAGAGCGGCAATAGCTGTGTATTTTTACACCTCCCAAATTGAATGATTAAAAATGGGAAAAGACTTTGAAAGGACAATTTTCACATAGGCATTTGTGTGTGTTTTGGAATAGCATTACAACATGCAGTGCAAAATGAGGATTAAAGACTTACAATGGGTTCAGAAACTTCAGGCACAATGCTCCACTGTATTCTCCAACCCCTAAAAGTCAAAGGAACAAACTATGTAGATATCTCTTCTCCACAAGTCTACCAAGCAGGGTTTAAAATGCTTTTCTGCAACCAACACTTGTGGCTTTAACAAAATGACGACGTTTTTAAATATCTATGAGAGGATAGCTAACAGCGTCCTTTCAAATCTACATATATACAAAGCGACAAAGAGTCCTGTGTCACCTTATAGACTAACAGACGTATTAGAGCATAAGCTTTCGTGGGTGAATACTCACTACGCCAATGTGTCTGTTAGTCTATAAGGTGCCACAGGACTCTGTCACTTTTTACAGATCCAGACTAACACGGCTACCCCTCTGATACTTGACTACATATATACACACACTCTCTCCAATAACCAGTCACATGGCCTTGATATTTCAAACATTTTACACTGATTTATGGCAATGAAGTGATAGCCACTTGTATGTTTAGAGTAATTGATTTGGAAGTTTGTTCTAAGCTGTAGAGCAAAACATCACACATCGACTGTTCAAAATCATCATTTGTACTGGGAGTTCTATTTAAAAAAAATAAGCACATCAACCCCTTTCTGACAATAAGCAGTACTTAAGGAATTACAGTATTGTTCCATAAATATATACTGATGCTGCATAGGCCATTTGCAACTGAACCGTCAAAGCTTATATTTTTCTCCTTAACAACTGAATAATTATACATTCTGGATCCAAATCGGCACTGGTTTAAACAGATGAAGCTTCCATGAAGTCACTGGAGTTACATCCCCACACACAAACTAAATTTGACCAGTTAAGTTCTAATTAGAAAAGGCTTTAGTGCAAGGATCTGAGCTTTCCCCCTTTTTCTGCAGAACCGTTGATATATATTATAGCTTGCAATAAGTGATCAGTACTGGAAGTGAGACTTTGCACTCTTAAGAGTCCTAAGCCTGACACTGATGTTTTAGTAGGAAGGATTCTTCATGATTCTCAGGAAATGGACATTTTCAAATACCTCAGTTTCTCAGAACAGTCAGCATATACTGTATTTTTAGATTTCTTGTGCAAACAGATTCTATATAGTTGCTGAGTTTTACATTTACAACAAAAAAATGCCACTACATCTAAGAGTATGAAAACTAGTCAGGTTTAAAATTGTGAAAAATTAAATATCTTTTCATTAACATATTTGTATCCAAGTTAAAATATTAATTCAACCTGTGTTATTCCTGGATGAAAGAAAAAGTTCTATAAAAATGTGAACAGGCTTCAGCCTGTAATGTGATGCTCTCCAATCACTTCCAGTACTACTGGAAGATGGAAACTGGTTCCTTTTGGGGATTTTACTATAACAGGGGTGGGCAAACTATGGCCCGGGGGCCGCATCCGGCCCTCCAGGCATTTTAATCCGGGCCTCGAACTTCCATCAGGGAATGGGATCCGGGGCTTGCCCCGCTCCGGCGCTCCAGCCGGGGAGTGGGATCAAGGGCTTGCCCTGCTCCATGCGGCTCCTGGAAGCAGCAGCATGTCCCCCACTCCAGTTCCTACGTGTATGGGCAGCCAGGGGGCTCCGCATGCTGCCCCCACCCGAAGCGCAGCCCCCGCAGCTCCCATTGGCCGGGAACCGCAGCCAATGGGAGCTGTAGGGGCGGCGCCTGCGGATGGGGAAGCGCGCAGAGCTGCCTGGTCATGCCTCAGCGTAGGAGCCGGAGGGGAGACACGCTGCTGCTTCTGGGAGCTGCTTGAGGTAAACGCCACCCAGAGCCTGCACCCCTGACCCCCTCCCATGCCCCAACCTGATCCTCCTCCTGCCCTCCAAACCCCTCGGTCCCAGCCCAGAGCACCTTCCTGCACCCCCAACCTCTCATCCCCAGTGCCCTCACCCCCTCCCGCACTCCAACTCCCAATTTCATGAGCATTCATGGCCCGCTATACAATTTCCACTCCCAGATGTGGCCCTTGGGCCAAAAAGTTTGCCTACCCCTGTACTATAACAATAATCACTGCATTAAGTCAGTGAATATGCAGCATCACTTATAGCGACCTGACTCATTGCAAGCCAAGAGTATTACTTACAAGGGTCATAAAGATCTATCACAACACAACTAGTTTGGATTCTATGCCTTTTGATATTTGTCACAGCTTTAGAACCACAAATTTATTTAAACCCACATTTTAACCCTTGCTGATAGTAAAGTTAACAGCTTACAATTATTTCAGTGTAAAAACAAAATAAAAGCCTGTATATAAATTAAGTTACGAGTGGCTAAATCCTTAATATTTAAGCAAAGTAAATACCTGGCTATGAGGTAATTTAGGGATAACCTCAAAATTGCTAAAAATAAGAACATAGGAATGGCCCAGCCATGCCATACAGCATTCATGTAAATCTGCAGATAAAAAAGGAAAGAGTTGCAGATTACAAGCTAAATTACAATGATTTGCATGAAACAATACCTGAACTGTGTTACTAGGTACACTGCAACCCATGCTAAAACATAACTCCCCAAGCCATTAACACTTAAGGGTGTGAAAGCACCCCTGTGACTGATGAAAATGCACCAGATTCATACACCCAGTGTCAAACATTAACTATGAGATTCAGTCAATCTCAAGGAACCGCTACTTCAGCAGCCCTGAGCTGCATGCGTGGCAATGAATCTCTCATAGTCACTTGAGCACAACAACAAAAGTCATTAGATTAACAAAATTTAAGACAGAAGGGGACATATTATGATCATCTATTCTGACCTAACAAGGCCACACTAGCAGTGAAGCAGAGTGCTGAGTGGAAGTCAGGGTGGTTCTAGCGACTGGGCACTTGAGGGAGAGGAAGCAGCAAGAGCACCAAGATACTGAATTGTATTTTATTCACAGAAGCAATACCCCAATGCGTCACCAACTTTAATACCATTCGGGGGAAGGAAAAGTAAGATGTCTAAGAAGAAAGGGAAAAAAATTATTTAGCACTTGCATAACAGATTGCACTTCAGAAGTGCTTTACACATACATACATTACTGCTCTCACAACCTTTGAAAGGGCCATTTTATGGACAAGTAAACATAGCAAGGTGTTCTACGCGAAGCCACACGAGACAGTGCCCAGCCAGTATTAGGACTAGCAGCTCCCAGTTAAGGCTCTTCTCCAGACCACGCTGCTTCTATATAAATCACTTTTCAGATTAGAAGCAAGAATTGGTGAGATGAAGAGATGAAAGGAGGTGGATAGAGGTTTGGGGAAAGGGGTGTAGAGGCAGTGTTAGAGGGGGTAAGGGAGCCCAGAAGGGAGGTGGCTCTTTTTTAATGTTCCTTGATCAGTGTATTAAAAACAGTATTAAATCAGCAGCCCATGTTGACCTATGGGGCTACAATCAATGAAAGTGCAGCTGTAACTACGTAAAATAATTAAACTTCACTTGCATGTTTTATGATGTTGCTAGAACCCTTCAATTCAGTTACTTGTAATTTATTTTTAAATTAGAATTTAGATTTTTCCAGCATATTTTAAATTAGATGTAGTGTGGATAAAGTGTGTCCGCACAGACTAAGCAGTACAAGCCCTCCTCACAAAACTCCCACCAGTGTACCTCAATTCTAGTTCAGTCTGTATGCCTATTCCCTGGGCCTCTCTTCTGACAATAGCACAAAGTGCACCAAATGAATGCAAACTGTGATGTTATGGTGGGGTATTGATGGGGAAGACTTGCATTTGATGTGGAACTGTCCACATTAGGAACTGGACCGAGACTGACAAGATATTTCACAGAGGAACATCAGTCAGATGATTGGACGCATTTTCCGGAGGGCGGGGAGGGAGTGGTGGCAAGCGCAGGCAACAGGACAACCAGGATGATATCCTCTAGGCTGTAAACCATTTGCCAATATGGAAACTTTTGTTTGAATATCTGACATTGTTAAAAAATGAGCAAAGAATCCTAATATTAAAAATAGTTCTGAAATAAGAAAAATAGTTTTATTGAATATAGAACAAAATATTATGTAAATAATACTACATTGTTTTGACTTTGCCATGTCTGCTAATGCTGAATTATAGTAGACACTTTCAAAGAATGCCACTAGTTTTCAACAGTTATTACACTTAGAGGAAGAGGATAACTTACAATAAAGGCAATAGCAGAAGTGTAGATAGAATACCAATCTGATAAGGCAGAAAGATTCTTCACAAAATTAGTAACAGGTTTGGCACCTCTCTCTAGGCAGAAGAAAAAAAACAAATGTTGTAAATAACTAACAGCAATTGAATCATTTGTAAAACAACAAACAAGTACATTGGGAATAATCTGGGATCTTTATTTAATGTTAAAGACAGATTTATGGATTGGATTATGTATTTTTTTTATTTAAATGCAAGAGCATACCCAAAATCTCAGTGCCCAAATTAGTTAAAAAAAAAAAAAACTACTAAAGAAAGAGACTTCAAGATCACTGAGCATTAAAGAGAATCACACCCCCACAAGCTAAACAGCGTTTAACACAAAGAAGTAGAAATAGGATTTGCACTGTGGTTTAGATCCTTTAAATACTCTTCTCCTTCCAACCCTGTATCCTATTGATGGGCCCAATCTGATCTCCTGTAGTCCTTAGTCAAGACTCCTGTTAACTTTCAGGAGTACAGGATGAGGCCCTTAATTTCTATTGCTCAAAATTCAACTATCCCTGCTACGCCTTCCATGGGAAGTTCTTAAACAACCAGGGCTAGATTTGGCTAAGGGCCAACATCACACCCCAAGGATTGTATGGAACTAGCTGGGAGGGCCGTATCACCAGAGGAGCTCATTGGTTTAAATTGCTCTTTACGGCAGCTCCTGTCGACAGTGCTGTACTGAGTTAAGACTGCTGCCCAGCCCTTGCAGAACCCTCAAAAGAGGTTAGCACTGTTTGCCTTCCTTTGGACCTAGGCACAAGGAGTCTGGATGGCTTAGGAAAATCTTTACAACCCCTTACACCAACTTAAGTCAGTCAATCTAGCCCTCACTGCTCACCTGAGGGAATTTAAGAACTATCTGGATCTCCCACATAAATACCCAGGGCGCGATCTTACATTTTTTACTCAGACAGGACCCCCTGACTTCCTAATAAGGAGGACAAGCCATAGAATAGTCTCCCAAAGCAAATGATGGAAGCAACATACTATGATAATTTTACTTTAAAAACTAGGCTGTACAAAGCAATAGGATAGACTGAAACAATGAAGTATTCCTCCTGGTCAGTTAGGGTCCATGCCTGCAAACTTTTATTGACTCTAGCAGGCCTCTATCTCTGCTAATAGTTCAATTAACTAAGTAGGAGCAAGGGTTTGTAAGATGAGCTTTCAGTTACCCAGCTCTGAAGAGTTAAGTTTCACCAGACTGGGTATTTATTTAGCATACTGTATTACAGTTTTTATGGGAGCATCCTGTTTTCTTAGAGCTTAACAAGGAAATATCTTCTGCCACTATTTAATATTGTGGCAGACAGTATCATCCCTGGTGTTATACTGCTTACTTAAGTTACTATCTACACCAAGGATTAATTCAAGGCTTTAGAAATGCTTCCACCTATCAACTGGCAGAAGTATTTCTCAGGACTTCTGCATTTGTATGTGCACAAATATTAAGTTAAGGGATAAAAAAAAAAAAATCTGATTTTATGTCAAGATAATGATGTTGCTGGATACTTACTTAATCTTCTCATATTTTCAGTTAACCTAGAAAAATATGGATAATGCAACATTATGTTAGGCAGACATTAAGCATTTCAGTGCAACTCAACATATCTGTACTTCTGTTCTAGTACAATATGTACAGCACATACATTAGACAGCTAGCGTATCAATGGTGTAAAGCTACTCAGCTGCCAAAAATGCAATTCAAAATGAATGACAACTACGCCCTACCTGATATCAGATCAAAATTGAAGCCAAAACCTCACTAGCCTAATGAGGTACTTAGCCTCAGTGCTAAAGGAAACTTTTCTAGCACACTGTGGACCCACTAACTAGTTTATGGGTATGTCTACACTGTAGCTGAAGTATACTTTCCAGCACGAATAGACAGATGCGCTAGCCCTGCTCGCGTTTGCATGCCAATAATAGCAGTGTAGCAAGGAATAGCATGAGCGGCAGCTTGGGCTAACCACCTGAGTACAAAACTGCCTGGACCCTCTGGTACATACTTGGGTGGCCAGCCCACATTGCCATCTGTGCTATCCCTGGCTACTCTGCTATTTTTGGAGTGCCAAGCTTGAGCAGGGCTAGCATCTGTCTGTTTACCTGAGCTGAAAAGCACACTCCCAGCTGCAGTGTAGACATACCCCAAGTCTAATTTCATTCTAGACATGCAGAAAATAGGGGATTTGAACTCGCTGCTGCTAACACCGATTTAGAAGCATACATACAGAGCCAAAATTAGCCCTGCTACTTCAACTTCTATTACTTTTTATACCAATATATTTCCTTACATGTATTTCATTACAGTAGAATCATTTGTGACAAGTTTTATGCTGGTTTATCCAAAAACAAAAACAAAAAAAATGGTTTTACAAGTATTTTTACCTTCTAGCGCTAAGTGGCTCTTCGGTTTCCACTGTGTTTTCCTCTGGCTGAAATCTGAAGTCTTCAACATACTCCCCAAATTTGTCATAAAACCACTTCTGGACTCTTGAACACATCATCTGACTGCGTTTATCTATAAATCCGAACAGTATATTTTGTATGTTAGGCAAAAAACAACTTTTGAAAAAATCAATTGAAAAGAACTCATGTTGTAACATGCAACTAGAACTGCCCCAGATCTAGTTTTTCTTTGTAGTTTAGTGGCATTCTTTGTAAGTTATCACCTCCCTCGAGAACCCCACTGCAGATTCCAATGGGATTGAATGGTTCCTTCTCCACCAACTCTGGAAATTAAAAACAATCTAGAATCACCCACTTTTTTAAATTAACATCTGTCTCCTGGTCTTTAAGGAGAAATATTACAGTTAAATCTAGATGCTTCCAGATACATTTTTATTAAAAGTAGCAGTAGTTCATATAATTTGGATGTTTATTCTGGATTGCTTCTCTTTCAGATACTCTAACACAGGGGTCTCAAACATGCGGCACGCGGGCCGCATGCGGCCCGCGAGCTCCTCCCGGCCCCCCGCCCTCCTCCCCCCAACGTTTACCTGGCCGACCCGCACCGGGGGCAGGGCAGGCTCCCTGCTTGCCTGCCTGCCCTGCCGCCGTCGCACCAGGAAGCAGCTGGAACCTGGGGGAGGAGGGGTGTGTGTGGCTGTTGCTTCAGGCACCGCCCCCAGCAGCTCCCATTGGCCACAGTTCCCCATTCCCGGCCAATGGGAACTGCTGGGGGCGGTG
>QXTE01000092.1:5096934-5172446 GCA_003942145.1 Platysternon megacephalum | reverse complement strand
TAAACAGATTGAGCTCCTGAAAAGCTCAATAACCATCAGGAGCGACTTAATCAGTCTGCAAATACCTACATAGGGAATAGAAATTTGATAGAGAGGTCTTTAATCTAATAGACAAAGGCGTAACAAGATCCAGTGGCTAGAAGTTGAAGCTAGACAAATTCAGACTGGAAATAAGGCATTAAAAAAAAAGGGGGGGGGGGAGGGAGATGATGGTTATTAACCAGTGAAACAGTTTACCAACTTATTCCAATGGTTGCAGTGGATTCGCCATTACTGGAAATTTTGAAATCAAGATTATGTATGTTCTAGTTCAAAGGAATTAATTCAAGGAAGTTCTACGGCCTGTGTTATGCATGAGGTCAGATTAGAAAACCACAATGGTCCCTTCTGGACTTCTTAATCCATCAATTTGGACTTCCCTGCTCTCCCTAGTGAAATCCTGGGTGAATAAACAAGCATGAGTTTTTTTAAGTTCCTCTGTAACTCTTCACTCTGTGCCACCCAGATAGTTTAGCTGACACCTGAGTACACTTTATGCAGTGATTTCTCTTACCTTGTTTTAAGTATTTCATTGACCTTTTGTTCTAGTTCCAATCTCCTCTGCCGTTCTTTTTCTAGTTCTTGTTTTAAGGTTTCAGCGTTTGTTTCTTCTCTGAGCTTCCTGAGCTCTTCCTCTGTTAAGAAAGGAAGGAAGAAAAGTTTAATTACCTTGAAGTGTTAAGAAAATTTTAAAAAAGCAACCCATGAAAACAAATAAGTAACCAAATGGACTGCTTTACATGCATGTCTATGCAAATATATTGTCCAGAAGAACAGAAAAACCGTTTTATATAATATTTTGTTATTACTGTTGAATATGCTCCTCTTCATAAAAAGGAAGTCTATTTTTCAGCGTGTCCATATGCACCATGGAAGGGTAACATTGGTTAACAATTATTAAAAAAGGACTGGGTTAATTACAATGCACTTGTAAAACAGTTAAAATAGTAAAAAGGAACCTTGAAATAAACTTGAGGCATAAGCTGTCAGTACCCAATACAGTTTTCTAGATTGGATCCCAGGAACAGGGAAGTTTCTCAAGTGATAGAAGTGTTCGTCACATTAAGATACAACACAGGAAATACAAGGCAATTTATATTTTCCCTTTACATTAGATATAGGTCCAAACCAAAACCCTAGATCTGAGCACTTTTAAATTTGGGCAAGTTTTTAATATAAACTTTGCCACTCAGGCCCATTCCTACCCAAGATGTAGGGTACATTTTTATGGTCAATAGGGTATTATGATACACGCTTTTAAGAAAAGCCTGTTGTGTTGAATCAACCAGTACAACCAATGAAAAGCCTACTTAATGACTAATTAATCTTGCAGTTTCAGGGGTTGGAGAATTTACTGATAGTATCCTTTTCAGAACTCCACATTAGTCTCCAATGAAGGAAAGGATTCAATGTCACTTCCAGCACATCACTCTGAACAGATGCACAAAGGCAGGAAACAAAACAAGACAGGAAGTCTCATTAAATTTTTAAAAATGAAAGTTACTCTGCTCACTATTTTGTTGCCTTTTTTTTTTTTAATTGCCTTGACAATAAGCAGCAAAACAGCTGTAATGTCTCAAACTCAAAGCAAACCAGACAAGGGAAACTAGCTAATTCTGCTATCCCCACAGAAACAGATCTATGCTATAAGTTATTTCATATAAATTAACACCACATGCTTATAATATGTCCTGTCCTCTGGCTAGCTGTTCTGTGCCTATTCATATCACTTCTTGTAAGTCTGTGCTAATCAGAGGGTTGTGCAATTTGCAAGAACATTTTAATATATTTTAAGTGACTTGGTGACCAATATTAGAGAGATGTTCTGTCCACTCTCCATTTCCCTCAACTCTCTGAATACACACTAAATGTTTACAATACATTTGGGGTAAAATAAGTGACTCAAGTGACTGAAATAGGATACAGCTCCATTTATTGCTAGGTTACTGGTTCAATTTCCACCCATGTCTGTAGGGAATGAAAGTTATTAACATACCACTGATGTCTTGTAAGGAGTCCCTGCAAAAAGAAGGTCAAGTATTGAATGAGCATGGAAACAAAGCCACCTTCAAACCCCTAAAGGAGTTTCCTCCATGTCAGTGTTGTGGCACATTAGGGAAAGAAGAGGGAGGAGACTGACAGCTATTGCATGTACTGTATCCATTTTGTGGATAAACAAAACAGTTTCAGTGTAACAGTCAATGAGCCTGGGTGACACTTCATAGTAGTTAAAAGTTAGTGAAATATTGCAACAAAGTATCAGGTGAAGTCTGAGTGCTGGGTAAGAATATATGGGCCAGAGGGAATGAAATATACAGATTCTTCATTGTAATGTTAATGTTAAAGAGGAAATGATTTTACAGTATATATGTACACAGCAGAATGACCAAGTGGTGCATATAAACCTCAATCACCATGAAAGATTGTTGCTTAGACCCTATTCCCTATTCCACAGTTTGTTTTCATTGATTCAGTCATATAAAATTAATTTGAAAAAAAGTCAAGCATTTGAAAATTATACATGTTGCCTGAATCATCACACTATGTATAACTTATGAGTTCTGGTTGATATTATAAAGTTATTATGAAACTATTGTACCATGGAATACATAAATATAGATGTGGTACTCCGGGGGGGGGATTGTGTGCCAAAAAATTACAAATCCTGAAAATTTTATTTGTTAGAATAATACACTATAACATGGGTCGACAATCTTTCAGAAGTGATGTGCCGAGTCTTCATTTATTCACTCTAATTTAAGGTTTCGTGCGCCAGTAATACATTTTAACGTTTTTAGAAGGTCTCTTTCTATAAGTCTAATATATAACTAAACTATTGTTGTATGTAAAGTAAATAAGGTTTTTAAAATGTTTAAGAAGCTTCATTTAAAATTAAATTAAAATGCAGAGCCCCCCGGCCCGGTGGCCAGGACCCGGGCAGTGTGAGTGCCACTGAAAATCAGCTCATGTGCCAAGGGTTGCCTACCCCTTCACTATAATCACTCCAGTTTCAATTGTTTTGGCAAGTTATTTAAACTACAATACAGAAAAAAGTCACGAATAACTATTCAGCATTTTCTAAATACATGAAAGTTAAGTTACAAACACTTGGTAACTAATACCCTGCATTTAAATTACATTACAGAACACCAAACAGCAAAGAAAAAACAATAGAATGTCATTTGAAATTGCTCAAACTTTCACATATGAAAGTCATACAATTTTGCTAATCATTGTCCTGGACCTGGCTGTGTACTTTGGGACGCGCTTGGTTCTGATTGTCCTGACATTTTATTGACTGCTTGGTAAATGTTTTATTTGCCCTCAAAGTCTTTTTTTTTTTTAATGGGTAAGTAAAATAAATCCTGAGCTGTAATCTAACCCCACTGTGCCACTTTGGCACAGGAAAAAAGTGAGAAAGCACCTAGATCTGCCTAGCTGATTCCCTGACTGTCATTTATAAGGCTTTACCTCACTCTGGCAATGTAGGGGCCTTAAAGGTTTTACAGAATGGGAACAATTAACTAACAATAGGAACATTAACAATGCTACTACACTGGCAGGCTGCTACACTTCTGCCTCAAGGAATGAGATCAATTAAGCATCAACAGCAACATTAACAAAACATGTTGTTGGCTTTTTTTGGTTTTTCTTACAAAAGTTATTTTCTTTAATTTCAAACCCAACAATTTTCAGTAACATGATACTACTGTTTAATTGAGTGGTTTTTTTCGATTCTCAAGAAGTTCCAGGCATATTACTAGGCAGGCAGGCTGCTACATTTCTACCTCAGCGAATGAGATCAATTAACTAGCAGGCAGGCTACTCCATTTGTGTCTCGGGGACAGAGTCTTGCTCTTGCATAATAAAAAGACCTAGCCCCCTCCACTCCTGGCGAGCCGCATTAGCCCCACCCCATGATGATAATTAACATCTCCCCCGCAGGCACATCCATCCCCCCACTACCTGCAGTGATTTGCCTCTCTAAGGCTGCTCCAGGCACGCTGGAACAGACACGCTGCCTGGGCTGCTGGGGAAGAAGCACGTGTCCGTCCCCCCCAGATTTATTTTGCATTTTTCTACACGGGGGGCACGGAAATATGCAGACTGAGGCGCAGAACTCTGTCAGGAATAATGGAGTCTGCCATCTGCTGTCAGGGCTGTAGCATGTCCCTCCCAGATCAGGTGCAATGGTGGATTGTTGGACCTATCATTTTTGGTCACCTATTCAAGTAGAAGCACCTTGGGACAATGGGTTGGCTGATGCCAAGGGAAATCAGTTCAGTGAAGTTTCTTTGCAGGGGGCCATAGAAGTGGAGAGTGAAAAACCCTCAGCAGCAAAATAAAGAAAGCAGGTGTTGTTGCTGGGACATGTAAACTGGAGAGAGCCAGATGCACAGGAAATTTGGAAAGGAGAGAAGGGAATGCTTTCATAGCAAAGGATCCTGCTTAACTGCAGGACCAGCCAAGAAAGAAGAGTGCTAGCTGACTTTGAGAGGAGGACTCCATATTGCTGAAGAGAAGGATCCTGGACCCCGCAGAGGTCTCTGCCCTCAATCCAAAGGACTCTTCAGAACAGTGACAAAACTGAGGCAGAGAAATGTGTACAGGTGTGTTTATTATTTTGTCTAGATTTATATTTCTTGTAATATCTAAGTAGAGTGATTGTGTTTAGAATCCTATGCAAAAGATGTCTGGGTGTCTGTTGGCCTTCACTTTCACATGGCCCTGAAGAATTAAACTGTAAACCCAGAGCACCCTCTCAGCTGGAGTTCTGGGAGAGCATGTGCTTAGACTATGGGCAGAGTCTGAGGAGTCAGCACTGTCCCAGGTGCTAGGTAGTTGGAGTGCAGGGTCTCATCTCTCAGAAGATAGTGCCAGACTGATCAAGAGTATGCCTAGACAGGCCAACCAGGGGCAGTGCCTGGACTTTGTTCAGACTCAGCAAGTTTAAAGCACACAGCCCACTTTGCTGGGCCCCAAACACAACCGCCTAGTGAGTGTCCAGCCAGGAGGGGCTTTACCACTGCTGTGTATGACAGTTAGCAAATTCCTGAATATAGGTTTCATGTGGAACCTTAATTCTGCTCCCTTGTGCATTCATCCTATACATTGAATGAGGCAGGGGTCCTTTGGGAAAAAAGATGGCAAAATTAAGATTGCAAGGACAACCATAAATCTGACATTTCCTAACTTTCAAGCTCATAATTTTGGAACTCAAATAATGTTCCTTTAATGTAGACTTTTAGTATGTGATTTCTTAGGTTTTTGGGGAAGGTTTTTTTAAAAGGAAAACAATGGTAAAAACAGCCCCCATATGAGAGTAGTTTGAACTCTGGACATTCAGAACTGCAGCATATAACTAACTACATTAGGTAGCATCAGCAGAAGACAGTTATCCCAGAAGGAAAGCAGAAAGGGACCGTGCACTGGTCCGGGATAGGTTGATGTTGAAGACACCTCCTTCCCCCAATTTCCCACCAATACAGCTGCTTTGGGAGCAGTAGCAGACACTCCCAATGCAATGTCTGCTACTGCTACTTTTGACAGCAGTGTAGGTCTGGCTCTTTAGAACGTTCATGTGCAGTTAGTTTGGCATGCTTACAAATCTTGCTAAGTAACTGAAGAGTAAGTGGCAGTTTTCAATAGTGTATAACTCAGCCAAATCTGAATTTCATGGGACAAAGATAGACATGTCTCTAGCTCCAGGACTTTGTCCCTGCAGAATTTCAATGGTCTGCTGCAGACAATGGAGTTGTTAGAGCTACTCAAAAAAAGTCCACAAGAATCTTTTACAGGGGAAAATTCTTCAGGGTACATCAGCAACTTGTCTGTAAAGTATTACAAACGGGTGAATCTTACTGCACCCCCAACAGATGACAAAAACTTGAATTAGTACCTGAAACTCAGCCCCGCCCCCCTTCCTGTGATTTGATCTTAAAGTTAAAGACCCCCACTCCTCCTTCCCAGATTACAGACACACACCGTAAACCTCAGTCTAAGTTGGCTTTTACTATAGTTTCCCTCCAGGACCTTCTGTGTTGTAGCTCCTTACTTCCCTCTGGCCCAAAGATACACTCTCACACACTTTATATACTGGACCTACCTACCAGCATAATTCTCCAGTAATTAAAACGTACAGTTTTAGCACCACCACCAAAGGTGATTTTAGAAAAGCGCCCTGCAATTTTTTCTGTAACAGGGTCAGGTCTCATTCTATTACAAACCCTTGGGTACTGTATAAATAAAAATTATTTTTAAAAGGTCATTAAAACAATGAAGGGAAGTCATCTGAACAAGTTTGTATGATAAGATTTAAGTACAATTACCTTTAGGCTAGATAAGCATGTAGTACAATAGACCCTAATAGCAGAAATCAGCAGCAGTAGGATGAGATTCCAAAACAACTTTTGGATGCAAGATGAGATTCCAAAATAAATTTGGGGTCTTCCATTTTTCCAAAGCATCCCCCCTCTCCACCACTGCCTTCCTCATAAATACAATAGCCAAATTCTGTATGCCTTAGTCTAGAACTTCATATGACAGCAGGAAATTTGTCTGCATCAGGAATTTTTGTCTGCACGGTAACATCTTGATGCCAGAAGAAAATTTCTAGAAGTTGGAATAATAAAAAAGGCATTTAGGTCAGTCAGACATCTATAGCTCTGTGCAGATAATGCACATTTCAGTGTTTTCCTTATCAAATATCCTTTGATGACACCAGTTAGCTGTAAGACCACCTTTTCATTAGATTGCCAAAAATTAAGTGCTGCACTTCAAAAGTATTCAATGTCTGTATGTAAAATAGTAACATATTACATTAGAGATTGGGAAGACTCATTATGGCAGTAAACTAGATTTCTAATCTTGTCACAAACGCACACACAGTAAGGAGGATAGTCTTATCTTAATACTGATCATAAACTGCTGCAGTATCTATTGTGCCTTTTACCAGATAATCTATGTAGCAGCATTGCTTGCTAAATATAGAGGTATGTGACACATTTGCAGACCAGGTGCCAGCTCATTCCAAGGTCACTGGGCCTCACTGAACACTGACAAATGCATAGCTGGAAACCAGTCAGGCTCCCTTGTGTCCTAGTGTTGTTAAAACAGATAGAGTTGTAAGAATGTGTTTAGACATTATGAAATGCTTGTCAGATGCTGCATGTAGTAATCTTATTTATAATATCTGTATCCCACATTATAGGGTAATATTTAAGTGTTTGCTCTGTAACTAAAAATGTTTGATAAGACTATAAACCGCACAGTCAGGAGAGAAGCATTACTAAGTGTGAAATACCAGTTTACCACAACATGTGTCATCTCCTCCCCAACAAAAGAAGGCCTGTAGACCCAGGCCAAACCATTGTGGAACATCAGTGGACAAAACACTTTGTTGATTGCTTCCCTCACACCCATGAAGAGGGTATGTGCATAAGCCCTCATCCCATCACAGCTTGAACACTGGGAAAAGGGAATAAAAATCCCTGCTAAGGAGAAATTATCACTACATTGCTTGGAATTCAAAAAGGACCATATTTCTAAGCATAAGCAAGGGATCCCCAAGCTGCTTCGCTTGGGTTAGCCACAAAGAACATATAGAGAGCTTGTATGAAGTGTTGTGGTAGCCTTGTCAGTCCCAGGATATGAGAGACATGGTGAAACAAGGTGGGTGAAATAATATAGTTTACTAGACCAACCTTTGTTGGTGAGAGATGTATGCTTTCAAGATTACACAGAGCTCTTCTTCATGTCTAGGAAATGTACTCAGATTGTTACAGTTAGATACAAGGTGGGCATGTATATTATAGCAGCTACTATTACCTTTTGAAACCTAAGACTAACTCATTTGTGTGTGTATGGTTACCTGCACTAACTTTGTAAATAACTAGTTCCTTTCTTAGTTAATAAACCTTTAGTAATTTTTTTTTTAAACAGAATTGGCTATAAAGTGCAGACTTTAAAGAGAAATCTGCAGTGCAATTAACCTGGGGGTAAGTGACCGGTCCTTTGGGCCTCAGAGTAATTGAATATTATTGTGATTTTTGGTGTAAGGGACCCTTTATCACAAAGGCAGGACTGCTGAGGTGGCAAGATAGACCGGAATACCCAAGGGGACTGTGAGATTCCATGTTAAGGCTGTTGTAGTGCCTGTGGAGTTCACACTTGTTACTTGGCTGGTGAAATCTAATTATAGAACATAAAACCAATTTGGGGTTTATGCCATGCTTCTTGACAGTCTGCCCTAAGTTGGCACCCACATTCATGAGCCACTCCAGGCAGCCTGACAGTACCTGTGTGTGTGACAGTACCTCAAATTTCAGTGCAGTGCTGGAGTACAGCCCATAAGGCAAGATTTATGTTTACCAAAGCAGTACAGTATCAGGCACTGTATTATACGGACTTTGAGGACAATGAGTTGAATAAAAGTGGCAATGGAAAGTTTAAATATATCCTCTAGTTATAGACAGTTAAACACTGGTGTTTCCCAGTGTAAGCTTAAGACAGAAATAGTTCCTCTGTGTCTGTGTTAATTATGGCAAATCCGCTATGACTCCCTGAATACTATTTCAGTTCAAGCATGTTGTGTAATTGGTACAGACTAACATACTAAATCCCAGTCACACACTGGGAAACTGGATCTGTCAGCAACACCGGCAGTGCCAGACACTGTAAAATAATTTTAACAAGTACTTACTACCGTTGCCAGGTTTGTTTTTTCCCCCAACGCTAACATTTAAAGTTTTTCAAGAGGTCAGACATATGGTAGTGCTTGCAGAATGTCAGCATCTGGCTGACAGAGTTCAGACTAGGACTCTCAACATATTAACTACCAGGCTTGTTCCTTTTTTTTTTTAATACAGATTTCAATCAAAGACAGTATCTCCAATATCAGTGAAAAAAATAAACATATTTACATTTTTAGTCAACCACAGAGATCAATATCCCATTCCCCCTACCTCCTGTGGTGTATCCAATTACTCAAACATTCAGAGGAAAGCTCATTTTCTGCCTGAGGGGAAAACACAGATGAAAGCCTAAAGCATCAGTGCCATTGCTTGTCATTTTTTAATTCACACCATTTAGCAGCCAGATGTGCCAAAAGAAAAAAATTCCATTAAAAAAAAATCCCTGAGTTGTTTTTTTTGTCTCCTACTACCCCTCTACCATGGACAAAGGGTTTCCTCTGCTAAAAGCAGGAAAGCTTACAATTCCTTAAACGTGGGAATGAGTTTGTCCACTCAATACATATTCTTCAAATAAAAACATCTGGCAAAACATTTTCCAGCAGTGATCTGCCTGGGAACCACAGTATACCACCAAAACCTGAGGACAAGGGTATGGACAAGGGTGATCCAGTGTCCTTAGATTTTCAGAAAGCCTATGACAAGGTCCTTCACCAAAGGCTCTTAAGCAAAGTAAGCTGTTATGGGATAAAAGGGAATGTCCTCTCATGGATCAGAAACTGGTTAAAAGATAGTAAACAATGGGTAGGAATAAATGGTCAGTTTTCAGAATGGAGAGAGATAAATAGCAGTGTCCCCCAAGGGTCTGTACTGGGAACCAGTACTGTTCAATACATTATACATGATCTGGAAAAGGGGGGTTAACAGTGAGGTGGCCAAATTTGCAGATGATACAAAACTACTCAAGATAGTTACGTCCAAAGCAGACTGTGAAGAGCTACAAAGGGATCTCACAAAACTGGGTGACTGGATAACAAAATGGCACATGAAATTCAATGTTGATAAATGCAGAGTAATGCACACTGGAAAACATAATCCCAACTATATACATGTAAAATGATGGGGTCTAAATTTGCTGTTACCAGTCAAGAGAGAGATCTTGAAGTCATTGTGGATAGTTCTCTGAAAACATCCACTCAATGTGCAGCGGCAGTCAAAAAAGCTAATAGAACGTTGGAAATCGTTAGGAAGGGGTAGAAAATAAGTAGGGCCCTACCAAATTCACGGTCCATTTTGGTTAATTTTATGGTCATAGGAATTTTTAAATTGTAAATTTCATGATTTCAGCTATTTAAATATGAAATTTCACAGTTTTGTAATTATAGGGGTACTGAACCAAAAAGGAGTTGGGGAGGGGGAGAGTCGCAAGGTTATTGTAGGAGGGGTTGGGGTACTGCTCCCCTTACTTCTGTGCTGCTCTTGGCGGCAGCACTGCCTTCAGAGCTGGGCACCCGGCCAACAGCCACCGCTCTCCAGCAGCCCAGCTCTGAAAGCAGTGTAGAAGTAAGGGTGGCAATACTGCAACCCCCTAAAATAACCTTGCAACCCCCCTGAAACTCCCTTTTGGGTCAGGACCCCCAATTTGAGAAACACTGGTCTTCCCCATGGAATTTGTATAGTATAGGGTAAAAGCACACAAAACACCAGATTTCATGGTCCATGATGCATTTTTCACGGCCGCGAATTTGGTAGGGGCCTAATAAGACAGAAAATATCATATTGCCTCTATATAAATCCATGGTATGTCCACATCTTGAATACTGCACGCAGATCTGGTAGCCCCATCTCAAAAAAAAATAAAAATTAAAAAAAAAATGATATATTGGAATTGGAAAAGGTTCAGAAAAGGGCAACAAAAATGATTAGGGGTATGGAACAGCTTCCTTATCAGGAGAGATTAAGAAGACTGGGACTTTTCAGTTTGGAAATGAGACGAATAAGGGGGGGATATGATAGAGGTCTATAAAATATTGAGTAGTGTGGAGAAAGTAAATAAGGATGTGTTATTTACTCCTTCTCATAACACAAGAACTAGGAGTCACCAAATGAAATTAGTAGGCAGCAGGTTTAAAACAAACAAAACGAAGTATTTCTTCACACAACGCACAGTCAACCTGTGCAACTCTTTGCCAGAGGATGTGGTGAAGGCCAAGACTATATCAGGGTTCCAAAAAGAACTAGATAGGTCCATGGAGGATAGGATATGGCTAATGGCTATTAGCGACGATGGGAAGGGATGCAAAAGCATGTGAGTGTCCCTAGCCTCTGTTTGCCAGAAGCTGGGAATGGGCGACAGGGGATGGATCAGTTGATGATTCCCTCTGACGCAACCTGGCATTGGCCACTGTCGAAAGACAGGATACTGGGCTAGATGGACCATTGGTCTGACCCAGTATGGCCGTTATGTTCTTAACATACTACAAACAAGAGCCTGTGTAAGTGGGACATCGCCCTCTGCAGCAAGATCTCACACAAATTCCAGTTTCCTACTTGCATGTGTAGTATTAGACTAATCCTCCCTTTACCCCTACCTAGCTCCTGCTACATATAGCAACTGTCTCCCCAAACCAATCCTCTAGGATCCTCATTTTCTCTATTACCTGTTCCCTTGGTTTCTTTACCATCTCTCAGCTTCATGCCTTCTTTCATGTTTGATATTTATGCTTAGAGCTGACCCTCCCCTCTCCTACTCTCCTCCCCCACCCCCAATTTGTATGTGCCTTGGCATTTTATGGCAGGCCTGAGAAACAATTTCCACGTCTCTCCTCCCTTGTCTCCAAAATGTAACCAATTCCTGTCTACCATCATGCACAAGTACTAGCAAGATGAGGCTGAGAGACACTCCAAACTTATCTAGCTCACTTCACATAAAAATCCTGCTTCTTACCTCTGGAGGAACTTTGCTACAAACTGAAGCTCTGAACAAAAGGACTGAATGACCCATCCAAGCTGTGGATGTATTCCAGAGACTTGACCTAAGCCAGCAGTTTATTCCATCACTGCTACAAGCCTGAACCAAGAACTTTGCCATTACTGTATGTAATTGATTCCTCTAACCAATTTTAACTCTCGCCTTTCTTTCTTTTTATAAATAAACCTTTAGATTTTATATACTAAGGGATTGGCATCAGCATGATTTTTGGGTAAGATCTAAGTTATATATTGACCTGGATGTGTGGCTGGTCCTTTGGGATCAGAAGAACCTATTATTTGATGAGACTGGTTGTAAAGAACTACTCATGTCTGAATCGAGTGTTTTTGGTGGTGATATAAGAACTGGAATGCCTGAGGAAACTGCCTTTATGTTTTCTTGTTAACCAGTGTGGTGAAACAGGAGTTTACTTTTGTGGCTGGTTTGGTATATCTTATAAAGGAATAATTACCAGTTTTGCGTTGTATTTGCCCTATTTCTCAGCAGTTCATCCTGAATTTGGTATCCTCAGTGTGACCCACTAAGGCATGGTTACACATGCACACACATTTTAGTTCCCTACACTCTACCTACTCTGCTGCTAAATTGGAGCCAAGGTACTTATTTCCCTTTGAGCCTAGCAATCACTGTACAATTGAAACGCTATCCTTACAAGGAAGTAGGCTAGGAATACACACACACACACACATACCCAGAGATTTTCCTTTACATTTACAGCTCCCTTAAATCAAAGAGGCCCATGACTGTGGACTTTGCAGGGCACGAAGACCAATTCTGGCACCAAAAAACCTTCCTCCTCCAAATCCTTCCTTAAAACTTACTTTGGGGAAGTTTTCCTAAATTGACCTTTTTGTACCCACACCATGTCACTTTGCTTTTGTATTGCTGCCTCATGTCTATGTTTGAGTTAAACTATAAACCTCTTGGGACAGGAACTTTCTGACTTTGGCCAAACTTGTTGCTTTGGGAGTGGGGTGGGGGGAGGGAGGGGTTGTTTGTTTGAAGGATGCATAAAGTTACTCTTAAATCTATATTTAGATACCCAGATGAGTGATGAGTAAACATGGATCTTGCCCTACATGTTTTTGTGTAAGTGTGTTTACTTACAGCAGGCTAAATATTGCATGCATCATTCCCTTCCTGCTTATGAGCCACTTGAGCTATCCCTATACACAGCACAAAACAAAGGTGACACTACAGTGTTGCATGTATGATGAATGCTATATAAAACTGTTGCAATTCCCAATGTACTGGTGTCTGCAACAGCTTCCCCATTGTTACTTGGGTGAGAGTCCCAATGAAAACAGAATTAAGAACAAAGTCTTTTTTTCTCCCCTCAACTCATTCATCATCCAAATAAGTCAAACCGCACTAGTTTGTTTAAAATGCACTAGTATTAATTTTTCAATCAAAAGTCAGTTTTCAGGGCACATATAATCAACGTAACGAGTGTCAGATTCATTCCTACTTCCTAGAATCATTTAAAATTGAGTTATAATAAATATATTGTACAGAAAATTCTCATGGTTTGTTTGTTCTATTAAGCTGTCATGAGTAGCATCCTACATTCAAGATGTAATCCTAATTGTACATATTAATTTACAGAAATAATGTCTTCGTGACAATGTACTTTAATTTCAAATATCATGTGTGTTTAACAAGACTCATTTTGGTGAACTGCCAAGCATTGCAGATATGCAATGTTGGAAAATACCGGATTTTGCGATCTGAAATGGAAACCCAGACCTGAAGAGCTATGTATCAGCTTGAAAGCTTGTCTCTATCACCAACAGATGTTGATCCAATAAAAGATATTACATCATCCACCTTGTCTCTCCAAGCACTGCAGAGTCAAAAGATAATGTAGGTCAGCATATCCTGTGTCATTCTGATTGGTTTATTAGAGACATTTATTTGGTGTAAACCTCAACTGAAGAAAGAAATCCATACATAATGCAAGTTAAATAGGTGGCAAATGTGAAAGACCTCAAGCAATGTGAGCTTAGACATAATAAACATGCCTACCTAGAAAAGATTACAATCAGACCTACCACTGCAGTCAAAATTTGCTACCTGTGCACAGGAAGAGGAAGAAACAAAAAGGGGTGAGGGGAAGGAGAATTGCCTGCCTGAAGAACTTGAATGTGGTTTTTCAATAAATGGGCATGACTTATTTTTTGAAGAAGGTCACTTCCTTCTTTTGCCACCTCTGCATGCGATAACTCCCCCTCCCTCTCTGTGTATCTTATTCTTAGTTATTGTGAACTATTTAACTTTCTCAAATACATAGTTGGTCCTCACAGCTAGTCAGACTTGTCTGTAGTGAGACAAGAGGAATTGCTCTTCACCTCATTCAGATTTCCTCTGAAATGCAATCGCGAATGATAGGAAAGGGACATTATTAGCTTTTCTGTCTGAAGTTTGACACACACTAGTTTAAGCATGGGACTAGTAAGGTATTCAGAAACTAAGGTGTTAAGGGCCATGAATAAGGCACAGAACCTTATAGGTAGTAACAAAAATACCTAAAGTCACTATACACAAAAGATTAGAGAGAAAATATTTCTCTGCTAGTTTTGTTTACTTCATGCATTTGGCAGCACTTGTGTATTGTCAATTCAATGGATTCCCATGTGCAGGCAGGCAGTCTTCCTCTTGCCTGCATGGGTCTTTTACACAGTAAAAAGTGAGCAGCATTTTTAAGAATAAGAAAACAATTTGGTTACAGCCATAAATATTGGCAGGGGGAACTCAGTGGCAGGTGCTGTACCTGAAACTACATTTGGATTTTTTTTTTTAAACTGATTAGATTTTAAGTGCCCCTTTAAAATGCATTTAACATTTTTCTTCTTTAATATCTGCATTTCCTCCTCCCTACCAATCCCCTCCTCTACCAAACAAATAGTTTAAACTATTTCCATACTATGGAAAGTATGGGTGAATCTGACATTTGTAGAGACAGACAAGGTGGGTGAGGTAATATCTTTTATTGGACCAACTTCTGTTGGTGAGAGAAGCTTTCAAGCTTACACAGAGCTCTTCTTCAGGTCATTTGTAGAGAGAGAAAGACTTCTATGACTTAATTGGTATTTTACAACTCAAGCTGATGCAGGGTTCACTCGCATGCAGGACTCACTTCAGAAATGGTAAAAGGAGGAAGTGACCTGCTACTTTAAAAATAATGGTCATGTCCATCTATCGAAAAACCACACAACATCCTTAGTCAGGCAATCCTCCTTCCCTCTCACCCACGCCCCCTTTTTATTTCTGCCACTTCCCTATGCCTGAATTTGCTTTTCTAGAGGCCTGTCACTGACAAGAAACAGTTTCTGTTGAGAAATTTTCAGTCTTACTATGTGTCTAGTTCTCCATCTCCTTTTCTAACTACAGTCATTTATCAAACCCTATCCTAAAACCCTACTGACAAGCTATTGTGCTTTCCAGAGTTTCCAAAGGGGCACTTTCAGGTCAGTTTTTGGCCCACAGCGATACAATTAAAAAAAAATTCAGACAGCTTCATCCAGAGTCATAAACAAGGAATTGTATAGGGTCAGATCTACTTAAAAAATTCATCTCTTAGGTAAACTTATCTGGCCCCCTCCTTCGTTGTTCATGCAGCTTCTGGATATCTTGTTTCCCTGCTCCCCACACTCCAATAGGCACTGATGCTGAGCTATCACCCACAAATATGATTTCCAGGGAAATAATTTTTCAATGTCTCTATATAAGAAGTTACCAAATCCATCTAAAATCCTACCAACAAGCTGTTATACTTTCCATAGTATTGAAATATTCAGGATTTCCATTATGTTTTGCTTATGTGCATAACAATATTTAAATCTTAGTATGCGAAGTGAATTTTATTACAAATCAACTTTTGGAACTGCACCTGTATTAGTTTCTTTTTCTTAAAAGTAAAAAAGTTTGCAGGTAAGTTAAAGAATTAAAATGGTGTCATTATGATATATATAAAATAATTACACTAAAGGTTTATGAGCAAAGGTACTGTGCATCTATATATAAACCTACAATGGTTCTGTGCACCTTTCCTCCTATGTTCAATTTTAAATTGAATTGTAATGATTGTGATGGGTTTGGGCCCTTTGGGGTGTCAACTGATGTGCTGGGATGCCACTGAGTCAGCCTATTCTGCCAGCCTGGGTCCCCTTTACCTGGCCTTGCAGGGTTAGCAAGCCTCTTCCAGCCAAGCACACAGGCAGGGTCACATCCAGCTGCACAGAGAGACAGAGATCTGCTCTGGAAAGATTCAGCCTTAGGGGTGTGCCCCAACACACTGGTGCCCACTCCCTTTAAGGGGTACAAACCCAAAAGGTTTTATGAAATTCATCCCTTCCCTATATGTGGAGGGAAATATGCATAACTTCTTGCCCCTCCCCAGTTAGAAATTACATAAACTGGGTTATATTATAAACAAGAAATAAGTTTAACTACAAAAGGTGAATTGTAAGTGAATATAAGAGATGACAGAACAAAGCAGATTACTGACCAAATAAAGCAAAATACGCAAGCTAAGCTCAATATACTTAAAAACCAGGTTAAAAAATGTAAATTCTCACCCTAAATGTTATTTTAGGCAGGTTGCAAAGTTTCTGTGGTTCAGAGTTCCAGTTATATTCCTTTTCAGACTGGACCCTTGTCTCAGTCTGGACTCCCCCCTTGCCTTCTCTTCAGGTGACTTTAGCAGTCTCTCTTTTTGGGAAGACAGGCCATGGAGAAGAGGAGCCCCATTTGCCTTCCTCCCCACCCTTAAATAGGATTTACATAAGGTGGGGAATCCTTTGTTTCCCAAACTTGAGCCCCCCTTCCCTTCCAATGGAAAGTTACAAGTCGTCCCAGGTAACGTTTAGTATCAGGTGACAAGACCACTTGATTCTGTCCAATTTGCAAATTAATTCCAATTCAGCAGTCTCTCGTTGNACAAGTACTCCTATTCTTTTTGCGGATACAGACTAACACAGCTATTACTCTGAAACCTGTAGTATCACAGTGTCCATGAGTCAGTGGCAGTATGGAGCGTCTGCAGGATGGCCAAGCCTTTTCACAGTCCATTGTCCTCGCTGATGGGCCATCAGCCCTGTCTGGCTTTTCCATTTTGTACCTGAAGTGTTAGCAATGGACATCACCCAAAGCAGCATAGTTGAAATACAGATACATAGTCAATATTCCTAACTTCAGATGCAGAAATGATACAGGCATACAAATTGGATAATCGGAGTCAGTAAATTATAACCTTTCCAATGATATCTTACAAGACACATCTTGCAAAAAGTACATCTCCGTTATTGTCATATTCATATAATAAAAACGGTTACTCACCTTCTCGTAACTGTTGTTCTTTGAGATGTGTTACTCACGTCCATTCCAATCAGGCACGCACGCGCCCAGTAGCCGGAAGATTTTTCCCCTAGCAGCAACCATAGGGTCAGCCTGGGCGCCCCCTGGAGTCACGCCTTCCTGGCGCCCAATATAGAGCCCTGCCAACCCACCACCCCCTCAATTCCTTCTTACTGGCTACTCAGACAGAGGGGTAGGAGGGTGGGTATTGGAATGGATCTGAACAACACATCCCGAAGAACGAAGTTTACAAGAAGGTGCGTAACTGTTCTTTCTTCTTCAAGTGCTTGTTCATGTCAATTTCAATCAGGTGACTCACAAGCCCAAGTTCAGGAGGCGGGGTCGGAGTCTTCCACTGATTGGAGCACTGCTCACCCGAAGGCCGTATCCTCTCTGGCCTGCTGAGTAAGCACATATTGCGTGGTAAAGGTACGGATGGAGGACAGTGTCGCTGCTCTGCAGATTTCCTGAGTAGGGATCTGCGCCAGGAATGTTGATGAAGCCTGTGCCCTGGTAGGGTGCACAGTGATCGGGGGTGCGGGAACCCCTGCCAGGTTGTAGAACTGGCGGATGCAGGATGTGATCCATGATGACATGCGTTGTGATGACACAGGTAGGCCTTTCATTCTGTCCGCCATGAATAGCTGGACTGATTTTCTGAACGGCTGAATTCTCTCAATGTAGAAAGCTAGCGCCCTGCAAACATCTAGTGAGTGGAGTCTCTGCTCCCTGCCGTTAGAATGTGGCTTAGGGTAGAACACTGAGAAAGATGTCCTGGTTAATGTGAAACTGTGATACAACCTTCGGGAGGAAAGCAGGGTGAGATCTGAGCTGAACTTCGTCCTTATAGTACATGGTATAAGGGGGCTCTGAGGTTAGGGCCTTGAGTTCAGACACCCTTCTGGCCAAGGTTATCGCCACGAGGAACACCACCTTGTAAGAGGTAGAGAAGGGAGCACTTTGCCAAGGGCTCAAAAGGTGGTCTCAACAGTCTAGAAAGGACCAGGTTGAGGTCCTAGACCGGGACAGGCTGACAGACATTACGGTATAGCCTGTCGAGCCCTTTTAAGAACCGGCTGACCATGGGGTTAGCAAACAGAGCATCCCTCCTCACCTGGGTGAAAAACTGAGATGGCGGCTAAGTGCACCCTTACTGACGACAACGAAAGCCCCTGCTGCTTCAGATGGAGGAGGCAGTCCAGAATAAGCGGCACTGATGCTAGTGTCGGGGATGAATGGCGCTGCGCCAACCAGATTGAAAAACTCTTCCACTTGGCAAGGTATGTGGCTCTCGTAGAGGGTTTTCTGCTGTCAAGGAGGACCTGTCTAACCTGGTCTAAACAGGAAAGCTTCATCAGGTTCAACCATGGAGCTTCCATGCCTTAAGGTGAAGCGACTCGAGGTTCGGATGTTGAAGACTACCATGACGAACCCAGTTTTCCAGGCCCTTCTCGTCGTCCCCCTAGTCCCGAAGGTGCCTGTACAGAAGGAGAGATGTGTACCAGTACTGACGGGACCAGGCTGGTGCTATCAATATGACCTGAGCTCCTTCCCTCTGGATCTTGAGGAGCACCTTGTGAACGAGTGGTATGGGTGGAAAGACTTATAAGAGAGAACCTCCCCAATGGAGGAGGAACACATCCGTGCTGGAGCCTGGGCTGTGATTTTAGAAGGAGCAGAACTGCTGGAACTTCCTGTTGTGTCGCATGGCGAACAGGTTTATCTAGGGAAAGCACCACCTCTGGAAGACAGAAATTGTGACGTCCGGGCAAAGGGACCACTTGTGGCCATGAAATGACCTGCTGAGGTGGTCCGCCAGCTCATTCTGTACCCCAGGGAGGTACGACGCTTGCAGGTGTATTGAATGTTCTACACAGAAGTCCCACAGCATGAGGGCTTCCTGGCATAGGGGAGAGGAGCGTGCACCCGTTTGTTGATATAGAACATTGCCATGTTGTTGTCATGACTGATGCACATTGTCCCATTAAGTATGCCCGGAAGGTCTGGCACGCCAGGTGCACCGTTCTCAGCTCTCTGAAATTGATGTGGAGAGCCAGATCCGCCTGAGACCTGGAGTCCTGCGATCTCCTAGATGTGCTCCCCAGCCCAAGTCTGATGCGTCCATCACTAGTGACAAAGACAGCTGTGCACTGGCAAAGGGAACCCGTGAGCATACCTCCTGAGGGTCGAGCCACCACAGCAGGGAGTCGAGGACCGGGCGAGGCAGGGTCACTGTCCTGTCCAAGCTGTCCCTGGCCAGGCGGTATACTGACGCAAGCCACAACTGAACAGGTCGAAGCCTGAGTCTGGCATGCTGCACCACGTAGGTACAGACAGCCATGTGTCCAAGAAGCTTCAGGCAGTTTCTTGCTGTGGAGGTAGGAAACTGTCTAAGGCCTCAAATGATATCGGTCAGAGCCCGAAACCTCGCTTGCAGCAGGTATGCCCTGGCCTGGGTCGAGTCCAATATTGCCCCTATAAATTCTATCCTCTGGATGGGGGACAGAGTCGATTTCGCTTGTTTAGAAGGAGACCCAGGTTGTCGAAGGTGGCTCTGATGAATCTGTCCTGAGCTTCCACTTGGGTCTTGGAGCGGCCCTTGATCAGCCAGTCGTTGAGGTAAGGAAACACCTGTACCCGGTGCCTGCACAGAAATGCAGTGACGACTGCCATACACTTGGTGAAAATACAAGGTGCTGCTGACAGGCCGAACGGGAGGACTGTAAATTGGTAGTGGGTGTTGTTCACCACAAACCTGAGGTACTTCCGTGGGGCTGGGTGATCGCGATATGAAAGTACGTGTCCTTCAAGTCGAGGGAGGCATACAAGTCTGCTGGATCCAATGAGGGAATGATGGAGGCAGAGAGACCATGCAGAACTTGAGTTTCTTCACAAACTTCTTGAGTTCTCGCAGGTCCAGGATGGGCCTGAGGTTGCCTTTGGCTTTCGGTATTAGGAAATACCGTGAATAAAAGCCCTCGCTCCGTGCTCCTAAGGAACCTACTCCACTGCCCCTAAAGATAGGAGTGACTGCACCTCCTGGATAAGGAGTTGCTCCTGAGAAGGGTCCCTGAAGAGGGACCGGGAGGGGGGTGGAAGGGCAGGAGGGCACAGAATTGGATGGAGTATCCCCCCTCTACCATGCAGAGCACCCATCGATCCAAGGTGATACAGGACCATGCACGAAGAAAGGGGATAGTCAGGACGAGAAGGTAAGGTAGGGTGGATCCATTGTCAGGTGTGGTACACCGTCCTTGACTGTGCCTTCAAAAGGCCATTTTGGCCCCTGAAGACGGATTCGGTTGTCCCAAGCCCTGACTAGAGGTTTGGCGCGGCCATCTCCTGTCGTTCCGATTCCTCCTTCTGGATCCATCTTGGCAGTTCTGCTGACCGAATCGCTGCTGGGGCTGCGGATGGAAGTGTCTCTGCTGCGTTGAAGGAGTATAGGGGCCCAGGGACCTGAGGGTGGCTCTGGAATCTTTAAGGCTGTTTAGTCTTTTGTCCCTCTTCTCTGAGAAGAGAGTCTCACCCTCAAAGGGCAGGTCTTGGATGGTTTGCTGTACCTCACAGAAGAGGCCAGAAACCTGGAGCCACGAGCCCCTTCTCATGGCTACTCCAGTAGCCATAACGCTGGTTTCTGTATCTGCCCTGCCAAGTGCTGCCTGTAGGAATGCTCTGGAGATCAGTCTCCCTTCCTCAACCAAAGCCGAAAATTCGGCACGGGAATCGAGGGGAGCAACTCTGTAAATTTAGCCATTGACGAGCAGGTATTGTAGGAGTAACTGCTGACGATGGCCTGCTGGTTGGATATTCAGAGTTGCAGTCCCCCCTGGAGTAGACCTTTTGCTTGAAAAAAGGTCTAGGTTTTTTAGCGTCCCTATTCTTGGGCGAAGAGCCTTGAAATCCTTGCCTCTCCCGCTGGTTAGCGGCATCCACCACCAGGGAATCAGGCTGAGGGTGGGAATAGAGGTGTTCAAAACCCTTGGAGATCACAAAATACCGGCGCTCATTGCGCTTGGCCGTAGGTTGCAGCAAGGCCGGGGTCTGCCAAAGGGTCTTGGTCATGTCCGTGATCATCTTTATCAGCAGTAAGGCGATACGGGCAGGGCCGGAGGGAGCCAGGATGTCCACCATAGGGTCCACATCATCCACAACTTCCTCCACCTTAATGCCCAGACCTGCTGCAACACCCAGGAGTCTTCCAGAGCTGGGGCTACTGAAGTGCCCGCTAGGGCCTCATCTGGTGAGGAGGAGGAGGAGACCACCACCAGGACAGGTGGTTGCTCCCTCCCGTCCCCACCCGAGAGATCTCTTAACCCTGTGGGAACTGCAGTAGGTTGGCCTGGTCCAGGTGCTGTGAAAGGCGTGGGTGTCAGCGCCAATGTGGGGCCCCACGCCGGGATTCCTGCAGGCGCCGTCACAGCCAATGCCAATGACAGAGACGGTGTCTGTGCTGGCGCTGGTGTCATCAGTGCAGAAGGTGCGTCGTAGCCGCAATTGGGGGTGCTGATGCCTCTGGTGCCAAAGAGGTCGATGTCAGTGCCACGTGGCTCCGGTGCCAATCGTGGTGGAACCAAAGTCGTGGATGCGCCACTGATGCCGCACCCAAGCGGGACCCCTGGCTCCGACCCTGGGCTTGATGGAAAGCCCATGGAGTGTAAAAGGTCCACTGTGGTGGATTTTCCATCAGGCAGGACCGCCTATGGTGCCACGAGGAGGATCTTCTGCTCCTGCTATAGTCGGAGTGGTATGAGTCCGACTGACTCCGAGTAGGAGAACCAGGCGCTGCTCCTCTCAAGGTAGAGCATCGAGAAGCAGGAGACTGACTGTGCTCCCTGGATGGCGGTGCTGGAGATTGGCGTGCCATCATCGCCGGCTTTCCCTTTGCCTACACAGGGTGCCGGGATGGAACCTAAGGTGCCAGGACGCTCTCCTGTCTCAGCGGTGAGAACGGTGCCATGAGCCTCAATAGATCCTGCGCCGCCTCGAAAGCCTCTGGGATGGACGAGAGAGGTAGGTGCTCCGATGGGAGCGGTGAGCAAGACGGGCCCAGACTTAACTGCCTCGCTTGGGCAGGAGTCAACGTGGCCCCACTCTGAGTCTCCGAGCCGTGGCCCGACTAAGGTGCCACTGGTGACTGTTCCCTGGGTCTTGCCAAGGGAGATTGGCCTCTCTCTGACCTCTTTCTTCTGCGCTGGAATGTCCCCGAGAGGCTCCATGCCAGTGCCAAGCTTCCTTGCCAGCATCTTCCTTCGGCGCCGGATCCTTTGAAGACAGCGCCGGAGTGCTTCGCATCGACGACAACGTGCTGGGAGCAGGATCCCCGGTGCCTCGGTCCGACGGAGGTCGGAGAGTTGCCTCCATAAGGAGAATTTTGAGATGCTGCTCCCTCTCCTTAATGGTTTGCGGCTGGAATTCCCGACAGATCTTGCAGTGGTCTTTCTGGTGACCCTCACCCAGGCACCGTAAGCAGGAGGTGTGGGTTGGGGGTCACTTTTTGGCATGCACTTGGCACAAATCTGGCAAGTTTTAAAGCCCAGGGAGCGCGGCATGCCCCAGTAACAAATGAGGGGAAGGAGATGGGGGGGGGAGGGGTAACCCCCTGTAACTGAAACTTAGTATACTTTAGTAGTTATTTATAACTACTGGAAATTAACTATGTACAGCATACAGCTAAAGCACTGCTAATCCACTTGCTGAAGCAAGAGAAGAGCAAGGGGAAGTTCCAGCTACTGTCACTGGCGGTAAGGAATTGAGCGGGTGGCAGGTCGGCAGGGCTCTATATTGGGCACCATGAAGGCACGACTCCAGAGGGTGCCCAGGCCTACCCTACAGCTGCTGCGAGGAGAAAAATCTTCCGGCTACTGTGCACATGCGCGTGCACACACCTGATTGGAATGGACATGAACAAGCATTCGAAGAAGAAGCATATCTTCATAAAGAATATGGAGTGAAACATCACAATGGTAACTGAAGTCAAACAATTCCGAGTACATTGCTTCAATGCTCACTTGTTAGTTTAGGGCTGGTGTAGTCAGCGAAGTTAGGCCGTGTATTAAAGCAGATGCTTACAAGTTTACTGTCCAATACATGACCCTGGCAAAGGTATTGCTAGTGTTACTAAAATACAGGCACTCCTAAGAAGCAACAAATACTGGGTATGTATGTGAATACACGCCAAAAGATTAGGCCCCATACATCCTGACCTAACATAAGATAAGAGGATTTGACAGAAGTGATGAATAGGGATGTTTTGCCTGAGACATCTGGAGCAAGATACAAGGAGAGGTAACAAGCAGATGTCATGAAACACGTAAGGTGGTGTGCAAGTTGTCTCAGCCTCTAAATGTTGGGGAACCTCACCTTAACCCTTTGTCCAGCATAGGGAGCAGTGGAAAGTCCTGCCGCTGACTGAGCCAAGTCCTTGCCACTGGGCACTCGTGTTAGTAGCTGTAGACACTGATCCGGGAAGCTAGTACTGTGTCCTGAGGACAATAAACCTGTCCAAGCACCTTCGCCACTGACCCAAGTCTGTGGTCCTTCTGGATAATACTATCGAGGTCTGCTGGGTTGGCTATCTGTGCAGAGCCGGGACAGCACATGGCGAGAACACACACACGCCAACTGACAACAGCCGATACAAAAAGACCTAGCTGCAATGTTTAAAAACTATGATTACAAATACTGTTTTCATGGCTATTAAATAGTTGCCAGTTGCTTTTCAGAACTATTTTTTCTATTTAATGGATCTATTTACTGTAGCTGAACTGTTAACTCTTCCAAGAATGATTTCAGTGCTCTGCTCAGTATCACAAAACAGCTATAAAAACTAGAATGTGGGTTTACTATATGAATCATACAAAAAAAAAAAGATGAAAAACATTAAAGGTGAACAGCAAAGGGCGTGTGATATGTGTGTGTGGTAATGGCTGCTTTTTGGGGTAAGAAAGCTGGTTTGCTCTCCTTTCTTCTTCTTTATGATGTGTAAGGGCACCTTACCCCCTGTAGTTTTTTTGTTTTAGTTTCTGGATGTTTTTTACCTTAGAAATATCAGCAATATCTTCTTCCCTGGTTTTGCCAGGGGACAAAATCTGATCCCATCCTGCTGCCAGTGCATGATTGTTCCCTACACTGGTGCACTGGGGCAAGGGAAGAGAAGAGGACCCACTTCTCAGACTTTCCTGGCTGCCATGCCTAAAGGATTGCTGGGAGCACTCCTGAAATTGGCAGCCTACTAGCTCAGTCTAAGACCCTATGGAGAAAATAAGTGCGAATCAGCAGGACCTAGCAGTGGGGGAGCAATGCTCTTTAACTACAAGCCAGGGCTGTCTGAAAAGCCCACTCACTTTGTCAGTGTCCCTGTCCGCTGGCAAGAGAATAGGTGCCTTTTTCTAGTACAGCCTAAAGCCTAGGTACAGTGACTTCTGCTTTTGCAACTCTCTAGTTGACACAGGCTTGTTCAAGATTCATTGTTCTATTTCTCCAAACACACACCACCACAGCACTTTTGTTGTGTTCAGTAAGCTAGCAGCAAAGTGGTGCTCCCTAAAATGCTGCTCGCTGAAGTGCTGGCAAGCAGATTTTCTGACAATAGGATTTTAGACAATTTCACTTCAAAGTCAGCACACACAATGCAGCCAGTACTATAGCGACGTATCATAGGAACTGAAAGGAAGCATGAAAAAGAAATAAGGAGTGGGATAAGATTTCATTCACTTCCTAAACAGTCAAGCAATTTTATATTGCACACAAGCTTCAATTCCACAAAAGTACCCACGTGATAGACTTTATTCATGTGAGTAGACCTAGTTAACTGAATGGGATTATTTCCACAGGTAAAGTTAGTCAAGTGAGTAACTATTTGCATGATCAGAGCTATAGTTAGGCATACAAGGGAGAATAGATATTCACACTTCAGAAATCACAAAAACAGACACCCCTAAAGACATGATCAATCATTTTTTTAAAAGCCTCAGAGAAAAACAACTCCGCTTTCCCCAATTCCATGTATGCATTTCAGAACGAAAATTCAGCCTTTAATGTACGCACACAATTGGGGGGTCTCCCCCTCTTCAACCCTCCCCATCCATCCAGGCTTTCCCGTTTTCACTTGCAAGCACTGTCCCCTGCTCTCTGCCCTGGGTACAGATTCAAAGAAGAAAGACTACAGCACTCCCATTATCAAGTGAATTCCACTGGCTCCCCATTCATATCAAGATCCAGTATAAAACTATATTACTGCGGCATCCAGAGGTCACAATCAGGATCACTGTGTTAAGTGCTGTACAAACACACAGGAAAAACAAATTTCAGCGTGGTAGCTGTGTTAGTCTGTGTTAGCAAAAACAACGAGGAGTCCTTGTGGCACCTTAGAAACTAACAAATNTATTTGGGCATAAGCTTTCATGGGCTAAAACCCACTTCATCAGATGCATGGAGCGAAAAATACAGAAAGCAGTATAAATATTACAGCACATGAAAAGATGGAAGTTCCCTTACCAAGTGGGCAGTCAGTGCTAACGAGGCCAATGCAATCAAGGTGGAAGTGGCCTATTCTCAACAGTTGACAAGAAGGTGTGAGTATCAGCAGAGGGGAAAATTACTTTTTGTAGTGACGGATCCACTCCCAGTCTTTATTCAGGCCTAATTTGATGGTGTCCAGTTTGCAAATTAATTCCAGTTCTGCAGTTTCTCTTTGGAGTCTGTTTTTGAAGTTTTTCTGTTGAAGGTAATATATCTGCACATACAACCCAAAACTGTTTTGCTGAACATGTTTAATGTGTGGTGAATTTGCCCACACCCTGGTCTCTTTTCGCTATTACTGCTTCCCAAATTTCTTCCTCACAAGATACATTGACCTGAAACATCTCTCATGATTTAGCTTCCATTTTTCCAAATAGCATCTCATTTTGTTATTTATTGTCCATGTTTCTGATATGGTCCATCTTTATCATTTTCTTCTGTCTTGAAGAGTGTTCACAATTCCAACTTTAGAATCAACTGCAAATCTCATTAACATGCCATTTACTTACCCTTTAAGGTCATTATATTCATAAGTTCAGAGCAGTCTGTTCACCAATCCTTGCAGTACCCCTCTAGGACTATTCACCCAATTTCACACATTGCCAGCTCACCTTTGTTTAGTCTTTTCAGCCATAGGACAGAGTTTTTATCCTTTTAATCCACAGAGTTCCTAACTAAGAACTTGAAAGACATAATATCAAATGTTACATCCACTGCGTTTTCTTCATCTACCAAAAGGAGAAATTCAGGTTTGTCTGAACACTCGTGCAATATAATATATAAATATATATTGTATCTCCTATATAAAAGGGAGACAGTTTTCCCCTTAGCCCAGCTGATTCCATGACTTATGTTCTTATAAAAAAATATTATTTGGCCATGCTAATAATTTAAAGACATTTTCAAAGCTTTTACAAAATCTCTTAACCCTTTAGGCTTCAAGTTTAATTCCAGGTCATGTGTTAAATTAAGCAAAAACAACTATAGGTGGGCACACACCATTTGCCTTCCATCTCTTTGTGGTTATGCAAACTTGCAGCTTTGGTGAACTGAATGGCTATATTGTGCAACTAATATTAAAAACAGAAAAAACAATGAGGAGTCCCTGTGGCACCTTAGAGACTAACAAATTTATTTGGTCATAAGCTTACGCCCAAATAAATTTGTTAGTCTCTAAGGTGCCACAGGGACTCCTCATTGTTTTTGGTGATACAGACTAACACGGCTACCACTCTGAAACATTTATTAAAAACAGAGCCACTGGAGGCCATATTTCATCAGATCCACAATTTTAGCATCTCTGTTCTAGTGACAACAAATAAAAACATTTACTATCCAAAGGAACATTTCCGTGCTTTATTGTGTATACCTTTTCTATAAACCTGATATATTGATCAATAAATAGATACTGCCTCTTCCTTGTGCAATGAACTTAACTTGGGATCTAAAAAGTGAAGATTTCTTGTTCCTTGCCATTAACTCAACTCTCAAGATTATCTTTGCCTAAAGTTTGTTGTTTTGCATTGAGGAAGTAGTTAATTAAAACTGAGGTTGAGACACATTTCAAAGGCTAACTGACCTAACCTCAGCCCCGTGTTTTCTTCCTAACAAGACAGAAATGTGTTAACTAAACATATGAGAGAGAAAACATAATATGATTCCTCAAGCTTCTTTGGACTCTTTCCTAGTACATAAACAGCACAGGAGCATTAGTTTAGTATCATGTTGTGGTGCCATAGTTTGTGCTTTGCTAAAATGTAACAGATACAGGTATCAGATATCTAGGGCAACATACATCCTTAAAGAAAACAAATGCCTAAGCATCAAAATAGGATGCATTAGCAAACCACAGTAAGTGTACTAATTATAAATGCACTAATTTATACAAGTCACCCAATTATGTATTACTATTTAAGAACAAGTGAACAAGAAACTGGCCTGGAGCAAGTGCTGAGTGCATCAAGGTAACCCAGACACACCCTGGTACTAGCGTAAGCCACTCAGATGGCCTAACTTAGACTTCCACCATCCTCTCCACTGCTTCATTCCCTCCACACACCCCGTCTTTTCTGCATTTAATACTTCAAAAAGAAAAAAAGTGTCCCGCATTAGTCTTAGCCTTTGATCACAAATAAAATCCAGTAAAATATACCCATAAGGAAACCAAGAAATTGCAATTGCCATTAAACCTGCTTTTACCACCTACAATCAGTCAGGTAACAAAAATTGTTTTTGAAAGAGACCCTCGCTGGTGCTAACTAGAAGAAAAAGTCATACGTACATATTTTAACAAAAAAATAAAAATAAAAAAATAAAATAAATAAAAATAAAATAAGGGGGGAGGGATAGCTCAGTGGTTTGAGCATTGGCCTGCTAACCCCAGGCTTGTGAGTTCAATCCTTGAGGGGGCCCCTTAGGGATCTGGGGCAAAATTGGGGCAAAAAATTGGTCCTGCTAGTGAAGGCAGGGGGCTGGACTCGATGACCCTTCAGGGTCCCTTCCAGCTCTATGAGATAATAATAATAATAATAATTTGAGATATACCTATTATTATTATTATTATTATTATTATTAAGGGGGGAGGGATAGCTCAGTGGTTTGAGCATTGGCCTGCTAAACCCAGGGTTGAGAGTTCAATCCTTGAGGGGGCCACTTAGGGATCTGGGGCAAAATTGGTCCTGCTAGTGAAGGCAGGGGGCTGGACTCGATGACCTTTCGCGGGGCCCCTTCCAGCTCTATGAGATAGGTATATCTCCATATATTTGTTTTATATTTATTTAAAAGTCAAAAATTTAACACAACAGGTCAAAATTCTGCTCCACTTGCATCATATGTGCATCCTCCACTACGCTATATGGAATGGAAATGCACAAAAAAATATGGCCCTATACAATGTTCCCTCTAATTTTTTCCATCCATGTGCACCAATATCGGGGTAATGTGCGGATGTGTGCTACCAGTAGAAACAAAACACCAAGATGTAATATATATTTTTAAAAAGTTACCATTGGGATAATTACTCCAGCCAGGACAGGTTAAGCATTTTAGAACTCACTACTCAAAGAATTAAAGAAATAAATAAAATTATGAAATGCATAGACCAGGCAAAAATCTAAAACAGCAATTTGAAAGAATAAAATTACAGAGACGTGTGTGAGACACAGAGACAGAGAAAGTGTGCGAGAGCGGTGTGTGTGTGAGAGAGAGAGAGAGAGAGAGAGAGAGAGAGTGTAGGGGAAGTGTATGAGAGACTGTGCGCTCTCTCTTTAAGCAGTCAGGCACTCACCAGTCTGAAGGCTCATTCAGGCCTCAGCACTAGCAGCCGCATCTAACTCCCAAGCCCTGTCCCTCCTCCCTCTACAGAGATGGGGTACCTGGGCAGGGGGAGGGAGACACCCTGACATCAGCACCCCCTCCCCCTCTGCTCAGCAAGCAGGAGGGTCCCAGGAGCAGCTGGCCAGGGGCTCTAAGGAAGAGGGCAGGAGCAACGTGGCTGCAGAGCAGCAGGGGGAGGGGCACCTGAACACAGTCGCTGGATGTGCGCAGCTCTGCTAATCAAGTGCTCAGCATTTGATTGACTCTTCGGTGGCTGTGCGGCTTAGAGGGAACACTGACCTATAAATTCCCTATGTTCAAACAGAATGATTATTCAGCCTGCAGTAGTGCCCAGAATACACTAGTTTACAATCTGGAAGGAGAAAAGTAATGAAGGGGAGGAGGGGAAAAGATACAGACAGAGGGTTCAAAGACTGAAAGTTGGCACACATATTGGTAGTTCTATGGGGCTGCCTTTTGTTTATTCATGAACTATCCCCCAATCTTCCTCCTTCCTTGTCATTATTAGCTGACTAGTTTCTTGTAGGCTTCCTTGGGGAAAAGGGGAATAAGATGTAATGGCAGAGCACTTTTTGTTTATACATAAATGACTCTTAAGAAATATTGGTGAAGAGAGCATCCACTTATCTTACTTTTCAAAATAGGAAATTCCCTCTTTATACAAGATGTATTTTGCAGACAGCTGCATTTCAAGCCTCCCTTTACTGTTTTCTGTATTTTACTTTTGATAGCCCAACTCTCGTCCTCCATTTTGAAACTTATCCTCCAAGGATAAAGTAAATAGACTTGACATTTCAATCATGTTCTTCTATTCAGCATGTATCTCCCCCTGGAGGCAACCAAACACTGCTAGTACCATGGGATGCTCACCATCATCTGGGCTGATAGCATTTGTTTACTCTAGACAGCATAAGCAAGGGGGGCAGGGAATGGAAAGGAGAAAGGAACCATATCAGAAAAATAAATTCTGGTCTGGTACAATAGATCAGCAGCCAGATTATTCTAATCAGGCCAGAAATGTATTTTAAGATGTAAAATGTTGGTGATTTCTTCACTACCACTACAGTTTACTATCCTGTCCCCTTTTGTATCCATAATTGGCTGCTACTCAACCTCAGTCAGGACAAGATTCTGTCACTGCAGCATAAGCAAGGCTGCTGCTTTGGCAATATGACAAGGGGTTTCTTACAAGGGTGGGGGCAAATTGATCTACACAACCTGGATGTCATGAATAAGGCTATGATTTTGTCACGGAGGTCACGGAATCAATTACTTCCAAAGACCTCCGTGACTTCAGCCCCAGCGGCTAGGAGCTGCAGGGTCCCACCTCCTCCCACAGCAGCAGGGAACTGTAATGTAGCCCCACTGCCCGAGGCAGTGAGCCCCCAAGCTCCCCAGCCACTGCAGGCAGGGGGGTACCCCGCAGCTCCCTGGTCACCACCATGGGGAACAGGGGGACCCCTGCAGCTCCCCGGCCACTGCTGCAGGGTGGGAGGCAGGGGGACCCCTGCTGCTCCCCACTGCAGAGGGGCCAGGGGGACCCTGGACCTCCCCTGTGCCACTACGGAGGGGCCAGGGGGACCCTGGACCTGAGTCCCCATGGGTGGTGGGGGCCCCAGAGCTGGCAGCTGCGGGGTGGCTGGGCAGTCCCTTCCCATTTTATCATGAATATTTTTAGTAAAAGTCAGGGACAGGTCATGGGCTTTCATGAATTTTTCTTTGAAACTTAATATTTTGAAGTTTTTAAAAAGTACATTAAAATTGCCTCTTGTAGGGAAGCAATTGAGCTAGAACACCAACTTTAACAATAAATCAGCGCTAAATTTTATGATCAGTCAGAAGAGATTTTCTTAATATCAACTAAACAGAGAATTGTTTGCCTTTCACTCCTATCCTTAATGTTTGCCTTAATGTAACTACCAGACAAATTTGAACTCCAATATTACTAACGTAGAAGTGCAGTCAGATTCCTACAGCTTTCCTATTCCACAATACTGTAACTTCTGGGTATGAATGGGAATTTTCATGTCTATATTTCCTTTAGTTGCTATTTTACGGACCACCGCCATTTTACATTTAGTAACAGTTTCCATATAATTAAAAGAGGAAAACATACATATTTTAAGATGTTTCTGGCAAAGCAGAGCACTTGCTAAGGAAATACTTAATTTGACTTACTAAAAAAAAAAAAAAAAAAAAAAATCTTCTTTCCCCCTTCTCGTAATTAAGCTACTAGATAAGGGGGAAAAAACTAGCAGTTATTTTAGATGTACCCTCAGATGTCAATATGTATGAAACATTCACCAGCTGCATATAGTAAATAAAATATTTGAAAGAAACACTTATTTGTTCCCTTTTCCTACAAATTTATAAATACAATTTTTTCAAAAACCTACCACCACTCAATTATTCTGATGAGGCTTTAAAAAACAAAAACAACTTATCACTTTTCTTAAGATCACCTTATATGTGGTACACATCTTGCATCAAACCCAAAGAAAGACGGCATACATCAAAAAACCTCAGCCACTGCCAAACAGGTTTTCCATATTTTCCTAATGTCTATGCACACCAAGCCATATTTCAATAAGCTTGGACATTCCTTATTCAAGAGCATTCTTTATTACTTACGTAAAAAGTGTTTTTCCAGTAAGGCGATTTCCAGGTGACCTTTGATCTCATTTAATCTATCAGACTCTGTTCTGTTAAAATCCTGGACTCCTGATGCCATGTTGATGGTCCCTGGACCAGCCTATGAAAAAAAAAAAAGGGGGGGGGGGAGAGAATAAATACATTGACAACTCAGAAGGAAGCTTCTCCCTGAAGTGTCATTTAAATACTTCAATTTACCTCAAAAACAGTAAACAAAGAGCTGTGTGAAAAAATGTGTAAGCATTTGAAGCCAACAACTCAGCAACGCTCTTATTCAGCATTAGAATTACTGAAATGAATCAACAACAGCTGATCAAACATACAGCATCTCCCTCAGACAGGTTTGCTCAGTGCGCTTGCCTAGAAAGATTCTAGATTTGCTGCAACATGACGATCATTTCACTTCCCTCCTGCTGGCTGAAGGTGCATTTCAAATAACGCCCTTTTCCCTTTAATTTGACACATGGCCAATTAAAACAAACAAAATCCAATATGCACACAAGCAATAATCTATGCCCTGGTCTATACTTAAAACTTAGGTTGATATAGCTACAGCTCTCGGGGCTGTGAAAAATCCACATTCCTGAGTGCCACAGCTATGCCAACCTCAACACCCAGTGCAGATGCAGTAAGGTTGATGAAAGCATTCTTCTGCTGACCTAGCTACTGTTGCTCAGGGAGGTGCAGTTATTACAGGAGGAGTTACTTCCGTTGCAGTAGTGTATGTCTACACTATGGTGTCACAAAGGCAGAGCTGCAGTTCCATAGCTATACTGCTGTAACCCCCTGTAGCACACAGACAAGCCTTAACAAAAACAGATTTTTTAAGCACTGACTACCATTCTGTACAAATCCTCTCTCACATATATGCGAATACTTTAGCGTCAAGACATAATCCTGAAGGAAGAAAATCAACAATCATGATCCAAGAAAGGCAACAACAAAACAGCAGGGCTATTTTGTTGCATTTTTACAGGAATGTGTGTAGTGTCCAAAAGACGATGCTGCAGGACAAAAACTCTAGGCTCTTGCATCTTTTAGAGGTGATTTATCATCATCTTTACCAGCAGCGACTACATAAACTAAGCACTGGAAATACTGCAGAATGTGAAAATCAAAGAAGAATGCATGGCTTCTAACAAGCAGCAGCAGCAGCTTGCACAAAGTGAAACAACAAAGGAACAGATGTACTTTCATAGTAAGAGGCAGGTGAGGATGCTACATTTTTGGAAATAGTCTGTTAAATTACAAGGAAGACAGATTTCTGTTTTGCAAGATGGTTAATTAAAACATCATGTGCAATCACAACTAGCAATGTACAAACCCTATAGATTGATTTTGGGTGTAAGCTCTTGGAGCTACTCCTGGTATTAAATGCTTGCCAGATGCAAGCTTTTATAGTATTCATTTCATAAGTAAAGCAAAGGTGAATTTTTATTCTTAGCCCATGATTGAGTCATCTGTACACATTCAGAACTCAAGTGAGAACATGAGTACTTTTGAAAGAAATGAAACATTTTATACAAAAATAAAATCCAGTAACCAAATTAGTATAATATGATCTAAATATAGTCAAGTAATTCAGCAAGTTAATAGAATTGTTTTAAAATTTTAAAATAAATTAAATGTTTAAAAACTAATTATAAGTATTTAGTTTTTTTAAAAATGTTGTATCCCATCCTAAGGTTTTAAAAGCAGATCAGTGATTTATTCATAACATACACAGCATATACATTTTCACTATTAGGAATTATTTACACTTTTTAAGTACCCTGTCAATGTACCTGTAACACAGAGGCCCATTGGTGCCCACAGGCAAAATGGTTCATTGTTCTCTATGATCAAGTCCTATATCAGACCTGAAACTCACTACACCTAATACACTGTTTCATGGTATTTATCCAAAAAGAGTAGCTTATAAGGTCTCTACTGAAAGCTTGTAATGATTATGGGTATTGATAAGTTACAAGATGTATGTATGGATAATATTTAAGGAATAATGTAACTATGTTGAAAATTATACCCTTATGGTACTGGGTGAGTGATCCAGGGAATGTGTCTTGGTGATGACCCTTTTAAGCGGGAGGGAGTTGTTATCCCTCCCTGGCAGGCCAATTTTGTAATATATGGTTCAATTGCCTACCCTTACCCCATCCCCAAACACTCAATGGAAAACCAACTGTAAACAATCAAAGCCATTTGAAGGTAACAAGAAACATTATAACAGACTTTGTGATTGATTGGTGTCAATCTCCTCAGAAGCAGAAGATGCATAGCTCCTAGTCTAAAGAGTTTGCAAACCCTGTTAGGCCTGGTCTACACTTGGGGGGGGGGAGGATTGATCTAAGTTACGCAACTTCAGCTATGTGAATAACGTAGCTGAAGTCGACATACTTAGATCTACTTACCACGGTGTCTTCACTGCGGTAAGTCGACAGCTGACGCTCTCCCGTCGATTCTGCCTGCGTGTCTCACCCTGGTGGAGTACCAGAGATGACGGGAGAGCACTCAGCGGTCGATTTATCGCGTATAGACTAGACATGATAAATCGACCCCCGCTAGATTGATTGCTGCCCGTCGATCCAGCGGGTAATGTAGACAAGCCTTTAGTGAACAGAAACAAAAGACTGATTCAGTATGTGAGAGAGCAGAGAAAGACCCTCTGTGCATCCATTCACTGAAGAGATATCTTGTTGAGCAGGTGTTTTGGGGGGGGAGGGATAGCTCAGTGCTAAACCCAGGGTTGTAAATTCAATCCTTGAGGGGGCCATTTAGGGATCTGGGGCAAGAATTAGTCTGGGGATTGGTCCTGCTTTGAGCAGAGGGTTGGACTAGATGACCTCCTGAGGTCCCTTCCAACCCTGATATTCTATGATTTGTCATGAAACCTGACTCTCAGTCCTGGGTACCTCAAGAACCATCACAGTACCATTTTATTAAATGTACGTTTTCTTAATTGGAGTTATAAAAATGCAGAACTTGAATCTCACACTAATGAACTGTAATATAACAGATTCTATTCTTACAAGGCTTCAAACCAGGATTGATAAAAATTGATGATTTAAAAAAAAAAATCAGATTTTTTTACTTCAATTAAACAAAGGTTACTTGTTAAAAAAAATAAACCTAAAATTAAATTTGAAATTGATAACCTATGTTAAGGCCTAAATTTATTATAATCTATTAGAATCATTTAATATTATTTTTTGTACTTAAACAGTACATTTTTCTGCCAAGTTTTAAAGAAAGTCAGACAACTGAGCTGGTGGAAATCACTCGCTAAGCCCCAGGAACCAGAGTTTGCTGGAGTGCTAACCCAACTTTTGATAGCAGTAGCCTCTTCTGCAGATTCAGAAAGACTATTTTCTTCATTTCAGTTTATTCAACTGGTTCAGTTTGATGACTACTTCATTCAAAAGTTAAGAAATCTCACCTGGAGGTTTAAGAAGTAAGCAGGGTTGTTTTCCTCTTCCAATTTATGAATAAAAACTAAGTGTAGATGATCAGATCTACTAGCTCTAAACTGCGGAAGGACATGATTACCAGAAACAAGCATTTCAATACATTAAACTACAGATAATACGGTACTTCGTTTAGTAAATCAGTTTTTAATGCCAAAAAAGAGATTTCCCTTATGTATCCAGCAACTTTAAAGGTAGCTTTATTTAATTAGAAAAATAAACTGTTTTTGATCATTAACTGAATTTGAATTTCAATCCTAGTAGAGCTTGACACAAGTCTCAAGTAAGATATTAATCTAGTAAATAAGAAATGAATCATTCACCATTTTCTAATAAAAATGTAAAAATTAAAAATCTCAATAAATGTAAGTTATTTAAGCAATTACATAGATGTGTGTAGATAGTATCATAGTATCCTCATGGCTAGCAAAAAGAAGCCCAAAATTTAGAGTAAAGGCTATATTTAGTTGCAAAGCAACATATTTTAATTATTATTAACCAATGAGAATCAACCTATCTTTAGGAAAACTATTAAAGTCTATGATTTACAAATCAAGGTTCCCTGCTTGCTTATTTAAATCACTGATTTAAAAATCAATCCACCCTGTTTAAAACCATTGTTGAAAACTAGCCTATTGGCTAACCCTGCAGGTGAATGTGAGCAAGTAATTAGTATCCCAGTATCGGAGTTTCCTCATCTGTAAATATGGATCATCTAGTACAGGGGTCTCAAACTCAAATGACCACGAGGGCCACATGAGGACTAGTACATTGGCCCGAGGGCCGCATTTACTGACACCTTCCCCCCCCCCCCGCCGCCCTTGGCCCTGCCCCCACTCCACCCCTTCCATAAGGCCCCGCCCCACCCCGCCTCTTTCCACCCCTTCCCTGCCCCCATTCCAACCCCTTCCCCGAAATCCCCACCCCAACTCTGCCCCCTCCCTGCCCCCAGGGGGTGCAGGAGGGGTGTGTGGGGGGCTCAGGGCAGGGAGTTGGGGTGAGGGGTGCAGGAGGGGGTCAGGGTGCAGGGTGCAGCAGGGGGCTCAGGGCGGGGGGGTCGGGGTGCAGCAGGGGGCTCAAGGCAGGGGGTCGGGGTTTGGAGTGTGGCGGGGGTTCAGGGCAGGGGGTTGGGGTGCAGGGTGTAGCAGGGGGCTCAGGGCAGGGGGGCGGGGTGCAGGAGGAGTGCGGGGGGCGGGCTCCGGCCCGACCCGGACCGGGGGCAGGGCAGGCTCCCTGCCTGCCTGCCCTGCCCCCGCGCCGGGAAACGGCTGGAACCTGGGGAAGGAGGGGCGCGGGGGGGGGGGTGGCTGTTGCTTCAGGCACCGCCCCCAGCAGCTCCCATTGGCCACAGTTCCCCATTCCCGGAGCCGCTCTAGGTAAACATTGGGGGGAGGGGGAGGCGTGAGGAGCTCGCGGGCCGCAGAAAATAACCCTGCGGGACGCATGCGGCCCACGGGACGCATGCGGCCCACGGGACGCATGCGGCCCACGGGCCGCATGTTTGAGACCCCTGATCTAGTACATTTACAAAGCTGTTACAAATAATAACAAATGAAGTTTTGTAAGACATTTGAAGAAACTCAGGCCTACTCTACTCTTAAGACTTAGGTCAACATAGCTACAGTGCTCAGGGGTGTGAATAAGCCACACCCTTGAGCATCAGCTATAAATTATGCAGTTGGCATCAAGCACTTACAAGTGACAGATCCTCAACTCCCAGTGTAAAAGAGATAATACAGGGCTGTTTAAGGAATTGTGCCACAGCATGCCACACATCAAACTGCATAATATCACAGAACAGGATGCCATACCGAGCAGAAATATTCACTGGCCAGCAGAACCATATCAGGAAATCTCTACAGACACTGCTTTCAAAGAGCTACAACCCAGTCTCCACTATTCAATCTCTCCACCAAAGTCAATTCCACGTGATTCTGGAAGGCACCATCGGGATTATTTTTTCTTTGTTTAAAAAGAAGTACATCTCAAAATTGGATTAATATCAAATATGTAATACATCCCTGAATGCCTGGGAGTAACCAGGAAGGGGGGAGCAAAGCTACCAGTAATTCAGGATACAAAGGAGTTAGCAAGGTTTGCCAGTGTGGCCAAATGCAGGAAAACTGCTCACTTTAAAAAGGAAGTGGAGGAGGGAGGCAGGCAGAAATCAGGCTTATGCCCTTTCTTGCATCTTTGTGATATGTAGAGAAAGCCTGGAAAGAGATTCCCACACAGAATAGTTTTCTGCTAATTTCTCACATTAGCAGTTCAGTTCCTCTCTAGCCTGGACAAAATTAGGACTAGTTGATATGATGCTGACCACAAAGTGTTCCTGTATACAGAGTTGTAGGAAGCATCACGGTAGTAAACATTCAAACACAATTAAATTTTGTAGTGAAGACAAGATCTAAGACTTTATGACAACTAGTGAAATGACAACATCACAAGAGCCAAGAGAGTGAAGGCTCAGCAATGGAAGGGGGTAGGAGGAGGAAGATGGTGGCATACATGCCTCAAATCACCATCAAAGTTCTGTGGTTTGAAGCAGTAACCTGCCAACTCAGGATTTAAAGGGTAGTGTGTATAAAAGCATTTCACAATAAGCATAATCTCTCAGCTTCAGTCTGCATTCAAACTCAAATTGCAAACTCCTTAGACTAGAAACTATGTGTCTTCTGCTTGTTTAATACTAAGGCTATTGACACCACTCAGTCACAAAGTCACTTTACAGTATGAGCATGGTAGTTGGCAATGTATTACATTAAAAGCAACAGACTAGTTTAAGGGCTACTCCTGGGGGAATTCTGCACACAAAAATTAAAAATTCTGTGCACAGTATTTTAAAGTTCTGCATATTATAATCTGTACAATATAATCAAGCTGGTTTCAATTATTTTGGTAATTTATTTAAACTACAATACAATGGATGGAGAATGCAAGTGAGGAGCATTGGAAGAAATCACCAAATCCCCTTTGTCTAATAGTAATGTAGCTCATGTTGACCCCTTAACTTCTAGTTATTAGTCAACAAATATACGCAGCCATATGCTCAGTGTTACATCATAGGCAACTGAAGAGCAAGTGAAGGCTGGGGAATCAAACTCACAATTTATACTGGCTACTGACCATCTCCAAAAAGGTCAGTAGCAACCAGTTCATGGAGCACATTTTGATAGGAAACTTTTTCAGTCCAAATATTTAGACCAGTTCTAATCACTAAAGCACCATAGGTATTTATAAGGCCATACTGTCCTTTACAATAAGGCTCCTTTACATCACTTTGGCAACATAAAGAAGCCTTAAAAATTTTTTACACCTGTTTTATAGTCCTGGGGGAATTCACTAAGAACAATGGCAACAATTCACTAAGCAGGCAGGCTGCTACATTCTACTCTGCCTGAGGGAACAGAGCCTGCCCCACGCCTACCTCTTCAGAAACACCCCAAAGCCCTGTCCCTCCACGCCGAGTGTGCCACAATAGCGAGCAAGAGGGACAGAGTGTCTCTCTCTCTTTCACATGCACGACTGCCCAGCCCCAGTCCCCTCTCCCCCAGCAGTTATTTATGTCTCTACCACCTGCTCTGGGTGCCCAAAACAACCTGCCTGCACTGCCGGGGATAGGGCACATGACCGCTCTTGCGGCTTCCCTTTGCTTCCCCATCAGGAGTCACTTTTCTGCGGGGAAGCAAAGAAATCTGTGGAGACCATGAATTCTGCACAAGCGTAGTGACACAGAATTCCCCCAGGAGTAAAAGGCAACAGCTTTACTCAAGGCTATATTCCTCCAAGGTCTAATTTCTTACTCATTCATATCGAACATCCAAAGCAGAGATCTTAACCTCTTATTTAAAGAAAAGATAAAAGACATATAAGATGTTGGCCATTGTCCTCACTGACCAGAGCACCTAGGCCTCCTCATTCCCAATCCTGTGCGCTTTAGCTATTAGACAACAGTGCCTCTTATTTAATATAACTATATCTTAATATGGTGGATATTGTGCACTGTTGGTCAAGGAGGGTAATTTTGGCTGTAATTTTCTGGCTTGATGGTTTGGTTTATGGTAAATGGCACAGTTCAGGCATCTGGTGTTTTTTCTTGCCATGTACTTTTGCACAATGTCTAGGATGCCTGCAGTATATGATACACTTTCTAGGAAGCATAAATCTAAAGGAGTTAAAAATACAAAAAGTTCAGTACAATCAAAATACTATGTACAAAAATGAGCATCTGGACATTTGAGTCTGCAGCTAATTTTGAGCACCTAGCCAGAGAAAATGAAGAAAACCACAGTTTGAGTAACTGGTTTAGGATAAGAAGAGAGTGTCAGGTGGGGCTTGCAAAACTGCACTGTAAGCTAATGTACTTGCTTGTTCTATGTGTATCTTCTTAGATACTGACATCGTACTTAAGACGGTCTCCTATTTCCTAGGGCAACAACATGTGAGAGGAGTGAGGAGGTAGCATACTAAGCCCTTGGGAGATACTACCACATGTCATTTCAAGGTAAACTACTTGGCCATCCAAAGAGTGGCCTTGGTTATAAAGGGAGGCAAGTACTGCCCAGTACTTCTGACTGGAAGGACAGTGTGTCTGGAACAAAGGGCTCTGGAATGTGTTAAAAATAAAATTTAAAGGAAAAGTGGGTAAATTGGTAAAACTCTCTGAATTAACACTAAGAATGTGGAATTATTTCCAGAGTTTGAAGAGCAGCAAAAAGTTAAAACTAGGGACCCTGTTGCATGCCACACAACCCCAAAATTTAATACTATTCTATTTTAGATATTAAATACTGAAAGATATTTTACAGAACTAGTAGCATTCATACGGTGCTTTGCATCTTCAGAGCACTGTAGAAATAGTTTGGGGACAGTAATGTTAAAGGTTCAATTTAAATTGACAAAAGTAAAGATATTCCAAAATGATGCTCAACAACTAATATTTTTTTTTAAAAAAACAAACATTTTATACACTACAATAACTCAGTCCGATATAATCCTAGAAGTCAGGTGGTGGACTTTCATTGTAAGTAGCACTACATTGGGTTCTCAGATGACATGCCAGGTACAAGAGAGTACCCAGTTAAGGACAAAGTAGCAACATCAATTTGCGGTCCTCACTTTGTCAGTTCAATGCAGGTTCTTAATAAGTTTTGCATAGAACCTTGGTTTTTCCAAGAGACTATATGAATTATTAACAAACCAACTGCCCACAGTTCCTTTGCACAGAAATATCAATGAATCCAATTAAACAGCATTTAGCACTGTAAAATGTTTTCTCCATCCTTTGGACACAGAGTTTTACAAAGGTGAATAAGCATTACCATCTTATTTCACAGCTAGGAAAAGCTAAGGCACAGAAGTCAAGCCATTGGCCAAGGTCACAGCAAGTCAGTGGCAGAGCTGAGGAATAAAAGGCAGATCTGCTGTTTCCAGTCTGAAGCTCTAGCCACTATAACATGTTGCATCTTACCAAACAAAGCAGCAATAGTAATGTTTTGAAGACTGGTATCATGTCCCTCCTTAATCGCCTCCTTTGCAAACTAAATATACCCAGTTCCTTCAGCCTTTGCTCATATGGATTGCATTCCATCTCTTTGATCATCTTTGTCGTTGGTCCTTGGATCTTTTCCAGTTTCTCTACAACCTTTCTATAAACTGGTGACCAAAATTGGACACAGTACTCCAGCTGAGTCCTAGCCAGACCCGAGTAGAGTGGTGCTATCACCTCCCATGACTTGCATGCTATGCCTCTGTTTAATGCAACCCAAAATTGCATTTGCTTTTTTTTGGAACAGCATCACATTGCTGACTCATGTTGAGGTTGTGATCCACCACAACTCCCAGATCCTTCTCAGCAGTGCTGCTACCAAGCCAGTTATCCTCCATTCTGTATTTGTGCATTTGGTTTTTCTTCCATAAGTGTAGCACCTTACATTTGTCTTCGTTGAATTTCATTTTGCTGTCTATAGCCCACTTCTTCAATTTATCAAGAGCCCTTTGAATTTTAGCTCTATCCTCCTAAGTGTTGGCAACCCCCCAGCTTCGTCTCATCTGCAAATTTGATCAGTATGCTCTCTATTCCTACATCCAGGTCATTAATGACGATGTTAAACACCAGACCCAGAACAGATCCCTGTGGATCCCACTTGAGACCTCTCTCCAATCTGACACCATTCAATTAATAGTTACTCTATTTGCTATTGGTTAACCAATTATGTATCCACTTAATGGTAGTTTCGCCAAGCCCACATTTCTCCAGCTGACCTACCAGAATGTCATGTGGGACTGTGTCAGAAGCCTTGCTAAAGTACAGGTATATAATGTCCCCCTGCATTCCTCCTATCCAAACCTATTACCCTATCAAAGAAGGAAATCAAGCTGGTTTGGCATGATTTATTCTTAGTAAATTCATGCTGGTTGCTAGTGATTACCTCTTCATCCTTCAGGTATTTGCAAATTGAATGTTTTATACATTGCTCTAATAACTTCCCACGTACTGAAGTCAGGCTGATTGGTCTATAGTTTCCTGGCTCCTCCTTTTCCCCCCTTTTAAAGATGGGCAATACGTTAGCCCTTCTCCACTCTTCCAGGACCTCTCCTATCATGCATGAGTTTGCAAATATTATTGCCAGTGGCTCTGAGATTTCTTCAGCTAATTCCTTCAGTACCCTGTGGTAAATAGCATCAGGCCCTGCTGACTTGAATTCATTCAAATTGGTCAGAAGATCTCTAATGTGTTCTTTACTTATCCTGATCTGCATTCCTTCCCTTTACTGTCTATAACTTTGCTAGTCATCCAGTGACGTTATTTTTTGTGAGAAGACTGAGGCAAGACAGGCATTGAACAACTCTGCCTTCCTATCATCTTCTGTTGCCAGCTCACCTTCTCCATTGAGCAGCAAAGCCACACCATCTTTTTTTTTTGGTCTGACATATTTGTAGGACCCCTTCTTGTTGTCACTAACATTCTTTGCCTTAGCTTTCCTGATTTTGTCCCTACACACTCGTGCTATTCCCATGTATACTTCCTTGGTGACATCACCCTCCTTCCATTTCCTGTAGGTACCCCTTTAGGTTTTTAGATCGCTAAAAAGCTCCTAGTGCAGCCACACTCGCCTCTTATCTTTCCTCTGCATCAGAATACCTTGATGTTGAGCCTCTAGTATTACATCTTTAAAACTGCCAGCCCCCTTTGACTCCTTTTCTTTCTAATTGATCTTTCAATGGGGCCTTTCCTATTTCTCTCAGTTGGTTAAAATCTGCATTTCTGAAGTCCTGTGTCCTTGTTTTGCTGTTCTCATGTCCTCCTTTCCTTAGGATCTTGAATTCTATTAGACCATGATCACTTCCTTCCAAGTTCCCAACCATCTTCATGTTTGCAACTAATCATCCCTGTTTGTCAAAACCAGATCCAAAATGAATCATCCCCTTGTCCCCTACATATGCTAAGAACTTGCAGGACATATTATATTTTGCTGTAACAATCTTCCAACAGATATCAGGGAAGTTAAAATTCCCCATTAATACTAGTACTAGCTCAGGTGTGTTAGCTAATCTTGTTATCTGCTTGCAGAATGACTCATCCACTTTCATTATCACATGTGCATTTGAAACTAAACATAGCTTTCATACTAAATAGGACACTAATTACTAACCAGGATGGTAAACTATATCCAGACATTTATTTAAGCAATTATGCAGCTTACAACACATTCAGATTCTTAAGTTTCACTTCTATTATCATTTCTTACTTATTTGATTATGATGATTTTTTATTTTCTATTACAAAGCTGCATTTGGATGGAAATTGGAATTCAATTAAGGCACAGGAACAGCATTTTAAAGTTGTTTTTCATTAATTAAAACTAATTTAAAGGTGCTGGATACATAAGTAAAGTTTATCAAAACAGGTTTTGCATTTAAAACTGATTAAGCGAAGGTTAACTGATTATCTGCAGTTAGTCCATTGATCCTATTATGTCTGGTCACCATAACCTTCAAGATTTTACAACTAGAAGAACTTATCTTCACAACTTATTTTTATTCATGATTGGAAAAGGAAACAAGCTCTCCTCCTTTTTCAACCACCAACTGGTTTCTGAACTTTGAACAAACAACTCACTGAACTGAATGAAATTAAGAAAATAGTCTCTCTTCACTTACAGATGAGACTACTCCTAGGCTGGGGTAGCACTTCAAATTCTGGTTCCAGGTATTTAGCCAGTGAATTCTACCAGTTCAGTGGTCAGGCTCTCTTTAAAACTTTGCCAGCAAACTTTTACTGCTTGAATATAATTTTTATTAAACTTTTTAAATAAATTATAGTAAATTTAGGCCTTAATATAAGTTGTCATCGTTTCAAAATTAATTTTAAATAGGTTTATTTTTAGAAGATATTTTAATTAAAATTATTTTTTTTAATTAATTTGTAATCCACCCTGATTGCAGTGTATAAGTATCTTCACAAGGAGAAAACACTGGGTATTAAAGGGCTCTTTAACCTAGCAGTGAAAGACAAACTGAAATTAGAAATATAGGCCAAAAAATTTAACAGTAGGATGATAAACTAATAGAACAAACTACCAAAGGAAGTGGTGGACTGTCTCTCGAGGTCTTCAAATCAAGACAGGAAGCCATTCTGGAAGACATGCTTTATCCAGACTCAACTTATTGGGCTCAATACAGGGATAAATGGGTGAAATTGAATGGCCTGCTATGTACAGGTAATCAGCAATGTTCCCTCCAATTTTTCCCACCACTGTGCAGAATGAATTTTGTCATGCGCACCATATTGCTGCACATAACAAAATTCATGTGGTGGGGAGGGCCAAGGGATCCGGAGTGTGGGTGGGGGCTCAGGGCTGGAGCAGAGGGTTGGGGTGCGGGGGGGTGAGGGGTCCTCCGGGGGGGGGGGGGGCGCTCTGGGGTGGGGCTGGGGATAAGGGGTTTGTGGTTCAGTTGGGCTTCCCAGACCTATGGTGGGGAGAGAGAGGACTCTCCCCTCCCCCCCCAGCAGCTCTCTCTCCCTGCAGCAGCACCTGGGCTGGGGGGGAAGGGAAGGTTCCTCTCCCCACCATGGCAGGTCCAGGTCAGGCTGGGTCAGGGGCGCCTCTCCCCCAGTCGCAGCAAGTTCCACTCTGGGCTGGGTCGGGGCCGAGGCAAGTCCGGGGCTTGGGGAGAGGCATTAAGTGCAGCCCTGAGCTCCTGCACTGCACTTAATAGGCAGGCAGCTTAGTGGGAATTTAGGTAGTCAGACTAGATGATTAATGGTCCCTTTTGGCCTTAAATTCTACATTCTAGCTCTTTTACCCGAGGAAAACAATATTGCTAAAATATCAAAATCCCAATTCCTATTAAACAAATGGCACACAAAGTATTTCACATACACCTCTACCCCGATATAACGCGGTCCTCGGGAGCCAAAAAATCTCACCGTGTTATAGGTGAGGCCACGTTATATCAGGGTAGGGAGAGGAACCGCTCCCCGCCCCAGCTCACCTGCGCTCTGCCTCCGTCTCCTCCCTGAGTGCGCTGCCACCACTCCACTTCTCCACCCCCCAGGCTTGCCGCACCAATCAGCTGTTTGGCACAGCAAGCCTGGGAGGGAGGAGAAGCGGAGCTGAGCAGCATGCTCATGGGAGGAGGCAGAGTGGAGGTGAGCTGGGGCAGGGAGCAGTTCCTCTGCACACCCCCTCCCTTACTTGCTGCGGCCTCCCTGCCCCAGCTCACCTCCGCTCCGCCGCCGCCTCCTCCCCCTCCGCTTCTCCCCCCTCCCTCCCAGGCTTGCCGCGCCAATCAGCTGATTGGCGTGGCAAGCCTGGGAGGGAGGAGAAGAGGAGCTGAGCGGCGTGCTCGTGGGAGGAGGTGGAGCGGAGGTGAGCTGGGGTGGGGGGGCCCCAGGGAGGGCCGCAGCAAGTAACGGGCGGGCACAGAGGAACCGCTTGCGGTAACACGAATTCGGATATAACGCAGTAAAGCAGCCCCGTCCCCCGGAGCGCTGCTTTACCGCGTTATATCCGAATTCGCATTATATCGGGGTAGAGGTGTATACTTTTTTTGTATTTTCTAACTGAATATTAAATGAACATATTAAAATTAAATTATGTACGAAAATAGAGTCTTCTTTACAGACAGCTTAAGTCAAGTTTTAGCCCAAAATAACTTCAAATGTATGAGTTGCTGTGCAGCTGCTGGCTCAATGGATTTAGTGGGCATGGAGCTTTTCACATCCTTTCAACATGGACTACAGTGAGTAGTCCTTACTCAAGCAAGTACTCACAGTAGGGAGAACTATGTTCTCTGTTATTTGCAGGATTGTGCACTAGGTCACTGGTTCAAACCCCACCTAGGTAGTAGTGACTGAAAGTCACCATCTGTGATGATTTAGTGGGCTTGTGTATTGGTGGCCTTAGTCCAGTTCCTAGTGGGCAGATGTCCACATCACAAAGCCTGCCAAGCCTTGGCAAGTTCACAAGTTCTTCCCATGCTACCTCTGTTCCTGAAAGTACCATGAAGAGAGTATATCTTACATTGTTCAACCTAGTAAGTAGCTCCTGGGGGAGGGGGAGGAGAGAGGGAATTCCATGTGAGACTGAGACTGAACACAGCAATTCATGTTTACTTGAGTTTTGGGTATTGATTTAAACACATTAATGCAGATTCCAAACATATTAATGCAGATTCCAAACATATAGCCTTAGAAAAAACACTATTATTGGGATAGAAGTACTAATATTGCAATAATGCCTGAAGTTTTCAGGCATCAGATACAGTAGAACCTCAGAGTTACGAACTAACTGGTCAACCACACACCTCATTTAGAACCGGAGGTACACAATCAGGCACAAACAGAGTCGTCCGTCCCCCCCGTCCCCCCCCAAAAAAGCAAATACAGTACAATACTGTGTTAAACGTAAACTAATTTTTAAAAAAAGGGAAAGTTGGTAAGGAAACGGTTTCTGTTCTTGTTTCATTTAAATTAATATGGTTAAAAACAGCATTTTTCTTCTGCATAGTAGTTTCAAAGCTGTATTAAGTTAATGTTCAGTTGTAAACGTTTGAAAGAACAACCATTAAATTTTGTTCAGAGTTAAACATTTCAGACTTACAACCAACCTCCATTCCCAAGGCATTAACTCTGAGGTTCTACTGTACTCACATTTGGTAACTAATCCCTCCAATTTACAGTCACTGTCCTTAAAACCAGGCACCATTTATCTCTATCACTCACTCTCTCACACGTGCGTGTGTACACGTACACACACACACACACACACACACACACACACACACACACACCCCTTGTCAGTTAATAAGAGTTTTGACAGCAAGACCTACATTTTGATTAGCAGTTATCCAGCCCCGATCACTGTAATATCGGAATCTCAAACCATTCATGTACTTACCCTCCACACCCCCATGAGGTAGAGAATTATTTTATCCCCATTTAACAGTCCAGTACCTTAAAAGCAAAAGGATTTCCTTCCTCCCGGATAAATCTGATTATTTGTCACCAATGACAAACACTACAGACATTCTTATTTTGCTCCAATATCACTGCCACCTTAGAAACAAAAGGCTTTTATTTTTAACTAGAAACTCTGCTAAACCCTAGAACAGGGGATCTCAAAGTGGGGGTCGGGACCCCTGAGGGGGTTGTGAGGTTATTACAGGGGGGTCCCGAGCGGTCAGCCTCCACCCCAAGCCCCACATTGCCTCCAGCATGTGGTGCTAAATATATAAAAAAGTGTTTTCAATTCATAGGGGGGGGTCACACTCAGAGGCTTGCTATGTGAAATGGGACACCAGTACAAAAGTTTGAGAACCACTGCTCTAGAAGGAAAATCAGAGTAGCATTCTTGCATTTATATAGTCATCATGGAAAGAAACACTCTCTTACATAGACCAAATACAGCAAAGTGCCTTTTTTTGAGAACACGGAGCTGCTGGAACATAAGCACACACCAGAGTGTTACAGCCTAGAAAGTCTAATGGGAAGAGCTATATTCTTAACTTTATATGCAGAATGACTCAATTCCCTGTATAGAAAAAAAAAAAAGATACCCTTTCTGATGTACTTTTCCTGCCCAAAGAAATGCATAGCTATTGATTTCCATGTAATTTAAAGAGGACACAGAACTAAACTCTTGCATAAAACTTTGGGGAAAAATCCACAACCCACATTCCTGTCTAAATTATGTGACATGCTTTAAAGAAATAGCATGACATCTGATAGACTATGATTACTTAAAAGCCAGATAGCTGTGAGTTTATCAACACATTATAATATTTCATCAGCAACATTCAACATTACATTAAAAATACAAAAATACATGCCTTGCACTGATCAAGCTAACCTGGTTTAACGTAAGGTTGCCAGCAGCCTTTAAGTAAATGGGATAGAGTAGAGATAACCACTGGACATACAGGTACAGCAGGAATTGGTGTGTATGAGCTAGTACACCAACACTGAACTAGTGTCCCAGCAAGTAGTCAGACAGCATCATTTCAAATGTCAGATAACATGTAAGAACAAAGACCACAAGTGGTTAATAAAGATAATACAGCATATTTCTTAATAAAAGGGGTGAGAGCTCTGGTGTCCAGGCCCAACTCCAACTCTGGAAACTTGTCTTTACATAAAATTCCCCTTGCAATTTACATTGTACACAGTGGCCATCATTTTTAAGAGTAACTAGTGATTTTGGGTGACTATTTGTGGACATTCAATTTGAGACACCTTAAAAGTGGATTGATTTTCAGAAGACAGATGTTTATCTTTTTCTGAAAAGTCACTCTTTTTTAAAAGGGGTGTCTCAGTCTGGGGCCCCATAAACAGAGGTGTTCAAAAGCACTAGTAACTTTTGAAAGTCTTGACCTGTGTCCTTCACCTCCCTTCCAGCTGCTGCATAGTGTTAACAGGCCTTGTGTTTCACAACAAAGGCTGCTGCATTTCAGTGGAGAATGAAAAAGTGACCCCACCCACCTCTCACAAGGCCACTGCAATTTTTAATGGCCAGATTTTCCACAAGTGCCCAGTATCTCTTTTATTCTGAATGGGAATAGGGCACTTTTTAGATCTGGGCACTGCTTTTTAAAGCTTTTTGAGTTTCTCAGTTTAAAGACGTATAGCAGTTTCAAGTCGATGCATCATGGCTCACATAGCGATTTATGCCTTATACCCCTCTGCTATCTCTTGTGAGTACACTCATTCTAGTAAGAGGGTGTGGGTCTCCACTTCACTCAAGAAAGAGTCCTGCAACTCTGCTACTCTTAGGGCTGGTCCACACTAGGGGCGGGGATCGAAATAAGATACGCGACTTCAGCTACGAGAATAGCGTAGCTGAAGTCGAAGTATCCTATTTCGAATTACCCGCGCTTACCTCGCATCCTCGCAGCGCGGGATCGACGGCCGCGGCTCCCCCGTCGACTCCGCTAACGCCGCTCGCCCTGCTGGAGTTCCGGAATCGATGGGAGCGCGTTCGGGGATCGATGTATCGCGTCCAGACGAGACGCGATACATCGATCCCCGCTATATCGATTTCTACCCGCCGATCCGGGCGGGTAGTCTGGACGTAGCCTTAGACTGGACCCCTAGGCTTCAGCCCCCCTCCTCCCATATTCACCATGGCTCCTTTAGCAATTTGGCTTGGCTCCTTGCAGGAGTCTTAGAGGAGGGAGGGGGAAAGAAGAGCACGCGCTTTGTAACCAGAAAGCATATGCAGCAACACAGTGCAGCCTTTTCAAAACAAAAGGTTTATGTATTACTCAACAGGAATACAGTAGTTAGAGAAATGGATTAAAATAACAAGGCAGCCTAAACACATGCATCTTACCTAAACCTCATGCAAGTTTTGGCTAAGTTCCACTCAGCCTAGAGACCCCTACTCCTGGGCTGGGAGAGAAACAGCCAGCCATCTACTCACCCCCATTTCTCAATAGACAGGGATCTTTAATGGTTTAGTTCTCTTTGATGCTAGGCTTGGGCCTGGGACAAATAAACCTTTTGACCTAGCAGGAGCCAAGCAGATGGGTATCTCCCAATTAATTGCTCCCCCCATTGTTCTGCTGCTGTTCTCTCTAGAGGTATCTTCCCTTGTCAATGTTTCATTTGTTTTCCCCTAACAACCTCCTGTGATTTAACTCGATGAGGTCAGACAGAATAATATCAAGCAAGTAAATTAAGGGACAAATATATTCACAGAAATACAAAAATCTCCCACATTCTCCACAGTATGTTAGTTTGTTGAAGACTTGGTTAACATTCTGCTACCACTTAACTGCCCCTAAAAATCCGAGCTGGTGTTGCTAAGTATCATTGGATGTAGTTAGCACAGGAAAGGAAGAATATAGAGCTATGGGCCCACAAAAGCCAGGGGAAGCAAGAGGGAACAGCGTGAATAAAGAAACACCACATTTGAATACAACTTTATACTTCCATTACATAGATAGCAGTGGACCATTAGAGTAAATAGGCTTAAAGTCCACAAACAAAAAGGAAGAACTGAAGTGCAGTTACAAAAATATATGAGCATGTTCAAAACTGTGCACCTTTTATTTTCTTTCTTAATCCTGAAATATTACTTCCAAAAAAATAAAATAAAATCAGGAGAGTAGCATTAACAGCTGCCATGTTCCATTTTTTTTAAATCTGATAATAGCTTTAAAAATGTAGCCAGATTGAATACTTACAGGGTCTCTTAGTTCGTCATTCTCTCTGAGTGACGTTCGAGGTATTTTCACTGGGATCTCATCTCCACATTCAGTATCTGAAGCATTTGGAGACTCTGCTAAATCAAGGAACTCATCTCTCTTGTGACCTCTGAACCTTATTTTGTCTAACCTCTTTAGCATGTTCAGCACTGCACTTTTCTGCTTTACCTTAACATGACGGTTGGAGTCCCTGCAAGAAACAAAAGAAAACAATATGCTGAAGATTATTATTAAAACATTTGCAGTATGCCTGAATACAAACATTCTAATTACAAAGAGTGCTTTTAATCATTTTTCAAGTGCTTTCTGGTTAAACAGTTATTTATAGAAGGAAAACTGTAACACAGCTTAGCGTTCAAAGAAGCACTTATGTTCAAGTATGACAATGAGCAGAGACTGTTTCTAATGGCTGATAATTGATGGTGACCTTTCCCACCAGGTACCAACCTGGTAACTCAAGTGACCCGCAAAGGGTTTTTTGTTTGTTTCATTTGGACTTTCTGCTTTTTTATTAAAAGTCTATTCTGAGGGTAAATTCACACACACACTCCCGGACTTCTGCATCATCTAATCAAAAGATATACAACTCCACTGAATAGCTGAGATCACATTTTTCAAGAGACTTACAAATCATAGCAAGACATTGGTAGCTTAGAGGCCAGCACATTGCCAAAGTATTACTCAAGGACTTGCATAGATACTGCATAGAATTTACTGAAGAAATCTACTAGACGCCCAACTGAAATCAAAGACCTCATCAAAATTAAGAGTATTCAACAGAAGCTGTGACCTACATTCAATCTGTGCAAGCAGTCATTAGATCCATCTCCAAAACCACCACTGCTCGCTGATCCATACAGAATTCTAGAGAAACAAAGCCTTGCTAAGAGACTTCTTCTCTCTTGCTTCTCCGGGAGTGGGGGGAGGGTAAATTACTCAAACCATTATTTTTTTAAAAACACTATTTCATGAAGAAAAGCACTGAAAAAAATGGAACTGTGCAAGATATATAGCAAAGAGTTTTCTATAAATGGAATAGTTTGGACACCACATTAATATTTGCAGAATTTGTGAACTCAGTCTTTCACCAAAGACAAAGTAAGTTAGTTACCATCCATAACATCCCTACAGCTAATGTCTGTTATATTTTAAAACACAGGTGGAAAAATTAACGCCTGAGGTTTAACTGCTTTGCCTTCATAGAATCATAGAATCTCAGAATCTCAGGGTTGGAAGGGACCTCAGGAGGTCATCTAGTCCAACCCCCTGCTCAAAGCAGGACCAAACCCAACTAAATCAGCCCAGCCAGGGCTTTGTCAAGCCTGACCTTAAAAACCTCTAAGGAAGGAGATTCCACTACCTCCCTAGGTAACCCATTCCAGTTCTTCACCACCCTACTAGTGAAAAAGTTTTTCCTAATGTCCAACCTAAACCTCCCCCTCTGCAACTTGAGACCATTACTCCTTGTTCTGTCATCTTCTATCACTGAGAACAGTCTAGATCCATCCTCTTTGGAACCCCCTTTCAGGTAGTTGAAAGCAGCTATCAAATCGCCCCTCATTCTTCTCTTCTGCAGACTAAACAATCCCAGTTCCCTCAGCCTCTCCTCGTAAGTCATGTGCTCCAGCCCCCTAATCATTTTTGTTGCCCTCCGCTGGACTCTCTCCAATTTATCCACATCCTTCTTGTAGTGTGGGGCCCAAAACTGGACACAGTACTCCAAATGAGGCCTCACCAGTGCTGAGTAGAGGGGAATGATCACATCCCTCGATCTGCTGGAAATGCCCCTACTTATACAACCCAAAATGCCATTAGCCTTCTTGGCAACAAGGGCACACTGTTGACTCATATTCAGCTTTTCGTCCACCGTAACCCCTAGGTCCTTTTCTGCAGAACTGCTGCCCAGCCATTCGGTCCCTAGTCTATAGCAGTGCATGGGATTCTTTCGTCCTAAATGCAGGACTCTGCACTTGTCCTTGTTGAACCTCATCATATTTCTTTTGGCCCAATCCTCTAATTTGTCTAGGTCCCTCTGTATCCTATCCCTACCCTCCAGCTTATCAACCACTCCTCCCAGTTTAGTGTCATCTGCAAACTTGCTAAGGGTGCAGTCCACACCATCTTCCAGATCGTTAATGAAGATATTGAATAAAACCGGCCCCAGCAAACTTCCAGTTTGTATCTAGGCTAAACTTAAAAGGGAAAATCCACCCATTACACACAAGATATTTTCTTGGGGGGGAGGGGGGGGGTTGATTTTTGAGGGAGCACAGTTTAATTCTTAAAACAGATTCAATTATTTGAGGCAGAAAAGCATTTGACTTCAAAAGCTTCTTTTGAACAGGATGCAGCTTAACTCACAAAGCCGAAAGCAAGCATATTTGCTGTTTATTGAAAGACTGGAGCAGGGCAGACTTGCTGGCCCACTCCTCTTTATATCATACAGAAGCCGCAATGTTCCCTCCCTATCCTCAGGAAAATGAACCTCCCCCCTTCAAAATCTCCTGTCATGACTGGAGCCCCCCACACACTTCTCATGCAGAGTGACTAATACAAGTTAGCCTTCCTTGCTATCCAACGAGTTTTCCCTTACCTGCCTTGCCCCTGCTGTCACCCTCAGCAATGACACACTGCTTGTTCTATTCTTCTTCAGTCTCGTATTCCAACACAATGTTAGATAATATTGGGAATACAAATCGGAGAAAAAGAGTCCAGCAGAGGCCCCTCTTCAAGTTCCAGCAGCCTGAAACAATCCTTTGCTTTCCCAGCATAGCATCTCATCTAAAAGACTGGTCTCCCCAAAGTAGATGTGAAGTCTTAGAAGGCACATAATTTATATCATGGGAAAAGTCCTTTTAGTATGTTCACAAGACTATTGACACATTAGAGATGTGAATTTGAAAGTGACAAAAGTCCCACGGTAACCCCTTTCCACAGCCTACAAAACATTTACCTATTAAGCAAATATGGGGGGAGGAGGGGAAGAGGGCACAGCAGAGAAGGAATGTGTAAGAAACCCATGTAACGAGCATTAAAAATCATCATCTGTGATTAAAAACAAGTCTTTCCAAGTTAAGACTTACAGGTCAAGAACCTATGCTACACTAGTTTCATGCACATGTTTTGATTCATGGCACACAATGAGTTTAAAGACTGAGTTTTTGACAAAAATATTTTCTTTGCATCTGGTAGTGGCATGATGACAGCTTCCTGTTATTTACATGCAGATTTTTGCATTAGGTATACAATAGAACCTCAGAGTTATGAACACCAGAGTTACAAACTGACCAGTCAACCTCATACCTCATTTGGAACAGGAATTACCTAATCATGCAGCCGCAGAAACAAAAAAAGCAAATACTATGCAGTACAGTACTGTGTTAAATGTAAGCTATTACAAAATAAAGGGAAAGTTTAAAAAAGACATGACAAGGTAAGGAAACTATTTCTGTGCTTGTTTCATTTAAAGTAATATGGTTAAAAGGCAGCATTTTTCTTCTGCATAGTAAAGTTTCAAAGCTTTATTAAGTCAATGCTCAGTTGTAAACTTTTGAAAGAACAACCATAATGTTTTGTTCAGCGTTACTAACATTTCAGAGTTACAAACAACCTCCATTCCCGAGGTGTTTGTATCTCTGAGGTTCCACTCTATTTAAAACATGGTCAGATTGCTTAATTTGCCACTGTAATTGATATGCCCACCTTTAATTGTGTTATTACCACCTGTAGTTTTGAAAAAGCAAGACATTTTAAAAGTAAAATACTAACAAACTTGCTCTGCTGATCAAAATAAGTCTTCAATTTAAATTTTAGCTCAAAAATAGGCTACCACAAGATACAAACATTGGCAGGGACCAAAACAGCTCATCAGGCTGATCATTAAAAAGGAAAGGAAATAGTTCTTAGTCATCTTCCTCTCAATTTTTCAGAAAAGATAAGATGTTACTGGTCAGAAGTATGGTTTTCTTCAGTTATAAACTGAAAAGGGTAGTAAAAATTAAAGCAGCATTTTTTCTAGTACAGGTCTGAAAACTATTGAGAACTCCCAACTTCTGGTTCTGTAATATTGCTTATGGCTACAACCTTCTTCACAATTTATTCCTTTAAGAAAACTATGTTTGCAACACTACTAGGACAAAAGTAAACTCCGTTTTTATACAAAAGTGCAGCACTATGCATTTTCTGGTTACAACACACCTAGTGTCATACTTCTGCAACTAGCTGCTAAAAAAGTGAAGGCCAACAAACATGGCAACACTTAGGTAGACTCCCCAGATCATCATTATGAATTAGTTTCTCACAGCTTTGGACATCCCAAGCTACAAAATTATGTAAGCTTCAGACTGAAAACAAGTCTTCTGCTTAACACTTCGGCAATATTTATAAAAATGGGAGCAAAGGTTAGAATTAGATTTACTGGTAAATTACAGCTACATTGCAAACATGCACAATAAACCCCCACCCTGCCCCCAAAAGATTTGCCATGCATGTCCCAATCTCCACTAGCTCAACTGTCAATTTCATACTGCTTCTAGTCATTTTTCCCCACTAGGGAGTGTCAAAATTGACAGCTGGATTGTGTATGCATGACTATAGGAAAATAACCCCCTTCTCAAAAAAACAAAACAAAAAAACCAGGACCACCACACAGTAGCAAGCCAGAAATATCTGCTAATATTGAGTTTCAGATTTATTAGCTTTAACACAAAAAACACATTTTGAAAAATAAAGTCCTCAAAACCAAACATGTAGAGCAATATTTTCCCTGCAACTATATAGTTTAAATAGCTTCCCTCCCCCCACCCTTCCCTCTTGCGAAGTTAATTCTGGTAACAGGAAACAGATTACACTGCCCATCACATTTCCACAGCATGACAAAAGGAGTTAAACTCACAATTCTAGTGGTTTATGAGATTTATGAGCTTAATTATCACATTGTTTTGAAATTGTTTCCATTAGATGTTCTTTTATTTACATTCTCGTGGTCAAGAACATCTGCGTGGTCCAGCAACTAAATTATAATACTATGAAATGAATGGTTTTTGTTTTTAACCCATTTCTAATTTCTTACCAAGTACCTACAATTCCAGAAACAGGTAACTAGTTCAGCACTGGCTCTGTGGTGAAACATTCCTCCTTACAATTTCAATAGACTAGTCTTAGAACATAAGCCCTAGAAAAAAAAGTACATTGTAAAATAAGTGGCAGATTGTGTCATTTACATAAAAAGAGTGTTCAAAATACTGTGCTGCAGATGACTCAGTTTGAAGACCTCAGCTGTCCTCAAGAGTGATGAAATTAATAGAGAGCAATAGACTTCTGAATCACACTCAGCATAGTATGGGGTTTTGAGTTTTTGTTTTGTTTATATATAATCAGCTTACGTTACTGCATATTTCAGTATTCTCCCAGGGCACAATACAGCACACTAGCAGCAGCTGCTCCCATGGCGGTATCAGTACAGCTCTGTCATGCTTGGTCCAGCTAATGTGAATATTTGGAATTAACACCCTCCCAGAGATACTAATGAAACCACCTCTACAGTATAATGGGGGGGGGGGGTGTGTGTGGAAAGTTTCCATCATAGTACAAAGAAGAGACTACAAATATGAAGAAAAATTGTAGAAGTTTTTAATTTTGGTACGTAGCCACTATAAAATTGCTATATTTGTCAATTACACTCCCATTCTCCTTCACCTATTCCCAGCACACTTCCATACCCAAAACTGTACTACTTATGGAAAGATCATAAGAATATTAGCCAAACTGGATATCACATTCAATAGCTTGATTTTCAGGAATAAATGAGCATGCACAAAGCCTGAAGTCAATGGGAGTTACAACAGCTCTGCACCTTTGATGGGGTGGCAGCAGGTTAAGGGAAAAAGAATCATGCCATTCATATTTAAGTGATTAAAATTAGGTTCCATAGCTACATTTCACCACCCAGGTTTAAAAATTTTAGCCCTTAATTCTATCTTACACTGCAGTGACAAATATTCCTGATACTTTGTATTATACAGTAGGATAGTTATTTTATTATCACATCATTGCCACTAAAAGTTTCAAGCTACTCTGATTTTCTTGTCTTTCTTTTTTAATTGCCATTGCAAGATAAACAGAGGTTAAATCTTTGAAGGCATCAGAATTGTAAGAATCAAGCTGCAGGACACTTCATTTTTCAGAACATTCAACAAGAAGAGACATTTGGGAATAGCAAGAAGCTTTCAAAGAGATGCAATTTGAATTAACTAGTTAAAAAAATCCAACTTCTGATCCTGTACCCCTTAAATAAGGGGTCTTGAGATTTCCCTGAACTTCTCCATAAAAAAAAAAAAGTTGTTTATGTAAGGGTTCTTCCTGCTTCCCTATAAAGGAACTTTTCAGCAACAAACTGTTGGCTGGCTCAAGAAAGAAGAGAACCTGCCCCATGCATCTTAATAGGGTATTAATTGCAAGACACACTGCTGCGGGGAACCCATCACTACTAAAGCAAGCACAGCATGCGGCAGCAAGAGAAGAACACAGCAAGTCTGGCAGATTTAACCCACATATTGGAGTATGTACTGGGGAACCCCCTGCTGACATCCCTGCCTTTCCATTAAAGATAGACATCTTCTATTCCTGAGGGAGAGGGAACACCTGCTGCCACTCCTGAAGTACAAAAATGGCATCCTCCCTACTCCCGCCACCTCTCTATATGGTGGGAGAGGGCCACAGAATGGAGGCAGAGCCATGTGTGCATATGGCTTCAGATTACCTTAATCCAGCCCTGGGTGGATTATAGATTTCCATTATTTTTCCTTGCACCTCCTTTCTGGCTACCATTGCTTTTTGGCCATTGGGAATCTTAAAATCAGAGGCACAGCATGATCTAGTGGATCAGACTGAGGGTCAAGAGCTCTGCCTAACTCTGCCACTGGCAATACGAGTGACTTGCCCAAGGCAACATAACTCAGCTTCCGCAAGCCATAAAACTGAGTAGGGAAGGGGAAATACAGGAACTGAAGATTGTGAGCATTATTGTTTTTTATTGATCTCCAAAACTGGAGAGTATTCTTGGTTAGTTTCACACCTGTGCAAAGAGTGTACTTCCTATACCTCTCAAACCCAGCATTAAAGGACATGAACGGGGTTCGGGACCTATGTGGGCCTTTTGCACTAGAATTTCACTGTGTGCATTGTGACCAAATAAAGCAGAGACGGTGTCCCAGAATGAAAGGTGACAGAAATAATTTTCCTTTTACCATGACTTAGTTTCCACCCAAGCATTCCTTTACTAATCCGAAGGCCACTTAATGTTGGTTACACCCAAAATACAAATATAAGCACATACACACACCTATATTCTATACCCTAGCAACAACAATTATAAGCATTGGCCAAAATACTTAAAACAGGTTCAGTCCCAAGAGACACCCTCCCATTATGGTGTGACTCCAGATGAGTAAGGAAAGCTCTGACAAAGAAACCCCTGAAAAAAATTGATTTTATACATTTTAAACAAACAAGTAATGTTATTGCTGGTTATTGGTCTTCAGTCAAAGACAAAAGGGGAGTCTTAGGGCTGAACTCTGCAGCTGGTACTCAATTAACCATGTTTTCTAGATTTCTATACTTTATCCCAGACCTTCAATAAGATAACATTGGTATTTCCAGGGTCATTACAAATGTAACACAAACAACTCTTCTTTTTCATGATCTTATTTTTTTGGTCACAAAAAGCAAATCAAAGGTTGTGAGGTACTGAATTTTTTTTCTAAAACCACAATCTAAACTAAAAAAAAAAAAAAAAAAAATCTTGCTCCCCACTCACCCTCTAGAGACACTGATTATAAAAAGAAGCTTAAACATGAGATAGTTCTGGCAAAAATATTTTAAACAGATTTGATTAGTTAAACCGATCACAGGATGACTCACAAGAGTTTGTTGGAAGAGAGTGACCACTTCCTATGCACTTTGACAAATTGCTCAGAGAGGAGGGCAGGCAATGGTGATTCAATATGTTGCAAGTTTAATCAGTAACTACAGCCATATTAAGGTCTACACTAAAAACCAGGGATTTGGGGCAATCAAATTTTTGATTGCCATACTCCCAGCACGGAATGGGGAGCTGGGAATCCGGGCAACTGTCCAGCTGGGAGCAGGGTGGGCACAGCCCGGCTCCAAACAGGGAGCCTCAGGGCAGCACCCAGGCTCCAAAGGGGGAAATCAGGACCCGGGGGCAGCCCAGTTCAGAGTGGGGAGCCCACTATCAGCAGTTACCAGTCGCCTCTGCTTGAAGAGCTACTACAGCTACAGAAGAGTGAGATGGGTTTTTATTCCTTTTTGCATGTGAGAATTCTAAATTACCACAGCCAAGTCAGTTGCATCTGTTCAAACCCACTGCATTCCATAACTTAGCCTGTAAAATCTTTGTTACTGGTGATATGCAAGAAAGAAGCCAAGCTCTACTTTCAGATTATTCTGACACCGCTGCAAGCTCAATCTTTTCTGCATTTCTAAAGACAGCACATTTGATACAGAACCTAAGACATGGCCATTTTGGTAGTCCTTTGCAAGGCAGAATTTTGAAGTCTTATTATCCACAGAACAGTTACACCTTTTGCAGAAGCATTGGAATTATCCCTATCCATCTGCCTCAACAATGACCAAGAGGATTGAGGCACAGTAGCGAACTGCCATTTAGATTCCAACCAAGTCAATTTTGGTTCTCTGCTAATATTAACAAAATGTGCATGTGGTGGCAGTGGCAGCATGATGTGTTTGGCAAAGAGAAGCAATTCATTTACACACCCAGAGAACCACGTTCTCCAAATTCCCTTATAGAGCAAAATCAGTTGAAGGTTTTGTAGATAAAATCAGAAATTCACTAGATTCTGGGAACAGGCCTGGTTTAGAAGGCAAAACCTCTCAGAGTCCAGGTGTTAAAACCTCAAACTGAGGATCTAAATAGTGATGGTATCTTGAAAAACCAGCAGGATCCAGGATTAGCAAAACAGACCTCTAAATACCGGTAAGTCTGGGGAACCACATGCATGTAAGTCAGCAAGGGGTGAAAATTCACCACCTTAACTCAGTTCATTTTCTTGGCCAATCTAACAATTGGAGAGAACATAATAAAAGACATAAATCAAGAGACTCATTTAGGAGAATGACTATGTACTCACGCCCCCGACCTCAGATAGGCAGGCTGGTTATGGGTTTGCCAAGTATCTCTGTGCCTCCCCAAGGTACCACAGAGTCTAGCTACAGCCATTTGTATGTAGCTACATTGCTGGAGCAGTGATCATTCTCACCTTCCTGTTCTCATTCACCTCTACCTTCCCAAGAAATGCATATGACATAGCACAAATTCTGCATGCATACATTTATAGGAAGACTTCGCAGGATTGAATGAGTCACATACCCCAGCACCCACACATGGGATTGTGTCACATTTTAGCATGCAGTAAATTTTTACAGACAACTTATTAAAAGGTGTGAAAACAGAAGAGCTGTAGTACAGCCACAAGCATTAGCTTTTGTGCAGCAGGGTGGATAAAAATCGATCGTTTTAATTTTTTTAAATGATTTTTTTTATTTAAATCGTATTTTTGATGTTTAAAATAATCTCATTCAAACTGCAGAACAATGCAGTTCTTGCAACAAAGCCCGATGCCAACTCTACCCACATATCTATTCAAGTGACACCATCATAGGACCTAATCACATCAGCCATGCCATCAGGGGCTCATTCACCTGCACATCTACCAATGTGATATATGCCATCATGTGCCAGCAATGCCCCTCTGCCATATACATTGGCCAAACCAGACAGACAGTCTCTATGCAAAAGAATAAATGGACACAAATCTGACATCAGGAATCATAACATTCAAAAACCAGTGGGAGAACACTTCAATCTCTCAAATCACTCAGTGACAGACCTGAAGGTGGCAATTTTGCAACAAAAAAAACTTCAAAAACAGACTCCAAAGAGAGACTGCTAAACTTGAATTAATATACAAATTAGATACAATTAACTTAGGTTTGAACAGAGACTGGGAATGGTTGGGTCATTCCACTAATTGAATCTATTTCCTCATGTTAAAATATGTTAAAATATCCTCACACCTTCTATGGGTCATCTCGATTATCACTTCAAAGGTTTTTTTCTCTCTCCTGCTGATGATAGCTCATCTCAATTGATTGGCCTCTTACAGTTGGTATGGCTACTCCCACCTTTTCATGTTCTCTGTATGTATAAATATCTTCTTGCTGTGTGTTCCATTCTATGCATCCGATGAAGTAGTCTGTAGCCCACGAAAGCTTATGCTCAAATAAATTCGTTAGTCTTTAAGGTGCCACAAGTACTCCTGTTCTTTTAGCAAATGTTCTGTTCATAGTTACTACTGTCCTTGAAATGTGTGATCTTCTTGTGAAAGATCATCTCTGATGGCAAAAGATATTCATGCAACAAACATCTACTTAACTTCTAGACTGAGCACTGAGTCCCACTGGGTAGCTAGAAAGACAACAGAAGAAGGGAATGTCTTCCTTACAGAAACAACTGATACATCAGGAAATGCACACACAGCAGAATACTTACAAGTAGCAGCAATAAAAGCTATAACAAACTGAAAAAAAATTCAAATGTCTAGTATGCAGCTTGGTCACAGACAATGCTGCAAACGTATCCAAGATGAGAAGAAATTATTTAGAAGGGAGTCCCAACTAACAACATACGGTTGCAGTGCTCATTTGATGCACCTCCTAGCCAAAGACTTCAGTGTTCCAGAAATAAAGGCTAATGTTGTTGAAATTGCAAAGTACTTCTGTAAAAACCATTTTGCAGCAGCTGCTCTGAAAAAAGTGGGAGGAACCAAGCTAACTCTCCGACAAGACATGCAATGGAACTCAGTAGTGGACTGTTTTGAGCACTATATCAAGAACTGGCCTAATCTGATGACAGTTTGTGAACAAAATCGTGAAAAAATAGATGACACTGTCACAGCCAAAGTTCTCAACATTGGGCTTACGAGAAATGTTGAACACATGCTGAGTACCTTGAAGCCTATTTCTGTAGCCTTGAACAAAATGCAGGGAAATCGCTGTTTTATTGCTGATGCTGGTGAAATTTGGAAGGAACTAAGTGAGACCTTAAAAAGAGAACTATGCAAGGACAGTGTTAAATTACAAGCATTAAAAAAAAAAAAATGGGACAAGCACTATCTCCAACTCATTTTCTTGCAAATATTCTCAATACTGGGTACCAGGCTCAAACCTTAACTGCTGAAGAAGAAGAGTTGGCTATGACAAGGACATCCAGCAATCATCCCTCTATGCCAACTATAATAAACTTCAGAGCTAAGGGGGAACCATTCAAGAAATACATGTTTGCTGATGATGTTTTAAAGAAAGTCACACCAGTGAACTGGTGGAAGTCACTTAGGCACTTGGATTCAGAGACTGTTGAAGTGATCTCACTTTTAACAGCAGTAGCTTCTTCTGCCGGTGTAGAAAGAATATTTTCTTCCTTTGGACTAATTCATTCCAAATTGAGAAATCATTTGGGACCTGACAAAGCAGGAAAGCTTGTTTTTCTTTTCCAGATTATGAACAAACAGGAAATTGAAGGTTAAGACAACTGAGTTAGCTGCAGAAGCCAATATTTTAAGTTTCTCATGTTGACCTTGCTGACAGTCTATTTAATTTTTGTTTTAATAAATATCATCATTTAACTAATTTAGTTAAACAATTTTAACAAAAACAAACCTGATTTTAAAAAATTTGAATGTTTATTCATATGTTTGTTTTGTTAAAATATTATATGTTTGCTGTTGAAGAAAAAAATCCAGACTACATAACGTTGTTGTTTTAGTTAAAAAGCAATTTAAATGTCTGTCTGGTGATGTTCTCCTCCTAATACAGCATGGCAAGAAAATCCTCCAAATATTAAATGATTAACCTGTTGAATTGGAGATATTTATGACACCATTGGGAGGTGAACAATCTGCTTCAATTACCTTTGGTAAATGAAATAACCAAACAATCATTCATTTTCTGATATAGCTGTAAAACTAATCTGAAGTTTTCAAAATAAATCACTTTAAAAATGTATAGTGTGTACCTTCAAAAATTGAAACCTACATCTATCTCTGAGTTGTGAAGAATATGTATTAACGTTATAACAACCAACAAGAATGCACTTTTATGTAGAAATATTGCCAAGAGCTGGGAATGAGCGACAGGGGATGGATCACTTCAGGATTACCTGTTCTGTTCATTCCCTCTGGGGCACCTGGCACTGGCCACTGTTGGAAGACAGGATACTGGGCTAGACAGACCTATGATCTGACCCAGTAGGGCCATTCTTATGTTTCTTATGTCAAATCCATGATTAAATAGAGTCTTTCTGACTACTGATTTAAATCAAATCCACTCTGTTGTGCAGTGAAACAGATCTTGCTACGTAGTACCGCCGTTATCTTCCTCAGTCCTCAACACACTAACGGCAGCCCATCCAAGAAGACAGAGCCCTGCATACATTAACAACTAGCATTTCTACACTAACTGAACGGGAAATATTTTAGGAAGATTCTTTCCCTACCCCACCCCACACAAAATTTTCCATTGAAATTTTCCCCAAACAGCTCTGTTAAGTAGATGTTTGTTGCATTAATATCTTTTGCCATCAGAGATGATCTTTCACAAGAAGATCACACATTTCAAGGACAGTAGTAACTAGGAACAGAACATTTGCTGTTACCCTGTAACTGCATTGTTCTGCAGTTTGAATGAGATTCTTTTAAACATCAAAAATAAGCTGTACTCTAAAAAACAAACACGAAAATGTTATCCAAACAGGAATTGAAGAGACGTGTTATTTATCATAATTAAATAAAAGCACAGCTTAAAGTATTACAGTGTATCCATTCTTCAAGGAGCCAATGATGTAACAGTGTCCATTTTGGGGGAAGGGGGAAGTTTGGAATGAAAAAATAATACTTGTGTAACGATTGAAGATGCTCCTGCAGTGAGGGGGAGAGGCAGGAGGGGATGTAGTGTTCTACTTTCTTACCACACCAATTTCTAAGTGAAGCACTACAGAGCATTTAGACAGGTTCACACCAGCAGCCTGTAACAAGGATACCTTGTGTCAAAGAATGCTGTGTTGCAAGATACACAGAACAAGGATTTCCCCAGTTGTGACAAGTCAAAGGAGGCCAAGGGAGTTAAGTATCATACACAGCAAGTCCCATTTCAGTCCTCTTTAGTTCCTTCTGTATCACAGTCCTCGCCATGAGCAGCGTCATAGTAGTGTCATCTGGCTGCTGCTATTTGATCCCAAAATATAACTATTTCCCATCAAAATGATGGAGTTTTGCTGCAAAGGCGGTGCACAAAATTTCTTTTTCAAAATAGCAAAATCCTCTCTCCTAGCCCATGTGGCTAGTCAGAGATATGGGAGAGGGGCGTTAAACAGTTTTGCCCCTTTACATTGTATTTATATTATATGTGGTAAGAAAAATCTTGTCTCAATCACTCATATTAGATAGAACTACAAGAATAAGTGCTGCCTCTCTGGGAGTTATGGATCATCCCCATCATCTCCAGGAATGCAGCAAGATTTTCTTTTATGCATGTATGTATGCTTAGCACTTCTAGCACAAGTTTTCCCATAAAACAGAAGTAAGTTTGAGTCATCGTGCGCTGAAGGGCCACCTGGTGCACATACTTTTCTGGACCTCACCGATTGTTTAAGCATTCCATTTCAATCTCAAAGGGATCTCAGTGTCTGAAGCCATACAGCCCTCTGCTAGAGGTGCAGCATGCCCTCGCTGTTCAGGAAGGCAATTTTCAGTTCATTTGAGTTTGCTGTCCAAATTTTATGTATCCCTTTCCCCCACCAAAATCCTCGCTTCCATCTTAGCAAAAGAGAGAATCCCCTCCATTTTTATATTTTTTAACAGGAGCAGACAGCAGCAGAAAGACTATTTTGTTTGGAGTTAGTCAGGGCATTGGTCCTTGGCCAAAAAAAACAAATAATTTTCTGGACAAGTGTCACCAAATATAGCAGAGGAGGCAGCATAGTGCAATGAGAGGCCCTAAGTTTAAAGTATTGTGAGCTTAAAAAACTGAAATCAACATATTTGAAAATGTTGGAAGACATCCAAAAATATTTATAATAAATTTAAACTGGTATTCTATTATTGTTCAACAGTGCGATTAAAACTGATCATGATTTTTTTTAATCAAGTTAATTTGTTTTGAGTTAATTGCTTGAGTTAACTGCAATTAATTGACAGCCCTAATTTAAATTCTATTTAGGAAAACAAGATTGTATCTAGCTTGACAATTTGTGTGCAAAGTTTCAAGCAAATGAAAATAAAAATGGCAAAATTACAAATATATAGGGCTAATGTGTTTTTAAAAAACACTTCTAAACATTGCTGCAGGATCAGCTGAACGTATTTTCCCTTTGAGATTGAAACAAGTAGAAAGCTCAAATATTCGATATCCTAGAGCAGGGGTCAGCAACCTTTCAAAACTGGTGTGCCAAGTCTTTATTTATTCACTCTAATTCGCCAGTAATACATTTTAACGTTTTTAGAAGGTCTCTTTCTATAAGTCTATAATATATAACTAAACTATTGTTGTATGTAAAGTAAATAAGGTTTTTAAAATGTGAAAGAAGCTTCATTTAAAATTAAATTAAAATGCAGAGCCCCCCAGACCGGTGGCCAGGACCCGGGCAGTGTGAGTGCCACTGAAAATCAACTCGTGTGCCACCTTTGGCACGCGTGCCATAGGTTGCCTACCCCTGGTTTAGTGTGATCCTTGCCCTTGCTTTTCCTTGCTGAGTTTTCCAATGTCTGGCACGTATTTGGATACTTTAAGCTGCACACAGGCTTCTGAGTGATCAGTTGTTAACCGCCGAGAGGGACAGTGGACAGATTTCATGTGTGAAAATACCTGTTCACACAGGTATGTGGATCCAAATGCTGAAAGCATTGCAAATGCAATTTTCTTCAAACAGTTAAATTTCACTGGCAGGGACGTCCAGCAGGTCAGAATAGAGGCCCCATGATCTCTCTCAGTAGCTTCAAGTGCACTCCGCAGATCTCCAAACTTTGATGCCCACAATTCTGAGCTTTTTAACTGAATGAGCTGCATTTCGAAATCTTCAACACCCATCCACTGAAATACAGACAAATTCAAGTCGCTTTCGTTGAACTTTTCAGGTTTAATTAGAAAAGAAAGCATTGGAACAAATCACTGGAAATCTTGAAATCTGTCAGAAAATTCTGATTCCAGTTCTTGCATGTACATTCTAATCTCAATGTCAAACGCAGTGCACTGTTCCACGTGGCCTGATGATGATGTAAGCAGCAAGTCAGGACTTAAAAATATCCCAGTACAGTGGTGCTGGAACAATTTTTAAGGTGGGGGTGCTGAGCTGTGCCCCCTCTTGCCCCTGTCTGCACCCCTCACTGCCCCAGGCTGGGGCCAGTGGGCCACAGCAGGGGGCGGCTGCAGAGCCCCGGGCCAGCGGCCGGTACCCCAGGTCGGCAGCAGAGCCCCCGGGACTGGTGGCCAGGACCCGGGGCCAGCAGCGGGCTGAGCGGGGCCGGTGGAGGGAACCCCAGCTGGCAGGGGGCCGGCACCCCAGGCCAGCAGCGGAGCCCCCGGGACCGGTGGCCAGGACCCGGGCAGTGTGAGTGCCACTGAAAATCAGCTCGCGTGCCGCCTTTAGCACACATGCCATAGGTTGCCTACCCCTGTCCTAGAGCAAGTCTTAAAGCAAACAGGGTGAGATGGAAAAATCCAAGCTCCCTTTCCCCCTTTATATTCATTCTCACACACACACCCCTCTGAAATGAACTCTGATGCAGCTATGTCTGGAAGCAACCTTCCCCCAATAATAGGGTGTAACATCAGGCATCACCATCTCCCTGGATATCATTTCTTTCCAGGACACACTGCCACTAGCAATGGTGCTTTAATACACACGTACAAGACAGGCTTTGGAGGGATGGGGTGTTTGGAGATAAGTCTCATAGGTTATTTAGGTTGGGCTTTCAATTTTAAACAAGTTTAGAAATATGGCTATTTGCCGTTTGAGGAGCACCACTTCAGATGCTAAGTGAACACAGTACTATACCCATCTCATACTCCTTGATCCACTCTGCTTCTGACATGCTCTATTTTAAATAGGTGTGGCAGAATTCAATTTTTAAAAATAATTCCAGTGGATAATATTGATGTTTATTTTTACATGTTTTTTATATTTCTAATAGATTTTAAATTCAGTTAACAAAATTATGGATGTTAAGTATTTTTTCTGATTTTTATCAACTTATTTTCACAGTTGTGGGAACTGTTGTCTGGACCCCCTCCTCCCAGTTAATTAATGATAGACACTGAGATTCAAAAAGTTAAGGCTTTATAACCATTAAAACACCAATTGTCAACATGAACATGGCACACATTAAACAGATTAAAAACTAACTAACAGATAGGTCTCAAAATCTAATTGTAAACTGGGAATCGTCATCAAGCAGGTCTGTTTCCAATGGCGATCTGCAGCGATCAGTTCTTTGCCCTTATGTTATTCAACATTTTTATCAGTGACCTGGAAGAAAAATTCCTCACTGAAAGTCTGCAGATGACAAAAAATGAAGGGCGTGGTAAATAATGAGGAACACAGGTCACGGATTCAGAGCAATCATGATTGTTTGGCAAACTGGGCACGAACAATATGCATTTTAATATGGCTAAATCTAGGAACAAAGAATGTAGGCCATACTTACAAGATGGGGGAACTTTATCCTGGGAAGCAGAGACTCTCAAAAGATGGGGGGGGGGGGGNNNAAAGGGGGGGGGGGGGGGGGGGTCATGGTACATAATCAGCTGAACATGAGCTCCCATTGTGGCCAAAAGAGCTAATGTGATCCTAAGATGCATGAACGGGAGAATCTCAAGCAGAAGCAGAGAGGGTTTCTTTACCTCTAATATTTGGCACTAGTGTGACTGCTGCTGGAATACTGTGTCCCGTTTTTGTGCAAATAGTTGAGGAAGGATGTTGATAAATTGAAGAGGATTCAGAGAAGAGCTATGAGAATGATTAAAAGATTAGAAAACATGCCTTACAGTGATAGACTCAAAGAGCTCTATCGATTTAGCTTAAAAAGAAGATTAAAGGTTACTTGATTATAGTGTATAAGCACCTATATGGGGAACACATTTTATAACGGACTCTTTAATCAAGCAAAGATATGACACAATCCAATCACTAGAAAATGCAGCTAGAAAAATTCGGATTGGAAATGAGGTGTAAATTTTTAATTATGAGTGTAATTAACCAATGGGACAGTTTTGCAAGGGTCATGGTGGATTCTCCATCATTGACAATTTTTAAATCAATATTGGATGTTTTTCTAAAGATATGCTCTAGGAACTATTTTGGGGGAGTTCCATGGCCTGTGTTATACAAGAGGTCAGACTAGGTGATCACAATCGTCCCTTTTGGACTTGGTATCTATGAAAAATACCACATGTCAAAATATACAAATAAGTATCCTTAAGTCAAGCATTTTCTTACTTTGCCTATCTGTATATTTCCATCATCATATATTGAAAAAAAAATTTCATTGGTTTGGGTGTGTACAGTGAAATCGACGTTTACTGACACTGAAAAACCTAATCGTTCAAACCCAATTTTAAATAAAACGTTTTCCTGCCCCACAAAAGGAAACAAAAGCATTATTAGTGTTATGTAAACTGTCAGATATCTGAAATGTTGCAACAAATTAAGGGAATTCAATTGCTAATGAATAATCTGGCAATTCTTTGAGACTACATAAATCCTACCTCAGAAGTCTATTAAATTCATACAAAAAGTTTAATAAAGAAATATATAAACCACACCACAACAGAAAACAATTAATCCACTCTTGAGCCTAACCATAACCAGATCAACCAGTTTTCAAGAAAGCTAAAGGGTGGTTGATATATATGCCTCTAAAACTGGGAGCAGGGCCAAAGTTATAGTAGTCAGAATTTAAGGATGTATTTTTGCTATGCTGACACTTCAGTTCATACAAGGTCCAAAGGTCAAAGTAGTTTTTATTTATAAACATGCTTCATCTGCCTAAATAGTCAAGAAAGAAAATAATGCAAAGCAGGCAAATCAGAAGCCACAGAAAAACATTTTAGCTATATCCATTCTGAGAGCTTAATACATGTAGATGGATAAGGTGTCTTTGCATAGATGCCCCTTGCCGCCAACAGATCACTCCCCTACCACCGATACTGGGATGTTCTAAATCTTGTGCCACTTCAGCAAAGAGGAGCAGAAGATGACAACTCTATCCCCATGGCAGGATCATAAGAGCAACTTCACAAATCAAAACCCAGTGTTTGCACTCCCTATAGAAGAAATTCCCCAAAGAGAGGAAATATTAACATCTTGTATATTCAGAAATTGACATTTGAAGGAGGGAGTAGAAATTAAACTCCAGAGAGTAGTGGAAACAGACAAGCAGTGGCCTTATCGGTTTCTTTGTTATTGTTGCTTTAAGTCAGTGGTTCTTAACCAGAAGTCCGGGGGCCCCCCGCATGAGCAGGTTTCAGGAGGTCCGCCAAGCAGGGCCAGGGTTAGACTTGCTGGGGCCCAGGGCAGAAAACCAAAGCCCCACCACTTGAGGCTGAAGCTGAACTTAGCTTCGCGGGGAGCCCCCTGTGGCATGGGGCCCCAGGCACTTGCCCTGCTTGCTACCCTCTAACACCAGCTCTGGCTTTTATATGCAGAAAACCAGTTGTGACGACAAAGGTGGGCTGTGGAGTTTTTAATAGTGGGGTGGGGGGGGGCTCAGAAAGAAAAAGGTTGAGAACCCCTGCTTAAGTGACACAAAACATGAAGAAACTTCTTCCAAATTGTAATTTATTTGTCCAGTTTGGCATTTCCATTGCATTCATGTACTCAACCCCTGAAATGTCACCGATATCTTGAAATATTTAATGGGACAATCTGTTAAAAAGCATTTGAAAGCCTAACAAGCTGTCAGAGTTGAGCTCTGGTTTTAAACAGGTGAGATATCAAGCTGAAGTGCTAGCCATTCCGCTTTATCTGATTATACCAATTTTTCAACAGCATATTGACAGATACGCACTTTCCCCCCTTGTTCATGCAAATACAGAGGTTAGACCCCAATACATTACAAGACTCTTGAGAACTTGAGAAAAGTACCTACACTATAACACAAGCAATTAAGGAACAGCAATTTTTCACTTGAAGATGAACACACTACATTTTCCTCGGCTTCATCAGTTGCCTTTTTTTACAGATCTCTGATCCCGTCACTAGTGAGACAGAGTTCCTACTGAACCCTTTGGGATTATTTTTCCCTTGTAGCCATGTGATTTTTCGGTTTTATTAAATTGCACTTAAAACAACATTTATATGGAGGTTTTAACCATGAGGGAAAAGTCATTTTTCAAACAGTGGCTACATTCTACCTAGTATCAATATTTCATTTACAATAGGGTTTGTTGCAACCTTAAGATTTCTTTTTTAATAAACACTTTTGTATTGTAATTAGCAGTTTACAAACTTGTGACTGAAGTTCACTTTCAAACTGAATGAGTTTCTCCAATTTAGTTAAAATTCCTGAGAACAAAGCACTTTACACACATTTTAGTAGTCACTAATTAACATGCCTCAACAACCACCCATGCACTGGAAGCTCACATACACTTTCTTTTACTCCTAAAAGGAGTTAAAGTTGTTGGTTTTGTTTTTTCTAATTACAGAAAGGTGTACTGAACACTATACAATGAAACCAATAGCTGTAACCAGCCTATAAAAGGTGGCAAAGAATCCTGTGGCATCTTATAGACTAACAGACGTTTTGCAGCATGAGCTTTCGTGGGTGAATACCCACTTCTTCGGATGCAAAAAGGTGGGATTTTCAAAAGTGCAGGAGAGTGCCTCATAGTCCAGATTTGCTTTTTTGCTACAGCTCCACTGCCCAACAACGTGTCATTTAGATGTGTCAGAGCTCCTAATAACTCATTGTAACAATGGAGGAATTTCATGCAGATTCACTTACTGCTGCAAGTGCTGCTTTGAAGAACATTTGCATGTACTAGAAGGTAGGCTATTTTTGTTTATATGCAAACTATGGTAGTGTCCAAAAGCCCATTCAGAACAGAGGGTTCTTGGTACCAGTACAAGAATCAAAAGAGAACAGAATCATAGGAAGGCACAGTCCCTGCTCCAAACATCTTAAAGTCCAACTAGATAAACATTGACTATGGTTGGAAAGGGGTAGGGGACTGGACTCTGTGTACAAGTGAAGAGGCTATGGCAATGCTAACCTGCCTCGCAAGGGCACACACACATGCTACTGTGACCGTCTTCCTTGTGCTATATTTAGGACATAGAGGATGCAAACAATTAAAGAGAAAATAGTCTAGGGAGGCTGAAGATAATTTTTGGGTCCCAACAGAAGGACAGTGTCCCTTTCAGTAAGGAAAGACATTTTAATTAATAAATTGCTGCAAGATTTACTGTGTTTTTCTTTTCTTCCCCCAAACAAAAAACAAAAACAAAATTGTTTTGTGAACATTTATACCTGCACAAATGTCAAAGCTACTCCAAATAGTGACAGACATGATTAGAAAGCTTGTCATCCCATCTGGAAAAGAGGGTGAACATTGAGGTGGCAAAGTTCACAGATGATACAAAATTACTCAAGATTGTTAAGCCCAGAGCTCACTGCAAAGAGTTACAAAGGGATCTCACAAAACTGGGTGACTGGGCAACAAAATGGCAGAAGAAATTCAATATTGATAAATACAAAGTAATGCAAAATAGACAATATAATCCTAACTATACATACAAAATCATGGGGTCTAAATTAGTTGTTACTGCTTAAGGAAGATCTTGGAGTTGTTTGGACAGTTCATTGAAACATCCACTCATGTGCAGCAGCAGTCAAAAAAAATAAAAAAGTTAGGAACCATTAGGAAAGGGAAAGATAATAAGATAGAAAATATCATAAATGTCAGCATATAAATACATGGTGTGCCTATACCTTGAATACTGCGTGCAGTTCTGGGCACCTCATCACAAAAAAGGACTTAGAAGGGCAAGAAAAATGTTTACAGGTATGGAACAGCTTCCATATGAGGAGAGATTACAAAAAAACGGGGACTGTCCATCTTAGAAAAGAGATAAATGGAAATATGATAGAGCTGTATAAAATCATGAATGATGTGGAGAAAGGAAATAAGGAAGTATTATTTCTCCTTTCACATTACACAAGAACCAGTGGTCACTCAATGAAATTAATAAGCAGCACATTTAAAACAAACATAAGGAAGTACTTCACAGAAAGCAAAGTCAACCTGTGATACTCATTGCTAAGGGATGTTGTGAAGACCAAAAGTATAACTGGGTTCCAAAAACAATTAGATAAGCTCATGGAGGATAGGTCCATCAATGGCTATTAGTCAAGATAGTCAGGGACACAACCCCGTGCTCTGGGTGCCCCTAAACCTCTCACTGCCAGAAACTGGGACTGGATGACAGGGGATGGCTCACTTGATGATTGCCCTATTCTGTTCATTCGCTCTGAAGCATCTGGCTCCAGACACTGTCAGAAGACAAGATACTGGGCTAGATGGACCATTGGTCTGACCCAATATGGCCATTCTTACAACACTCCTATTAAAATGCAACTAAATCACAGCCATCATATGAAAGTTTAGCCCTCAGTGCAGCTTTTTTCTTAACCAGCAAGATAAAAATTACATCTGTTTTACTTCAAGCATTCACAGTTATCCTGAAAAACAGGCATAAGAGGGGATGTAAACAGTAGAGCCACTATTAAAGCAATAAGCCACAGATAATGGTTTATGCCTTAAATAAACCTGGGTCATTGGTGTATAACGGTATGTGTGATGTAGGAGGTTTAGAGGCAGGGTATTTATGCCATTGACTAAGGTAGGAAGGCTATCCTGAGTGACAGCTTGGGGGGGGAGAGCAGCTAAGGAAGTCAATATTTATATAATTACAAAAGTAGCAAGTATATGTTGAATAATTTCCTTCTCCCCCACCCTCTGCAGGCTGTTAGTTTTAACAGTAAACTCTGTGGAGCAGAAAACTGTCTTTCATGTTTGCATAGCACCAAGCAATATGGGGCCCCAAATACTAATCAGGGCTCTTTACAACATATTACAACATATTACAACAGACATGCACAAAGACGTTCACATGGGCAAGAGGCAGAGATAGGGTACCTCCACTTCATCCAAGACATGCACAAGAGGCTCAAGGGGATGCAAATCCTAATGTAGATTATTGATGTTAAAGGGTTTTACTTTTTTAAGAAATTGCTATATGGACAAAGTTCACCAAAAAAAATTTAAAGACAGGCGACAGCCAGAAATGAATATCCCCACCCCAAGAAGGAAGCTGGATTTTCTAAAGCAACTACTCATTTCCATTGTAAAGGCGTTTACCAAAAGAAAAACAGTATAGCTCAATTTCCCTGACACCAATTTGGATCTGATGCTTCTGGTTTCAGCATGGAAGGAAGAAAAGCTCTTCAGCAACAGGAATTCAACAGGTTATCAGTGACTCCCACAGAAAAACTGCTATTAGCGGGGGTTCCACCAATTGGAAACAGAGGGGAAAACACTAGGTGTATTAGGGCTAGTCTACACTGGCAACGCTAAAGCGCTGCTGCAACAGCGCTTTAATGTGGCTTGTGTAGTCGCGGCAGAGGGGTGGCTCCCAATGCTGGTGCACTGCCTATACTGGCGCTTTACAGCACTGAAATTTGCTGCGCTCAGGGGGGTGTTTTTTCACACCCCTGAGCGAGAAAGTTGCAATGCTGTAAAGTGCCAGTGTAGACAAGTCAATCACAGGATGACTATTGTAGCTGAGGCCTGGCCTGTAGTGAGTAATTAACACATGGAGGGAGGCCTCATTTCTTCATAGAATTAGGAAGGTAAACAGGTCATTAGGCTGAAAACAGAAATCTATCCTAAATAAGATAAGTAAATAGGTCAGACTAAAAAGAAAGTCTGAGTCAGCTAGGATAAGAGGGACAACACCCAGGGAACCATTTACTTACTACAAACAAGATAACTATGGACAAAATCAGTTAGGAATATAGAGATGAGGTTGAGCATGGACTGAGCATGCTGCACAGTGATTGGATCCTGAAAAGTAACCAAGCCAATCCAGAAAAGTGTGATGTAATACAGTAAACGCAATGTGATGTGTAAATGTTTATAAAGGAAGAGGTTTTCAGTGAAACTTTGAATGTGTGGCATGCCTATACCGACCCATCCCCTACGCTTGAGTCTGATCAACTCAGCGTAGCTTTGCTGTTTCCAAATAAAGATACCTAAGTGATACAATCTGGAGTCAAACTGAGTTTTTTGGATCCCAGAGAACTGAATGAAGTGTTCTCCCAGATCTGGACAAGGTGTTCTGAATAAGCTGAGTGGAAAAGGCCTCCGAGGGAATCCCAACATTAGTGGTGCCGTGACATCCATTCATCTGGAGCAGGAATGAATAGTTTATTGTACATGTAGCTTTATTGTCAAAGATCACAATCCAGCAGTTTAGCAATGGCATTGGAAGGGTTTAAATTTGAGGTTACCAGACCAAGCATTTCAACAAAAGCACTGCATCTATTTATTGCATAAGCAAATATTTCAGCCACTATTAGCATCGTATGTACTGTATTTTAAAAAACAAAGCAAAAACTTTGTAAGTTTAACTATGTATATTTTAAATGTTTTAATAGACAAAATTAATTTCCTATCATAAAAAGTAAAAAAATCAAAAATAATGTACAGTATATAAAAAAAATACAATATAAAGTAAAAAGGGGCCTTAAACAAGCCAAGAGAGCATATGATTGCTCTCTATAAAAAAAGGTTGCCCTATTTTCTCGCCAATGTAATATGGCCATAAAAAAAAGCAAATGTGATCCTAGGATGCATCATGTGAGATATTTCCAGTATAGATAGGGAAGTATTAATGCCTCATCTAGAATATTACATGCAATTCTGGTCACCCATGTTCAAAAAAAAAAAAAAAAAAAAAAAGATTAATTCAAACTGGAACACGTGCAGAGAAAAGCTAGTAGAATTATCGGGGAATGCAGAGCCTACCTTAGGAGAAGAGACTAAGGCCTGGTCTACATGGAGGGGCGGCGGGGGGAGGGGGGGGGAATCGATCTAAGTTACGCAACTTCAGCTACCTGAATAACGTAGCTGAAGTCGACGTACTTAGATCTACTTACTGCGGTGTCTTCACTGCGGTAAGTCAACAGCTGATGCTCCCCCGTCGACTCCGCCTGCACCTCTTGCTCCGGTGAGTATCGGAGTCGATGGGAGAGCGCTTCGTGGTCGCTGCCCGTCGATCCAGCGGGTAATGTAGACAAGCCCTAAAAGAGCTTAGCCTTCATTTTGCTAGGCTAAACAAGCCAAGAGAGCATATGATTGCTCTCTATAAATACATCAGTGAGGGAGAAGAGTTATTTAAGATAAAGAAACAATGCGGGCAGAAAAACAAATGGGTATAAACTGGCTATGAATAAATTTAGGATGGAAATTAGAAGTTTTCTAACCATCAGAGGAGTGAAGTTCTGGAACAGCTTCCCCAACAGGAGTAGTGGGGAAAAACAACCTAATTTTAAGATGGAGGTTGATAAATTTATGAACAAGATTATAGAATAGTGTTACCTGAAATAGCAGGTGGCTGGATTCCATGACCCAGGAAGTCCCTTCTAGAACTATGTAAAACAGGGTGTCTGTAATCATAAAGCTTTGCACTGTGATCCTTTCAGGTCTCAGAAGCAAAGTAGGGCTGTGCTAAGTCACCTATATCTTGGAGGTGATGTTGGCGATTAGATAATGGCGCTTTTATCTCCAAGTCACTAATAAATCAGCACTCCAACATGGTGTTAAGGAACACTGTGCTCCTGAATCTCACTTGGGATGAGACACCAAGGTCCTGACAACTTGTAATTACGAAAGAAACTACAGAAATCTGTAATTTTCCTAAGAAGAGGCAACTCATTCTGCCTATGTGTAATTTGTTGGATATGATATTCTTCATTTCCTGACCCAAACTGTTGAGTAGCACTGCTGTCAAGCTGCTATGTTTCACTCCAGAGGTGGTTGCATGAAGCAATCCCACATGTCCCTCAAGGGGGTCGGGCATTGCAAATTAATGTCTAAAAAATACTTTGAAGTCCTTGAATGAACGGTACTATAGAAGTGCAGAGTTATAAATTACAGTTAAGAGGACTGGAATAAAACCTAAAAACAGTTTTTAAATATAGCTGTACGAGTCACGTTAAGCACGGAGGCAGTTAGACAAATTCCATTAATGCTTATCGCTCCCAATGGTAGGGTCTTAGCTATACATTCAGTCAGAGTTGGTATATGGCTTGACAATATAATAAAAATAGGCTCCAGACCAGGGGTCTCAAACTCAAATGACCACGAGGGCCACATGAGGACTAGTACATTGGCCCGAGGGCCGCATTTACTGACACCTTTCCCCCCCCCCCGCCACCCTTGGCCCTGCCCCCACTCCACCCCTTCCATGAGGCCCCGCCCCTTCCCCGCCTCTTCCCACCCCTTCCCTGCCCCCATTCCAACCCCTTCCCCGAAATCCCCACCCCAACTCTGCCCCCTCCCTGCCCCTAGGGGGTGCAGGAAGGGTGTGGGGGGGGG
>QXTE01000092.1:4949815-5096923 GCA_003942145.1 Platysternon megacephalum | reverse complement strand
TTTTTTTATGTGGCAGAAACAAATGCTGGAGTCTGTTTTCCTTCCTAGAAGACGATGTGGTGGGTGAAAGAGCTGCCTTCCTCTATCTCCAGCCCTTGTCTTCTGGAGGGAGGCCCTCTGCCCCATACCACTGTTGCTGCTACAGGGACAGTTGGGTGACTACAGCTTTGTATGTCCTACTGCTAACTCTAATTTTAGAGTGGCTTTGGATACTGATCTTCAAATCCAAGGTCTGATTGGTCTGGAGCAGGGGTCTCAAACACGCGGCCCGTGGGCCGCATGTGGCCCGCAGGGTTATTTTCTGCGGCCCGCGAGCTCCTCACGCCCCCCCCGCCCAACGTTTACCTAGAGCGGCTCCGGCCGACCAGCACCAGGGGCAGGGCAGGCTCCCTCCCTGCCTGCCCTGCCCCCGCGCCGGGAAGCAGCTGGAACCTGGGGAAGGAGGGGTGCAGGGGTGTGTGTGGCTGTTGCTTCAGGCACCGCCCCCAGCAGCTCCCATTGGCCACAGTTCCCCATTCCCAGCCAATGGGAGCTGCTGGGGGCGGTGCCTGAAGCAACAGCCACACACACCCCTGCACCCCTCCTTCCCCAGGTTCCAGCTGCTTCCCGGCGCGGGGGCAGGGCAGGCAGGGAGGGAGCCTGCACTGCCCCTGGTGCTGGTCGGCCGGAGCCGCTCTAGGTAAACGTTGGGCGGGGGGGGCGTGAGGAGCTCGCGGGCCGCAGAAAATAACCCTGCGGGCCACATGCGGCCCACGGGCCGCATGTTTGAGACCCCTGCTCCAGACCAATCAGACCTTGGATTTGAAGATCAGTATCCAAAGCCACTCTAAAATTAGAGTTAGCAGTAGGACATACAAAGCTGTAGTCACCCAACTGTCCCTGTAGCAGCAACAGTGGTATGGGGCAGAGGGCCTCCCTCCAGAAGACAAGGGCTGGAGATAGAGGAAGGCAGCTCTTTCACCCACCACATCGTCTTCTAGGAAGGAAAACAGACTCCAGCATTTGTTTCTGCCACATAAAAAAACAGAAGTTCTAATCTAGATACTTCAAGCTTCAAATTATCTTTGGCTTAGCTGAAGACTTATATACACAGGTTTGTGTATCCCTCATTGAAAACTCAAATGCCAACATTCAGCCTTCAAAACCTAGTTTTGCTTTTATTTTGTTTTTTAAATAATAAATTCAAAATATAAGTAAAAATAACCTCATACCTGAAAGGGATATTGAGAGAATGATTTTTACAGGCACTGTATAAATGGCAAGTAATAATATGAGGTTCTAACACAAGTCTGACACAGTCTTATATTACACGGCTGATAAGACAATCTTAGCAGCTGGAAACTACCTGCACTTAGTCACTAATTGTATGCATAGGACTGGCATGGAGTGCATGGCTTTGTTCTCTTTAAGATAAATATTGCCTTTCCTCTCATGTTGTGCAACTATTTTTTGCATATATGTATTATGCATAGGGTGACCAGATGTCCCATTTTTAAAGGTACAGTCCCATTTTTTGGGACTTTTTCGTATATAGACACCTATTACCCCCCACCCTCATCCCGTTTTTTCACAGTTGCTATCTGGTCACCCTAATTATGCACACATAACCATAGCATATGAAGATGCAGAACGAACAGAAGTGATGTAAGTGTCAAGCAAGTTTGCCCTTCCCTTGAAGGCTTTATCTAACTTTGTTCACATACATTTCTGATCTTCATTCCTGCTCTTTCACATACATAAATCTTCATACCTTACTGCTCTCGCTCACAAAAAAAAAAAAAAAAAGCAAGCCACTTTCATATCTTATTTACTACCACCTCTATATAAGAACTTCCAAGCCCCTACGACCTCTGACAAAAGCCACCTTAAAACCAACTTTCAGGAGTTCTTCCTCTTTTCTTTTCACTAATAATTTCACCTCTATCTCCTTTATCTGAATTACTGTGGTGTTTGTTTTTCTTGTATTCTCCCTCCCCCCCACCACCCCGACCTCCAACCCCAGTTTAAGCTCTTCAGGGCAAGGAACTTCTCTAAATCTTTAAAGTACACCTTGCAACATCCAGCAATTTTTAATAATAAAAGTTAATACTTTGGCAGATTTGGATAAAATCAGGTTTGGTTTTTGGATTTTTAGTATTTTGATGGCAAACCCTAATATACTGAAAAGGCTGCTCATTTTTGACACAGTTAGCAAGTAGCCTGCTTATATCCAACACTGAGATGCTTTTTTCACATGCTGTAGCTATAGTCTCACATGACTGGAAAAATCCACCTGTCAGAGGAGAGTGGAAAGCTTCTCCAGGGCATTACCCATAAATGTCTATATATTTTAGTTTTCATTTTTTTAAATTGAGTTTCTAGCTCTTATCATAGTAGAGAACATCCTAAACATGAAGCAAATGTTATAAAACAATGCTGTTCTCTGTTCCCAACTCTGCCCACAACTCCAGCACATCCTTTATGGATCATAGCATTGCTACCCAAAGGCAGAGGGAAGTTTACATGACTGTCAGGTTCACTGCTGCTGGTGGGTAGCAGTGAAACTTTCCATCATGACAATTTCATGGTGTTGGCTGGGAAAAACCAGGAACAGAAGCAGAGTCTGGAGTTATTCATCAAAGAGATCATACAAAAAAGCTAGATGTGAGAGTAGAACAACAGAGGAGGAGGAGTAGAGATTGAGGATAGTTGTGAGGATAAGGTGATGCTTCACCATTCAACCCCTCACCCCTAAAAATTCTTAGCAACAGCCCTATAAAGAAAAAACTTAGGGCAACAAGTATTTAATGAGACCTGGGGGGAGAGAGGAAAGAGAAGGGAGCATAGTTCTACCAGTAGTGAAGCTGCATTTGCACTACAAGGATTTAGCACTCTTTACACCAATGCCAATACAGGTCTCTCGCATCTTACGCGCATTTAACATGCGTGATTTCGGCTTTGCGCGGTCGGCAAAACCACACACAAAAAATAAAAAAGCAATTTATGTACTGTGTCTGTAGTGCGGGCGATTCCGCCCGCCATTGAAGTCAATGGGATTTTGGCTATACGCGGTTTTCGCTTTACGCGCTGACCGCAGAACATAACCCCCACATAAGATGCGAGAGACCTGTATTACTAGTTCATCTGTCTCTATAAATAATATTGTGAAGGCTCCACTAGAGTCCTCAGACATAAAACGCGGGGGGGTGAGGGGAATCACACGAACTTCACTCTATTTATCTCAATTTTGAAGCCCAGTGCTGACCTCATTAACGTCTTTAGCCATGTCATTACAGACTTCAATAGCCCAAGGAAATAGCTATTATAGATTATTTAGTCTAGGGGCACTTCAGTTCACTTGTTCCACTGATCAAATTAACACGACTCACCATTTCTCCACCAAGTAACATGACAATTACATCCATTACTGTGCTTATCCAGTGATGCTAGACATAGCATCTCTCACCACGCCGTCAAAAACTGTACTAAGATACACTTGTGTTCCAGCAGTAGTGAAGAATTTAACAAAACAAGATGGAGTTAAAATAAAAACTAAGCACCTCTACAAAATAAGGGTTAAGTTACCAGACAGAGATGTGGACTTACATTACAGCTATATCTAACAAATACCACTTAAATCTGTGTTCAGCTTAGGAAGTCCTACACTGAATTTAACCAACATTAAAATCAGTGATTTAAATCAGCAAGCAGAAACCTTGATTTAAATAATTGATTTTAAAACTACTTTTGCATTTATACTTTAGATATTTTCCTAAAAAAAAGGATCATCCTCATTGATAGGCAACCACTAAAACAGTTGATTTGCTACTAAACATACCTTTAAATTAAACTTGACACTTTTTGCTAACCAGGAGGCTATATTATACAAGAACATATGGACGGCCATACTGAGTCAGACCAAAGGTCCATCTAGCCCAGTATCCTGTCAGTGGCCAATACCAAGTTGCGTCAGAGGGAATGAACAGAACAGGTAATCCTCAAGTGATCCATCCCCTGTTGCTCATTCCCAGCTTCTGGAAAACAGAGGCTAGGTACAACATCCCTGCCCATCCTGGCTAAGAGCCATTGATGGACCTATCCTCCATGAACTTATCTACTTCTTTTTTGAACCCTGCTATAGTCTTGGCCTTCACAACATCATCTGGCAAGGAGTTCCACAGGTTGACTGTGCGTTGTGTGAAGAAATATTTCCTTTTGTTTGTTTTAAACCTGCTGCCTATTAATTTAATTTGATGACCCCTCTTCTTGTGTTAAGGAGTAAATAACACATCCTTATTTACTTTCTCCACACTACTCAGTATTTTATAGACCTCTATCATATCCTCCCTTAGTCGTCTCTTTTCCAAGCTGAAAAGTCCCAGTCTTATTAATCTCTNGGGGGGGGGGGGGGGGGGGGGGGGGGGGGAATGTGACGACCACATCTACAGACAGTATTCTAGATGTGGGCGTACCATGGATTTATATGGAGGCAATATGATATTTTCTGACTTATTATCTATCACTTGCTTAATGATTCCCAACATTCTATTAGCTTTTTGACTGCCGCTGCAAACTGAGTGGATGTTTTCAGAGAACGATCCATTACTCCAAGATCTCTTTCTTGACTGGTAACAGCTAATTTAGACCCCATCATTTTATATACATAGTTGGGATGTTTTCCAATGTGCATTACTTTGCATTTATCAACATTGAATCTCATGTGCCATTTTGTTGCCCAGTCACCAGGGTGTATAAAAATCAATGATTAAAAAAAAACAAAAACAAAAAAACACTTTTAATTTAAATCTGTTTTTTTGATGCTTTTTGAGGAAAAAACTTATTTTATCTAAAGGTAGTTTTAATTAAGATACATTATAGCTCAAAGATATCTCATCATGGAATAGGGATTATAAATTCTAATTCTATAGTATGAGAGAATATATTCATGTAATGTTTAAGAAAAGTTTTGTAAATGAGTTCCAGTAGTCCATGGATTGGGGACTCAATTTTATGGAGTTCCAGGGGCTTCTGTATAGATTATTTAGGTTAATCTTTCTATCTACCCAATGGGACTCAGTGCTCAGTCTAGAAGATACCATCAGAGATACTTAGTTTTGCAGTTCTCAAACTATGGATTTGTGTCTCCAGAGATAACATGCTTGTTAACAGCAAAAATGTTTTTAAATAAATACTATAATATATAGAGGTGAGAAATAAGACCTCAACCCTATTGTCTCTCTGCAAATTTGTGTACACAGAGTCAACCCCTTACCTCTCTCTAAAAGTGCAAAGTTTCAAAAAGTTCAATGAATAGAAGCTTGTTGGAAGTGGAATAGGTCTGGACAAGGAGAAGTCTGGATATAAATGTGAGAAGGGAGGGACAGCAGAAGAAACAAAAGTGAAATTGTTTGAGCAGCATATTCCAGAAGTCTTGAGGTCTTTCTGAGTGTAGCCTTCATTGATTTGAGATCTACCATACCATTTTCTCACTAGAAGGGAAAACCTATAATGGCAGCAAGCCGTAAAAGAGACCCGGGTTGGGAATAAGAACCATTCAAGAAATATATGTTTGCTGCTGATGTTTTAAAGAAAGGTCACACCAGTGAACTGGTGGAAGTCACTAAGCACTTGGATTCGGAGATTGTTGAAGTGATAATCTCGCTTTTAACAACAGTAGCTTCTTCTGCCGGTGTAGAAAGAATATTTTCTTCCTTTGGACTAATTCATTCCAAATTGAGATATCGTTTGGGATCTGAAAAAGCCGGAAAACTTGTTTTTCTTTTCCAGATTATGAACAAACAGGAAAATAAAGGTGAAGACAACTGAGTTAGCTGCAGAAGCCAATATTTTAAGTTTCTCATGTTGACCTGGCTGACAGTCAATTTTTTTTTTTAAAACTATTTTAGTTAAAAAACAATGTTAACAAAAACAAACCTGAGTTTAGAAAACTTAACAAAACAAGTATATTTCAAAATATTATGTTTGCTGTTGAAGAAAAAAAATCCAGAATACATAACCTCGTTGTTGTAGTTAAATAAAAATTTAAATGTCTGTCTTTAACGTGGTTTGTGTAGTTGCGGCATAGCCCTAAAAAAAACCAAAAAAAACCACCACTATCTCCACGAGGGGAATAGCTACCAGCACTGATGCACTGTCTACACTGGCACTTTACAGCACTGAAACTTGCAGCGCTCAGGCGGGTGTTTTTTCACACCCCTGAGCGAGAAAGTTGCAGCGCTGTAAAGTGTCAGTGTAGACAAGCCCTTAATGAATTCTTTGCATCGGTCTTCACGGATGAGGATGTGATGGCGATTCCCAAACCTGAGCCATTTTTTTTAGGTGACAAATCTCAGGAACTGTGCCAGATTGAAGAACAGGAGTACTTGCGGCACCTTAGAGACTAACAAATTTATTTGAGCATAAGCTTTCGTGGGCTACAGCCCACTTCTTCGGATGCATAGAATGGAACATACAGTAAGAAGATATTTATACATACAGAGAACATGAGAAGGTGGAAGTAGCCATACCAACTGTAAGAGGCTAATTAATTAAGAGAAGCTATTAACAGCAGGGGAGAAAAACTTTTGAAGTGATAATCATGATGGCCCATTTCGGACAGTTGACACGAAAGTGTGAGGCTGCTTCAACATGGGGAAATAGATTCAATTAGTGTAATGACCGAGCCATTCCCAGTCTCTGTTCAAACCTAAGTTGATGGTATCTAGTTTGCATATCAATTCAAGTTCAGCAGCTTCTCGTTGGAGTCTGTTTTTGAAGCTTTTTTGTTGCAAAATTGCCACCTTAACGTCTGTCACTGAGTGATTAGGGAGGTTGAAGTGTTCTCCTACTGGTTTTTGAATGTTATGATTCCTGATGTCAGATTTGTGTCCGTTTATTCTTTTGCGAAGAGACTGTCCGGTTTGGCCAATGTACATGGCAGAGGGGCATTGCTGGCACATGATGGCATATATCACATTGGTAGATGTGCAGGTGAACGAGCCCCTGATGGCATGGCTGATATGATTAGGTCCTGTGATGGTGTCACTTGAATAGATATGTGGACAGAGTTGGCAGCGGGGTTTGTTGCAAGGGTAGGTTCCTGGGTTAGTGTTTTTGTTGTATGGTGTGTGGTTGCTGGTGAGTATTTGCTTCAGGTTGGGGGGCTGTCTGTAAGCGAGGACAGGTCTGTCTCCCAAGATCTGTGAGAGTGAGGGATCATCTTTCAGGATAGGTTGTAGATCTTTGATGATGCGCTGGAGAGGTTTTAGTTGGGGGCTGAAGGTGACGGCTAGTGGCGTTCTGTTATTTTCTTTGTTGGGCCTGTCCTGTAGTAGGTGACTTCTGGGTACTCTTCTGGCTCTGTCAATCTGTTTTTTCACTTCAGCAGGTGGGTATTGTAGTTTTAAGAATGCTTGATAGAGCTCCTGTAGGTGTTTGTCTCTGAGGGATTGGAACAAATGCGGTTGTATCTTAGAGCTTGGCTGTAGACAATGGATCGTGTGGTGTGTCCTGGATGGAAGCTGGAGGCATGTAGGTAAGTATAGCAGTCAGTAGGTTTCCGGTATAAGGTGGTGTTTATGTGACCATCGCTTATTAGCACAGTAGTGTCTAGGAAATGGACCGCTTGTGTGGACTGGTCTAGGCTGAGGTTGATGGTGGGATTGAGGTGTCATTAGAGAAGGTTTTGGAACAAATGGATAAATTAAACTGTAATAAGTCACCAGGACCAGATGGTATTCACCCAAGAGTACTGAAGGAACTCAAATGTGAAATTGCAGAACTAACAACTGTAATCTGTAACCTGTCATTTAAATCAGCTTCTGTACCAAATGATTGTACGACAGCTAATGTGATGCCAATTTTTAAAAAGGGCTCCAGAGGAGATCCCAGCAATTACAGGCTGGTAAGCCAGACTTCAGTACCAGGCAAACTCGTTGAAACTATAATAAAGAACAGAAAATGTGGAAATGGCAGAGGTGCTTAATGACTTTTGTTTCGGTTTCCACCAAAAATGTTGGTGGCGATTGGACGTCTAACATAGTGAATGACAGTGAAAATGAGGTAGGATCAGAGTCTAAAAGGGAAAGAACAAGTCAAATCACCAGGGCCTCATGAAATGCATCCTAGAATACTCAAGGAGCTGACTGAGGAGATATTTGAGTCATTAGCAATTATCTTTGAAAAGTCATGGAAGACAGGAGACAGAAGACTGGAAAAGGGCCCATCTATAAAAATGGAAATAAGGACAACCTGGGGAATTACAAACCAGTCAGCTTAACTTCTGTACCCAGAAAGATAATGGAGCAAATAATTAAGCAATCAATTTGCAAACACCTAGAAGATAATAAGGTGATAAATAACAGTCAGCATGGATTTGTCAAGAACAAATCGTGTCAAACCAATCTGTTAGCTTACTTTGACAGGGTAACAAGCTTTGTGGAGGGGGGGGGGGAAGCAGTACATGTGGTATATCTTGACTTTAGTAAAGCTTTTGATACTGTCTCGCATGACCTTCTCAAACAAACTAGGGAAATACAACCTAGATGGAGCTACTATAAGGTGGGTGCATAACTGGTTGGAAAATCGTGCCCAGAGAGTGCCGTATATACTCGTTCATTAGCCCGTTCATTTATAAGCCGACCCCCTCCCGCCCTCCCCCCAAGATGGATAGGTAAAAATAGCAAAACCTTTGGCTCCTGGACGGTTAGGGTAAGCCACTAGTGGGCCTGGACATTTTGTTTACCTGGAGCATTCACAGGCACAGAGCCCCTCAGCTCCCAGTGGTCGCCACTTCCCGCAGCTCCATTGGCTGGGAACGGCGAACCACGGCCACAGGGAGCTGAGGGGCTCCATACCTGCAGACGCTCCATGTAAACAAAACGACAATGTATTAGATATTCAATTCAATGATTCCATAGAGTTTAAAATCATCAAATTTTGGTATAGACCCATTTATAAGCCGACCCCCGCTCTTTGATGTGTCATTTTTTTAACAAAAATATTCGGCTTATGAACGAGTATATACGGTAGTTATCAGTGGTTCACAATCATGCTGGAAGGGCATAATGAGTGGGGTCCTGCAGGGATCGGTTCTGGGTCCGGTTCTGTTCAATATCTTCATTAATGATTTCGATAATGGCATAGAGAATACATTGGGAGGGGTTGCAAGTGCTTTGGAGGATAGGATTAAAATTCAAAATGATCTGGAGAAATGGTCTGAAGTAAATAGGATGAAATTCAATAAGGACAAATGCAAAGTACTCCACTTAGGAAGGAACAATCAGTTGCACACATACAAAATGGGAAATGACTGCCTAGGAAGGAGTACTGCAGAAAGAGATCGGGGGATCATAGTGGATCACAAGCTAAATATGAGTCAGCGTAACGCTGTTGCAAAAAAAGCAAACATTCTGGGATGTAGTATCAGGAGTATTGTAAGCAAGACATGAGAAGTAATTCTTCTGCTCTTCTCCACGCTGATTAGGCCTCAACTGGAGTATTGTGTCCAGTTCTGGGCACCACATTTCAGGAAAGATGTGGACAAATTGGAGAAAGTCCAGAAAAGAGCAACAAAAATGACTAAAGGTCTAGAAAACATGACCTATGAGGGAAGATTGAAAAAAATTGGGTTTGAGAGAGGGGACATGATAACAGTTTTCAAGTACATAAAAGGTTGTTACAAGGAGAAGGGAGAAAAATTGTTTTTCTTAACCTCCGAGGATAGGACAAGAAGCAATGGGCTTAAATTGCAGCAAGGGCAGTATAGGTTGGACATTAGGAAAAACTTTCTGTCAGAGTGGTTAAGCACTGGAAAAAATTGCCTAGGGAGGTTGTGGAATCTTCATCATTGGGGATTTTTAAGAGCAGGTTGGACAAACCTGTCAGGGATGGTATAGATAATACTTAGTCCTGTCTTGAGTGCAGGGGACTGGACTAGATGACCTCTCAAGGTCCCGTCCAGTTCTATGATTCTATAATTCAGTGGTAACATCAGGGGTCTAACACCTCTTGTCAGTTAACATTAGGGGAGTAAAGTGAAAGTAACTTTCAGCAACACAATCAGAACTAGAGCTGAACAAGAAGCCATTTTTCCATCCCAGGAAAATTTGAGATTTTGAATTTTTTTTCCCCAATCCGCATAAAAATTAATCTCAAAAATTTCTACCAACCAAAAACAAAAAAAATAAAATAATTAGTTCAGGCCAAAGTGTTCTGTTTTGATTTTGGTGGGTTATTTTAATATATACATTAAATTTCAAAACGCATAATCATTTTGAACCAAAAAACACAGAACTGTTTCAAAAATGTCAAAATGGAACATTTTGCCAATTCTGGAGCTTTTAAAAAAAATCTGAAATGTGACATTCATCAAAACCAACACTTTTTTTCAGTAAGTTTTGATTTTGATGAATCGGCATTTTTGATGAAAAAACACTTTGTTGAAGGATTTCCAATGAGCTCTAGTCAGAATGCAATCTTAGACTGTTTACAGAATATGGGCTGGTACTGGAAGTGAGTGAAATAATCGTTTACAATGGAAGGAAAAGAAGATAGTGGCACAGAATACAGTCATGAAAGCTTTGGAACAGCCATTTGAACAAGTTAACTTTTAGACCTTATTCTCCAAGCCCATATGGGAGACCTGCAAGCTTTCTGCATGCAGAATCAGGTCCTTATGCTGTAGCTACTGCTTTAGGAAGGTTCAGTTACTGTTGGCATCATTGCTAGGCTTGATAAACATGGGGGATCCTGACCAGCAAACTAGCTTTAAAGAAAATTTCAGCAAGTCATGAGTGGCCTTGGCAAGTCGTCCAACATTCCTAAATGGTGTTCCAAATTCATAAACACAAAACAGCAGCAGAGAAAAGTCTTGGAAGCTATGATTCATATCTGCTTGAACAGAGTAGTTTCACTTAAAAAGCGATTTAGTTATTGGAACTGTTTGCAGTGTTGTTGTAGCATGTTGTTCCCAGGATACTAAAGAGACAAGGCAGATGAGGTAATATCTTTTATTGGACCAACTTCTGTTGGTGAAAGAAACAAGCTTTTGAGCTTTCAGAGTGTCACAGCTAAATGCAAGGTGGAACGGATTCTTTAGCTTAAGTAGTTAACACATATGACTACTGCCCCAACAACTATATGGGTGAAACCAATCACTACATTCTCAAATGAACTCACACAGTAAAATAATAAAAGACAAAAACACCATTGCTGTATGCAGTGTTACAGCGGTGATGGTCCCAGGATGTTAGAGAGACAAGGTGGGAGAGTTAAAGGATATTACCTCACCCACCTTGTCACTCTAAAAACACTATATCACCTGTGGGTGAACACTTTTTACAAAATGATCAATCCATATCTGACCTCTCAGTCCTCATCCTCAAAGGAAAGCTACACAACACCTTCAAAAGATGAGCCCGGGAGGTTATATTCATAACTTTGTTAGACACTAAAAATCAGAGTCTTAATAAAAAGACTGGATTTATGGTTTATTACAACAATCTGTAACCGACTAAATTGGTGTTAACTGGCCACTTCACCTTGAATGGTCTCTTATAATATATGTTACCTATTTATGCTAAACAATCTGTTCTACCTTGCATTTAGCAGTGACACTCTGGCCTTGCCTACACTAGTGACACTCTGGCCTTGCCTACACTACACTTGCGTTTTGTCAACGCAAGTTACACCGACATACAGCCACCGCTGTAATTAAACTGCTGTTGCATGCCCACACTATGCTCCTTGTGTCAGTGGAGCCCATCCACAATAGCAGCTCTTCCATCAAAACAGAGCAGTGCACTGTGGGATAGCTATCCCACTGTGCAATTGGCTGCAGGGTGCTTTGGGAAGGGTTTGCAATGCCTCACGGGGGCAGTTAGGGTGCTGAGCCTGGCACTGTTTGTTTGCATCATGCTCTGAACCTTGTAATTACTGCTGTGTGTGCCCGAGAAGTAAGACATTTTAAATCACTTTTTAAAGTAGCACTTGGTAATCTGACCAAACTGACATTGCTGAGCACTAACACAAGAAGCCCAAAGAAGTGTGTACATGTGGAGGGGAGTGTGTATGTGAGAGAGTGTGTGTGTGTCAGCACGCAGTCTCTAAGTTCAGACAGCTGCCAGAAGCAACCAATTTTGAGGCAGAAGCTGGTACACAGACAGCTGGTGTCCCTCATTCCCCACCCCAGCTGAGCAGAGACCAGTACACCAGCAGGGGGCGGAGGACACCCCGACATCAGCCCCTGCCTCTCTCTCCGGCTCTGCACAGCACAGCAGTCTCTCCTCTGCCCCCCACAGCAGCAGCAGCCTGCCCTGCCAGACTGCTGCTGCATTTCTAGTGGCGGGGAGAGCAGAATTACTTGTTAATGTTTTGATTCTGTGATTCCCTCCAAGCTCTCTCTCAGCCTCCCCTTCCCACAGACCAAGGAGATCCACTCCCTCCCCTGTGGTCCAGGCGGCATGCTCAGCTGGGTGGTAGCTATGTAAGCTCTCAATGCTGAGCAGTTTCAAAACTTTCTGGGGCTTTGAAAGGGGAGGTGCGCATGACTGTGTAGCTGGATGCAAGGCAGTGGATTCAAAAGAGTGAGCAGAGCAGTCATGGTGGGCATTGTGGGATACTCCTGGGGAGCAGTTACAGCGATGTAATGAACACAGCGTCTACAGTGACGCTTTGTCAATCTAACTTTGCCCCAAAAAGCTCTATGCCTCTCATCGAGGTGGTTTTATTTTGTCGGCAAAGCAGGAGAGTTTTGTCAGCGGGAGGAGCATTATAACACCTCCACTGTTTTATCGACAAAAACTGCCTTTTACTGACAAAACTGGGTAGTGTAGACAAGGCCTCCAAGTACCTTTCCCAGATCTGAAGGGCTCTGTTTAGTTCAAAAGCTTTTCTCTTTCACCAACAGAAGTTACTCCAATAAGAGATTATTGGAACTGCACAGTCATGTAATATGGATCCTTTCATCTCAATCACCAACTGTAATTAAGTGTAGTTTGATAGTGACCTAAAGTCATTACAAACGGATGGCTTTTTGGTAGTCTACATGAAATGAAGTGTGAGTCTGAGTCCATTTCCTGGTTGATAGTTCACCACCAGAAGTGGAATCACAGGTTTTGCGGTCCCAGCAGAGGAAGCCAGCTGAATAGGTTTGGAGACTGAACAACTCACTTCTAGAAGTGGCCCCTCCCTGCCACGTTTGAAGCCACTAGGCCTGGCACCTCAAAGAAGTGTATGTATTCAGTGCATGAAGTGCAGTCTCCAGAGGTCAAGTAGACCAGGACTTTTCAAGGGCAGTATATTCATTTTTTAAAAAATTAAATTAAATTTTAAAAAAAAAGGGGGGGGGGGAGAAGAGATGGAGATTAAAAAAAAAGAAATATGTAAACACAAACTTACTTGGAGAAGAGTTCTGTGTATGCTCAAAAGCTTGTCTCTTTCACCAACAGGAGCTGGTCCAATAAAAGATATTACCTCAACCACCTTGTCTCCACATCCTAGGACCACACCGCTACAACAACACTGCAAACATTCTTGAAATAATACAGGAACTGCCTCAGATAAGAATGTCTGAAATGTTTGCAGTGTTCATCATACACTAAGCTATGAAGTCATTGCTTCAAGGTCATCCTGTGAGATTTGTATATTGAAAAATGTGCTACAAGTTATTCTATGCACACTTTAGTCTTTGCCTTAGTATGGCTGAGCTAATACCTTGTGTTAAATATCAATGTTCTGCTTGATATAACAGAGAGACCATTTTATACCTAATAAAGGGCTAGCTTAACCTTTCCCGTGGGAAAAAAGCAAGTGGAGCAGGACAGAGAAGCTGGAAAACTGAAGCTGGACTCAGTGCCTAGGACCTCCTACCATCACCTAGTGGAGGTTTGAGAAGAGATCACAGGGAAAGAAAGAAAAAGGCATGGCCTACTAATCCTACAATCTAACAGAAAGTAACCTCCAGGCATCTCTTCCTGCTGCTCCTCCAATTACCTCTACCCTGACAGCACAACTCCAGTAGGAATCTGCTGTCTTCACCTGATTCCCCCATAACAATCCAAAAACCTTGCGGGTGGGCGGAAGGTGAGGAGCACAAAGGGGGAATGGGACTCCACAGGAACTGGTTGCTGTGCTACCTGAGGCAACTAGCTCTATAGGATATATCTGCAGAGCCAGATAGGAACAATGCTGCAGGAGACCCCTTCCACTCCATCCCCAAAAGCCCCATCAGTCACTATGGGGTCTGATCACTGTGATGTACCTACAGGAGCCAGGGTGAAAGAAAGACAAAAGCTGTTTTCTACTTAAACAAGTGTGTTTGGATTTAAGGATATTTTTGCCAAGTTTACAACCAATGGCCAGAATCCTGAAAGGAACCAGGTGCATAGGGTCTGACAGCATGTTGCTCCTCGCTGGCGCAGGGCCTAATGCTGTGCCACTGTGTTAGGGCATGAGAACCTGAAAGTGAACTACCAACACCTACAAGACCTTCACCAAGCATTCTCAAAACTACGATATCTGCACAAGGAAATAAGGAAACAAATCAACAGAGCCAGACGTGTACCCAGAAGCCTCCTGCTACAAGACAAGCCTAAGAAAGAAACCAACAGAACTCCACTGGCCATCACCTACAGTCCTCAGCTTAAACCTCTCCAACGCATCATCAGCGATCTACAACCCATCCTGGACAATGATCCCTTGCTTTCACAGACCTTGGGAAGCAGGCCAGTCCTCGCCCACAGACAACCCGCCAACCTTAAACATATTCTCACCAGCAACCACACACCACACCATAACAACTCTAACTCAGGAACCAATCCATGCAACAAACCTCGATGCCAACTCTGCCCACATATCTACACCAGCAACACCATCACAGGACCTAACCAGATCAGCTACAACATCACCGGTTCATTCACCTGCACGTCCACCAATGTTATATATGCCATCATGTGCCAGCAATGCCCCTCTGCTATGTACATTGGCCAAACTGGACAGTCACTACGTAAAAGGATAAATGGACACAAGTCAGATATCAGGAATGGCAATATACAAAAACCTGTAGGAGAACACTTCAACCTCCCTGGCCACACAATAGCAGATGTCAAGGTAGCCATCTTACAGCAAAAGAACTTCAGGACCAGACTCCAAAGAGAAACTGCTGAGCTTCAGTTCATTTGCAAGTTTGACACCATCAGATCAGGATTAAACAAAGACTGTGAATGGCTAGCCAACTACAAAAGCAGTTTCTCCTCCCTTGGTGTTCACACCTCAACTGCTAGCAGAGGACCTCACCCTCCCTGATTGAACTAACCTCGTTATCTCCAGACTGATTCTTGCCTGCATATTTATACCTGCCTCTGGAAATTTCCATTACATGCGTCTGACGAAGTGGGTATTCACCCACGAAACCTTATGCTCCAATACATCTGTTAGTCTTAAAGGTGCCACAGGACTCTCTGTTGCTTTTTACAGATCCAGACTAACACGGCTATCCCTCTGATACTAGACTTTCTAGTTCATCTTCCCCATCCACATTAAATTTATTACACACACTTCCCTCCCTCCTTCATAACAGGCAGCATAAGGAAGTGCTGAAATGTAAATCAGATTTTTAGTTAGTTTGCATAATTGCTCGTGTTACTAATAACATAGTTCTAAAACACTCAATCTCATAAGTTTAAAACTGCTTTAAGCTTTAAAAAGATTTCCATAAAAATGTGTTTCTGGGAGCCAATGCACTTTCACAAGGATATCACTTTCCTGCATTTTTAGTAACTGCAGACAGACACATGGAGGTGCTCAAGAGAGTCTGGTTTGCTGTACAGACCTCTACCATTTTAAAGAGAAGAGTTAAACAAGTATTTAACATCCATAGATAAAAGCTCTTGAGTATCTGACATTCTAAAGTACTGTAACTAGATTCTTTAGTTTAGTAAACATGCTCATGTTAGCTAAGGTCTAATGTAATCAATCTTTCCCATCCTTCCTTCCCCCTCACCACACACATGCTTAAAACTCAAGTTTACTCAATCTAAAATGTATTAGTATAGAAGAGTTTACAGCTTCAGTAATTCAACTGACTCTTGATAACACACTGCAAAAATTTTTAGAAAAATCACTTACTCCTTACCTACAAAAGGACTCAGCGAAGGCTGGAGAGAAGAATCTACCAATATATTTGTGGGCATACCCACCAGAAGACCATTTCTTCAATAAGCTTACTGGCACACAGCTTAGACAAACGTCTGGTGTTATACAGGCTATCAATGGAACTCAGATGAGCCTCTACCCTTCAGACTAACAGAAGTATTGGAGCATAAGCTTTTGTGGGTGAATACCCACTTCATCAGACGCATGTCATGCGTCTGACGAAGTGGGTATTCACCCACGAAAGCTCATGCTCCAATACTTCTGTTAGTCTACAAGGTGCCACAGGACTCTTTGTCGCTTTTTACAGATCCAGACTAACACGGCTACCCCTCTGATACTCTACCCTTCAATCCATCCCCCTCCCTTCACTGTCTCTTTGAAAGAGGAAAACCCTAGACAATTATTTGCTGCTATCATTCCTTCATTCTTCCTCTGCCTCCTGCTCCACATTGTCAGTCATTTTTGGATACGCCTTATTGCTAAGATCAATGCATTTCAGATAATACATTGCTGATATTGCATTTAAGCATGCTTATTCAAACTAAAGATAGACATTCAATCTCTACCTAATGAAGTAACTAGACAATGCCTTGCAGTAGGTCTTACTCCATTAGGTCTTTATTTTCAAATGAAAATTTAGTCAGTTTGGATGAGACCAGATTAGGCTCTTTATACAAGACACTGATGATATATGCAGGGCAGTAGTGTGCAGGTCACTCCTGTCCTTCACTTCTGCTTCAGGAGAGACCCTACCAGCCACCCCAAAGAATGCATTACAGTGCTAAGGACCAGCTTCCAGTTGCATATCAGAGAAAAGTCTCAGGATCAGAAAAGGGGCAGGTCTGCCAGGGTCACTTTACCATCAACCCCAATCCTCACTACAAAAATGAATGCATCTTGCAGGGGAGGTTCCTAGTGCAAGAGTATCCCTATGTGCTTAAGGAGCATCTGAAGTATCTTCATCTCCCCCAGCGTCTGATCTTTATGGAGATTATTAGTGTCCTGCATAGTGTACTTACACAACACTATTAAGTCTTACTTCATAGCTACTGAAATACCAAGGGAAACAAAAATAAACTAGTTCATTAGTTTTTTCTTTTTTTGTAAACCTTGATTTACCTAACTCCTTGAAAGGAATCTAAAGCCAAATACACTCCAACATGAGAAGGGCCAGGAATAATTTTCATAACAACTTGCATAGGGAAGAGCAGGACGACCCTCCAAAGCAATATGAAAAAAAGCATAAAAAAGCAACAACCAGGCCAAAAAGGTAGATGGAGAGAATCACTATTTTACACAGTGAGCAACATAAGCCCAGAGAGGATAGTTGCCAGAGGTCACAGAGCAAATAAGTGGAACAAAAACAACCCCCAAGGCTCCCATTTCTAACCACACTGTAAATAAACTGACCAGACACCTTCCTGCTCTCACCTGAGACAGGCAACAACATACATACTTATACAGTGCTGCTTTCACCAGCAAATAAACCACCCCATCACCCTCACAAAAAGGGTTCTGCTTCCATGGAGTAAGACACAACACACCCACCAATACTCAGGATGCTGATGTCACACCCAACAGTGAAACACAACAATCCCCCTACATATAACTCCCAGTAGTGAATAACCCACCCCCCATACATAGCCCCAATCGTGAAACATACACGAATCCACACAATACACAATTGCATGCAAATTGCGAAGCACAACATAGCCGCTCCCGCTCACATCCAAGAGGACACAACAACGCCACACAATATACTTAACCCTTCACATCCTGAAAGCACTACACAAATGACACTGGCATCTGCACAGGGCGCTGCTCCCACAGGCCAAGGCAAGGCAGGTCACACAGAAAGGAGTCAGCCCCTTCCACAAGGTCTCTCTGGGGCTGGGAAGCTGCTCCTCATTCCCCATATGCCAGACAAAGGGCTGCAGAGAGGCAATGGCCCCACGGATGGGAAGGCAGCAGCTCTCTGCCCCTTGGACTGGCTTTTGGGGGCGGAGAGCGGGTGTCTCCTTGTCCCCAGGAGGGAGCAGGGAACTCGCAGCACTGGAGAGGAAGGGGCAGCTCCCTGGATCTGGAGAAAAGGGGGCGTTCCCCTCAAGGGGAGGAAAGAGGGTCTCCCACAGGCCGGTCTCCGCCATCCCTCCCCCGGGCGCTGCGGACTCACCCTGCCCGGCACTCGGTGCAAACTCTCATTCACGCGAGCGGGCGGACGGCGCGGCTCTGTCCAGCTCCCCGCCGAGCCCAGGGGCCGCCCGGCGCGGAGGGATCCCGCTGCTGCTGCTGGGCTGGGCGGGCCACTCAGCCCCACACCCAACCGCTGGCGGGGAGACGCGATGCCCGTCGTCTGCCTCCCTCCGCCGGGCCCGCGCCGCCGCCGCCAGCCCTGCCCCGCGCCCTGCGCAGCCGCGCCCCGCCCCCTCGCGTCAGCGCTCCGAGGGGCGGTGCTGCAGGGGCACCGCCGGGGAGCCCCCCCCCGCGGCCCGCTCGCTCACGCTGCACCGGCGGGTGTGGGCGCAGCCGCCCGGCGGGGTCTCACGGGGGCTGGGGGTCCAGGCAGCTTTTAGCCCTTTAGGGCTGTTGAGAGAAACCTGTCACCGTCCCCCCCCCGGTGCACCTGCTGCTGCGCCGAGCCTGCGCCCGGGGCTCGCCCGCGAGGGAGTCTAGCCTGGCGGGCTGGGCTGCCATCTGCTAGGGGCCTAGGCACGGGGTTCCCTCCAGCCGCTCTGGGCCGCGGCTCGCGATGTCCGTCTCACGAGCCATTTTTATTGTGGCATCCAGAAAGCCGCCAGCAAAGTGCGGGTCCCGTTGTGCTCGGGGCTTTACCACCACGCAGGGCGGCTGTCCCGCGGATCCCCCTTCCCCGCATTGTGCTTCGCGCGCGTGAATAGCTCCCTTGCAATCAGCTGGACAGGACTGCTCCCAGCCTGAAAGTTAAGGACACGCTGTGTAAGGTTGGAGGTCCCTGCCCACAGGGCCCCGCAGTCTAAGGCTCTGATCCTGCAAACATGGATCAGGTGAGTAGTCCCATTGGTAGCAATGGTGCTATTCATGTTAGTGAAGTTACTCACATGCATAAATGTTTGGAGGATTAGGCTCTCAGAACACCAGGACATAAAGAGGGTGGGAGGAAAGTCATTCAAATCATACACTTTTTACAGTATATCTATTTTATAGATATATATGTACTGTAGTTATTTAGTAAACATTACATACCTTTGTTATACATTATATATAATTTACACACTTTATATCTACATATTTATGTATTGTAGTTATTTAGTAAACATTACATACCTTTCTTATACATTACATTTTATCGTGCATTATTTGCTGCATATTGTGCTGTATATTAATTATCTTTTTTGTACACTAGAATATAGACAGTTATACTACTTAAGGCCCTTTTATACCGCATTCCTTGTACATCAAAAGCTTCTTTTGACTTTGGATACACAAGGAATACATAATTGGGCACTTGTGCAATTTAAACCATATGTCATACACTCTTTGTGATGCATTGATATACCTCATTCTGTGTCTCTAGTAGAATGGAGACAGGATTTAGCTTCTTTTGTGTTGTATCCTTCAGACTCCTGCAGGGAATGATCTTGACTTTTATATTTTTGCAATCTCCTTTGAGGGTAGTGCTCCTTGTTGTTGGATGTTTTGGTTTGGATTTTTGTTCACTTGGTGATGATTCATTGCATGTTCCTTGTCCTCCAACATTATTGTGTTTCACGTCATCTTGTGCCCTTTTGCTCACATGATGCTTTTGATGTTAACTTTTTATTTTTACACTATCAAGAATTTATGAATCAAAAGGTGGGGGAGTCAATCTGTGCAGTGGCTGAGTCAGCCGGTGGAAAATCAAACCAAGGAGGGATTTTGTGCAATTGCATATCACATTTATAAATATGGTTTCATTCAGCCTCACATGCTGCTCCTGTACTACTAATAAAATTCTGGTTTCTCAAACTGGTCTACACTGGGAACCTTGTTTGGTCTTCCTGGGGTTTTACTCCATTTCCTCAGTATCAGTTTTATTACAGCCTGTTCTTTTCCTTTTTTTTTTTTTTTTTTTTTTTTTAATATTTCACTGAATGCATGCTAATTACAGTAAGAATTTGTTAACATGAAAGCACATCCTACACCCTTCTTTGTTCATAGTATTTGACGTGCAAGGGAATGACAGTTTATTTACCAGCAGCAATTTAATTTTTCCTTACATACTGGTAAGTTTTTCTAGTTATTTAACTTTTCTCTAAATTCCATCCTTGTTTGTTTCTTAATCCTCTCCTGAACTATTTTGCAGTGGTGTTGTGATAATTTTGGAGGAGCAGGAACTCAGATGTTGAAATATTTTAATAGAGCCCAGGAACATAAGGGGACATGGGGACAAAGGCTGCTTTAGCCATAATGAGGTCCAGGGGCACATTCCTGACATGTATTGGCACTGCTTTGGACTGTAACAGGGAAGAAAAAAGGGAGGCAGCATGAAAGCATGTTGAAGCCAATAAAACGGGGACATTAATCGTTCGTCTTCCCTTTGGTCTCTTCTTTTATGCCCTGTTTGAGATCAGGAGATTATTCTCCATCTCTTTTTTTAATCTCCTGCACTTCCTGGTGCCGGAATCATCCCTCCTTGAAGCAGCAGTGCCTCCTCTCTGTGACTGTCAAAAGTGCTGTTCTGGCAGGATATGTTTTCTCCAGCCCATTCTCTCTTCCATTTCCTCAGCTTCTTGTCTTTCTTTCTTTTTCTCCCATCTCCTCTCTCTTGCTTCTCATCCATTGTTTCCCTCTTCTTCCATCCCACCTAATTGTAGATCTATTACCACAAACTCCCCCCTTCTCTCCACTTTTGCTCTCTTGTGCCTGCTCCCTCGTTCTCTAGCCCCCTTGCTGTGTCAGCCGCCTTCCTTCTTTTCTCCCTCTATCCCTCTCTGCTTTTACATTCCCTTTTGCTCTCTGCCCTCATTCATCCCACTTCACATGCCACAGTTTTTCCCTCTTTGCTCCCTAATTCCATGTCACAATTTGCCACTCTGTTCATCCCTTGCTTTCTTGCCCTTCCTCACCCCACTCCACCCTTTCCCCTGGTTTACACACCCACATTAATCCACTCCAGATCTTCCATTTCCCAGCTGTCACATGGGTGCTGACACACACTGCTAATCCAGTCCTATTGCATCTCCTGATCCACACTTTGTCATATGCTCAAGTACTCTGCTCCCTGCGCTGTCAGAAATACACGTACAGGTAAGTATCAGGTAGAGGGAGGAATAGAGAACACCGACTGGACTGAACGTTCTGGAAGATTCAGGCGTGGGCTTCTGAAAGTAGCATGTTGAGCCTACAGTGTCAATGTAGGGAAGCAAGGGGATTATCCTGCATCCCTCAAAAGTGCCAGAGGACTACTCTGGACCAGCCACACCCATGACTATGAGCATTGTCTCGCAACTTCTGATTGTTTTCTTTTGTCTCTGGTTTCTTTTGGGTTGAATTCTTTAACCCTTTAGATGAACAGGATACTGTCAACTTAAAAAAAATCACACTGCTGTCTGAACACTTTTAGCTACTATTGTTACAAGTAACACCCCAGAGTACTGGAACTGAAATAAGTAAGAGGGGGAAAGTATGTTTCTCTTGCCCCCTGTCCCTGGTTTGCTTCTTTTGTACATTGGGCAGCATGTTTTGTAGTCATTGTCAGTGTTTCCCCTCTTCAGTCAATTAGGCTCAGATCCGGTAAAGAACTCCGTGTGGGTGCAAGGTCTGCCTCTATGGAGGTAATTGCGGAACTGGGACCTTAGCTAATCAGTCTCCCTGGTTTCCATACAGCAGCTTGTGAGGGGAAAAAAATAGGAAGATGTGATTGTGGAACCATATGTATCATTGGGGGTGGGGGGCACTGAGGGGCAGATGTGTGCTGCTGGAAAGCTACAGTAGACAGTGTCCTTTAACTCAGCGTGCACCAGTAATTCAACTGAGGGCTAAAGCCAAGTGTTAGGTTTGGATCTTTAATAATAAAAAATCTGATTAACAATTTAACTGTCTTCTCCTTTAAAAAAAACAAAAAAAAAAACCACGAGCAATTGGCTGGAGTCAAAACAGTTCCATCCCACAGTATCCACCTCCACTTTTTGGCAGCTTACCTGAGTCAGAAAGAGAGTGGGACAATTTATATGCCTCCTACAGCAACTCAACATTTTCCTTTGTGGTGAGTGTGAATCATCACCCTTATCATGTCATTTCACAGACCCTCTTTAAGATATGATCTGTCAGGGTTGAATATTTTATCTTCCTAAATACCTCTGGCACTACATGTTAAAAAGTTTATCTAAATCTATAACAAATTTGCAAGTGTTCCTTGTAATAAATACATTATGCTGCTGTTATTTATTGAGCACTGGCAGTTTGCTTACCCTTGTACAAACATAAAAGATACAATATACTGTATATATCACAAAGAGCTTAACATTGAAATGAGACATGACATTTCAGAAATATGATACATAAGTTGGAAGGTCAGTCTCAAAATGATGCTGAGGATCATCACCAAAAGACTTAGTGAAAGAAATGTGTGTTGAGGAAGGAGATCATTTGGAGTTAGCAGAGGGTGGTTCAAGCATAAGGGTTTGCAGGGAAGAAGATATAAAGATGAGAGTGAGAGAAAAATACAAAGGTGTCAGTAAGGTGGAGGCTTAGGAGGAACATCCAGTAGGCATTGGGAGGGAGATTAAGAGGAACTGAGTACAGAAATGTAGGGAGTTATATAGAGTCCCAAAAATCAGGCCAAGAATATTGTATTTGACATGGAAGATGAGAGGAAGCCAGAGAAGGGAAGAGGAAGGCTTTAGCCTCATTTTGTCACCGGAATGGGGTGAAATGAGATGCAGGGAGGCCATAGAGGAAGAAGTTGCAGCAGTTGAAGCTATTTTTGAAGTTGAAACAAAAGGCTTAGCCATAGAGAAGACAGATTTTATAATTGTTGTTTATTACTCTGAAACAAAGTTAGGCAAGCAAAAGGCTATTCATGAAGGTGGAGTGGGGGAGTTCATATCAACATAATGTTACAAGCTTGGCTGAAGGGAATGGAGAGTTACCTACAAAGACAAAAATGAGGGGAAGACAAGGTTAGTTGCCAGCATGCTGAGTTTGAGAGGTGATAGGACATCCAAGTGGAGATGCTGGAGAGGCAGTGGAAGATCTGAGATTGTAAACTCTGTGGGGTAGGGGCCATGTCTTCCTATGTGTTTAGATAGCACCTAGCACAAGAGTGCTGTTTTGTTGATTGAGATTTATATAAGCATTAAAATATGTCTTTACTGCATGTTAAAGATACAGGAAGAAATGCAGCAGCCACCTTATCTCCCCCTGCTCCTTAAAAAAAAGATTCTGTGCATATTCAGGCCCTCTGCTGATTATTATTCTATTATTAAATGAGCATAATCAATGAGGGAGAGAAGTCAGCATGAGGAGATAGATTTAGGAGTCATCAGTATAGAGGTGGTAGCTGAACCCATGGCATGAATGAGCTCACCCAGGAGTGAGTACGGAGAAAGAGGAGATGGGAATGAAGAACACAATACTAGGAGACATCAACAGAGCGTGGGAAGGAAGGGGGAAAGGCAGTCTCCAATGGATATGATGAAGGAGCAGATGTGAAGAGCATAGTCATGAGAACAAGTGGCAGAGGTGGGAGTGATCAACTGTGTTTAAAATGAGACATAGTACTATCAGATACACAAAAGCAAGTTGTAGATGATAGAGCTCTCACTGGCTCAGTCAAGGACAGTTGGTTGCTCTTAACTCACATGTTAGAGCTGCTGCTTTTGAACTAAGAAGGTCCTAGTTTGAGCCTAAATTGCAGTAATTTTCAAGGTGAACTCAGTTATTGGTAGTCTGCTCCTAGTTTCTACCATCACCCCTCTTGCATCACATATTTTTCCACCTGCTCATTTGATATTTATCTCTAGCATAGTGGTTGCAGTGACGGAGACTGTCTCAGGTTCAGAGCTCTTAGCATCCTTGCTTGATGTGCACAGGCATGCATTCCAACTTAGACTGTAAACAGTTTGGGACAGAGAATTTTTGTTTTGTGTCTGTATGGCATCTATCACAATGGAGTCCTGGACAATGACTGGAGCTCCTAGGGACTACTGCAGTACAAATAAATACAATATGCATGCATGTTAATTTGGCAATCTACAGTCTTGCTCATCAATTTAGCTGATGTAGTTCCAATGGTCAGACCCCTCACCTAAGGCTATATAGCTACTTAATAACGTTGAGCATTGGCATTATGAAGATTCCTTTGATTTTGATTACACGTTAGCATTTATAATAGGTATTATAAGAATAACTGAACAGTAAAGTGAGAAGTAGCATGAGGGAACTCAACATATTGACAACGTCCCTTTAAATACTGTAGTTCTGAAATAACCTTAAATACCAGTATTTCACCCAAACTGGGGGCAGTGTGTGTGACGGGTTGGATCACAGAAACCCCCTTGGGAGCTGCCGACTGATGTGCAAAGGCTACCTCTGTTCCTGTTCTCCCTGCCAGCTCGGTGGCTCCAGCACCCTGTCTTGCTGAAGCCAGACACACCCGTCTGCTCCAGACACAGACCCAGGGTCTGAATCACCTGTCCCAAAGCTGCAGGTTTACCTGAAAACAGCTCACAGAAGTGTGCTTGCCCTTAGCACTCAGATGCCCAATTCCCAATGGGGTCTAAACCCAAATAAATCCGTTTTACCCTGTATAAAGCTTATACAGGGTAAACTCATAAATTGTTCGCCCTCTATAACACTGATAGAGAGATATGCACAGCTGTTTGCTCCCCCAGGTATTAATACATACTCTGAGTTAATTAATAAGTAGAAAGTGATTTTATTAAATACAGATAGTAGGATTTAAGTGATTCCAAGTAGTAACAGACAGAACAAAGTAAGTTACCCAGCAAAATAAAATAAAATGCGCAAATCTATGTCTAATCAAACTGAATACAGATAATCTCACCCTCAGAGATGCTTCAGTAAGTTTTTTCTCAGACTGGACACCTTCCAGGCCTGGGCACAATTCTTTCCCCTGGTACAGCTCTTGTTTCAGCTCAGGTGATAGCTAGGGGATTCTTCATGATGGCTCCTCTCCCTCTCTGTTCTCTTCCACTCCTTTATATATCTTTTGCATAAGGCGGGAATCCTTTGTCCCTCTGGGTTCCCCCACCCCTCACTGGAAAAGCACCAGGTTAAAGATGGATTCTAGTTCAGGTGACATGATCACATGTCACTGCAAGGCTTCATTACTCACTTGCCAGCACACACATATACAGGAAGACTCACAGGTAAATACAGCCATCTGCAGACAATGGCTCTGGTTAATGGGAGTCATCAAGATTCCAAACCACCGTTAATGGCCCACACTTTGCATAATTACAATAGGCCCTCAGAGTTATATTTTATACTTCTAGTTTTAGATACAAGAGTGGTACATTTATACAAATAGGATGATCACACTCAGTAGATTATAAGTTTTGTGATGATACCTTTTGCATAAAGCATATTCCAGTTACATTATACTCACTTATTATCATGTTTTTATAAAACTATTCCAATTACATTATATTCACTTATTATCATGTTTTTACAAAATCATATAGACTGCACAACGTCACAGTGTGATCTAGTGGTAAGAGCAGGTTACGGGAGTCAATAGTCTTGCATACTATTCCTGTTATTACTGACATGCTGTGTGACATGAGGAAGGCCACTTAACTCTACTGTCTCTTAGTTTCCTCATCTGTAAAATGGGTTGTTATAATATTTATTCTCCTTTTTAAAGTACTTGGAGATATTTGCGTGAAAGTTGATATGCCAATTATTATTAACAACGTATACATTAAAATTATCACTACTTTTTCAAAGCTCAGTTGTAACACTGAATGAAATCTCATGATTTCTACCAATCTCTTCCATGTAGTTTCTGGCAGAGTATGTAATAATTTTGAGTTTGTACCCATTTACTTCTTTTCTACTTCAGCCCAGAATGCCTGAGTTTAAATTTTATGCTCTGAGGCAGCCACAGTTTACAGTAATGATAAAGAAGCCTTCACTTATTCCAGACCTTTTTGTTAATAGCACACACTCTGCTAATCTTTCATGAGTCTTCTGAAATGTAGAGAGGGTTGTATAGTTTTGGGTAAGGTAACCTGAAAAATAAAACCTGATTTTAAAGTTATTCATTTAAAAGAAATTTCACTCATGATTTATTACTGTTTATTACTGGTGTACAATCTTCAAAGGGAACACCCTTTTATATCAATAAGAATTCCCTGCATAGAATAAGCGGTTCATGGTATTTATTGCCCAATTGGCATCTTATTTGATTGTGTGTGCATGTGTCACATGTACTCACATGACATTAAGACAGTGTAAAAGTCTTTCTATGCTATGCTTTCCACGATACAGAGAACTGAACTCTCCATTACAACAATGCATTAGCTCTGTTGTGGGCACTACAATCATTGCAACTTCTCTAGGCTGCCTTAGTGGCAGTATAGGTGTGATCTTTGCCCACATTCTTCTATCTGGTTTGGTAACAGCTGTGAATAGAGCCCTGAGTTTTTTGCAAGTGTGAAATAAAATGAAAATAACCCATAAAGTTAAAAACAAAAAAACTTACCCCACATTGGCTGCTCCTGTCCTATGGGTCTGGGCCTGGCTCCCCACTCTGGGTGTTGTGACCTGGTGCACGGAATTGCAACATTGCTCAGCTTTGGCCTGGCTGCTTCTCTATCATAAAGGGGCTTCCAGGCCAAATCTGAGTGAGTGGTGCTGCAACCCCATGTGGCAGGTCACAATGCCCAGAGTGGGGAGCCCAGACCAGCCCCATGGGACAGAAGCCACCCCTGTGCATTGGGCTCACTCTGCACTGCCCCCAGGCCTCCCACACACATCCCTGGAGTCAGGATCAAACACCCCACCCCCTGGGCCTCCCACATGAACACCCAGTGGCAGGACCTGACACTCTGGGCCTCCGACAATAAAACAAAATAAAGCCCAATTAAAATAAAACTGAAAAATTATACAAATTAAAAAGAACATCATGGGGCTTTAGCTATGAAGGCTCTATTACAGGAGGTTTTTAGATCCATGCATATTTCACCCAGTCCAACTGGTGTGACCACAGTAAGTATTTGGGATGAGGCCAGAGCAGCATAAAAGGGCACTAAAAGCCTCAGTTTGGCTGGAGGAAGATTGCCCTGGCACAAGCACTGTGGAAGACAGCCATAAGAATATCTTCCAAGGGCCCCCTACCAAGCCTTGGCTGGGGCCAGAAGGGACATGTCAGGGATAGCACCACAACTCCTGTGCTGTGGAAATTCCTATAAGGGAGCTTGAAGAGCTGGCTGAATCAGGCCCCCAGGTAACTTAAAGCTGCCTTAATCTCCCCTCCCATGCCTCATGAGTTGCAAGTTCTGGGTTGTGCCTCTTTTTCCCTATATATTTGGTCATGGCTGACAATATATTTTTTCATCACCAATGTAAAATATAACATTGGACTTCAGTAGTCCTTCCATTATGAAAAAACATAATAAATGGTTCACATAAAAGGTATAATAATAATAAGCTTAGGGGACTGATACCACTTATTTGTACCATTGGTAGCACCGAGAAACCAGGGCCCCGTTGTACTAGGTGCTGAACAAACATAAGAGAGGGAGATGGAGTATATTCTTTTACTTTCCCCAATGACCGTCAATAGTTAAAAATATAGTGTGATTTATAAGAGCCTTGGTGTTGATACTTTAGCAGGAAACATGCCTATTTTTCAATTCTCCGATATTTAATAGCGGTAGAACTGGGTATTATGTAATAAGTGAGAGAATAACTTGTTAATATGTATGATGTTGTAGATATTATTCCAGAAGCTGGTTGCCTATTCACATCCATTTTCATCCTTCAGATTGGCATCTCTGTAGGTTTTGTAAATGCTAAGGAAGATTTATACAGGCTTGGACTCTATTATACGGTTGCTGAGCTACTGGGATGCTTTGCTTTCTTTTTTCACAAAGCTAGATTGCTGCAGCTCTGTTTGAGGTCATCTCCCTAAAAGAGGTTGGCAGACTGTAAGACCTGTCTGAGAATGCAGGACTCCTCTGCTAAATCACCCTATGGTCAGGTGCTAAACCCTGCATTAAGATTTATGGTAATTACTACTGACAGGTTGGCAGGTGAATCTAGTTGGCTCCTGCCAGGATATAAAGGGGTTAGGAGCCTCCCCTTAGGTAAAGGGATCTAGGAAAAAGGAGAGCAATCCCAGAAATGGTGAAATGTAGAGTAGCAGGTTCTGTTGTGATAATTTAATTTACTAACAACACCAAACTGGGAGTGAGTTTGGATCCTGACTCAGGATCTGTGTGCTTTGTGAAGTATGGGTTAGGGACTCAGCCTATGCACACTCCCCTTAATGTAAATTCATCTTTGCTTTGAATGCTTCAGGACTGTCCTGAGTAGTGAGGGTTCTCCAAGTGTAATATAATACCATACATCTTGAAGCCCTGGATCTCCTTTAGGTAGAACTAGCTGAGTGTTGATTTCAAGCTTCTGCTATGTACCATACTAGAAGTACTCTTAAAAATTGTATGTGTATTGATCTGTGTGTGACAGGTTGCCCCCCTTCAAGGTGCCACCTGATGTGTTGAGATACCACTAAGCCCACCTGTTCTGCCAGCATGGGCCCCCTTTAACCGGTCTTGCGAAACCAGGCTCTTAAGCCTCCTCTAGTGCACATACAGGCAGGGCCACACCCATCTACAGAAAGACACAGACACTAAGATCAGCTTTGGGAAGACTCAGCTTAAGGGGCTTGCCCCAGGACTCAGGCGCCTACCTCCCTTGGAGTACAAACCCAAAGGTATATTGTCTTGCTCTGTATAGAAAAATCTGCACAGCACAAGCTCATAAAAATTTACCGTCTTCCTCAACGTGAAGACAGATATACACTCCTTCTTGCCCCCCCAGTTAGAAATTGCACAAAATGGGTTTAATAATAAACAAAACAAATTTATTAACTATAAAAGACAGACTTTAAGTGGTTAAAGGGATAGCAAACACAACAAAGCAGATTACTAAGCAAAAAATCCCACGCAAACTAAGTTTGATTCACTAAAGAAATTGGCTACAAATAGTAATTTCTCACCCTAAAAGTTGTTTCAGGCAGATTAGAGAGATTCTTGAAAGCCAGCTGCATTGGCCTGCAGCTTGAAACTTCAGGTATTACTCATAGGCTAGACAACCTTCCAGACTGGGCTCAACTCTTCTCCCCCCAGTTCAGTTCTTGCTTCCAGGTGTTTCCCAGTGTCTCCTTGGGCGGGGAGGCAGAGGAGAATTTTGATGATGTCACTCCCCTGCCTTATATAGCTTTTGTGTATGGTGGGAACCCTTTGTCTTCCAGTGGAAAAAACGCTGGCATTCAAGGTGGGCAGGGGTCCAGTACCAGGTGGCTCAGTCACATGTCTCGGCAGGGTCATAGCAGCCATTACTTGCAGGCTGTTTGGAGGGTCCACAGGAAGACTAAGCTCTTTCACAGTCCATTGTCTTTACTGCTGGGCCATCAGCCCTGTCTGACTTTTTCATTGTTGTACCTGAAGGGCTAGTTGTGGGTGTCACCCAAAGTAGCACATTTGAAATACAGATACATGGTCAATATTCCTAACTTTAGATACAGAAATGATACATGCATGTAAATTTGATAATCACATTCAGTAAATTATAACCTTTCCAATGATACCTTACATGAGCCATCTTGCATAAAGTATATCTTAGTTATGCCATATTCATATAACAGTATTTCTAAGAAGAATAAGGGGTGTAATTTCACACTGTGGAAAACATTAATTCTTCTTTTTTGCATGTATTAGCCTTTAGTCAATCTGTGCATGATAATGAGCTTCCAAAATGGACGCTGATAGTGTTCTTATTAACGTGCAGCTAAATGTAATTTTTAAAAGGACTTTTTAAAAAATGCTCTTCTTTATAATAACAAAATCTTCAAAGAATACAGAGCCCCGTTTTCAAACGTGCTGGACATTCTAAACTCCAGCTGAAGTTTAAGGTGAGTCCACCATATCTGATAAATCAGACCCCTGGGGCTCAGTCTAGGTTAAACATTAATTGTTTTCAGTAGCCATCATAAAGACAACAGTATTTAGCCTACTGAGAAAAGCTTTTCTTCTACCAATAGTGTGCTTTTCTATTAGCCAAAGATTGATTTCTCCATGTGTTATAAGTGGGACTGAACTCTACTTTCTCTTGTTTAAAAATTCAAATTATACATCCTGTATGCAGCACCGTATGACACTCAAATATTTTTGCTTGTGCATTTGCTATGATGTCACCATAGCCCTGAGAATAGTTTGCAGCTCTGGCAGAAGGAACATTAAACATTGTTTTTATGGGCCTCACAAAAATAGCTATTCTGGTATTTAAGATATGTACGTTTTCCCCAAACTACAAACAAATACTGAGATAGGAAAACGCAGACAAGTATAAGCACAATCATGTGGCGGGGGACAAAGACCTCTGGCTATAACAAGTCATAAAATTTGTTTCTTATAGGTTACATAGGATTTGTGAAAGTATTATACAGGCTGGCAGCAACTCAGAAATCCTTAGTTGTTGCTAGCCTATATAACACTCACATATATGTAACTCTAGGGCAGGTAATTTTCTAATCTTCTCACGGTCAAATACATCGGGTTAGAATCAATAGGAACTGCATTCATTTACCCAAACGTAGAATTTATCTGTCAGTGATTAAATGATCACTTTGTGAAAAATGCCATATTTCAAATACAGTGGATTCTCCCTACTAGATTATGTTTTTTAAATTATGGTCTGTTAAAAAGGAGGCCTAGAAAGAGATGAGAAGGATTGGTATCTACCAATCCCCATGCTCCTTTGCAGGAAATTAGTCATTTGGGATAAACTCATCTTGTCCTAATAAATGGTCCCTATTCAGTGTTCCAAAAGAAGGCAAATATGACATCACCACTACTGTCTCTAACAATATATGACAGAGAAAATAATTCCTTCTGGTTTGAAATGTGGCAATCAGTTTTTGCATGTGAGCAAGCATCCCCTCATGCATCACAATGAATCATCAGTATTGGAACCCATTTATACCCCGAGATACACTTGAGATCCAAGTAATCTCAAAGTGTCCATTTCTTTTCTAGAATTCCATTAATGTGAGTCCTAACAGTACCTGTTAGGGTTAGAGAATTCCAAAAATTGAGTGCCTTTAAGAAAGAAAGAAACAGTAGAGGAAGCAATAGTGGATGGGAACCTGGGAGGCAGTGACCATGAGATGGTCGAGTTCAGGATCCTGATACAAGGAAGAAAGGAGAGCAGTAGAACAGAGACCCTGGACTTTAGAAAAGCAGACTTTGACTCCCTCAGGGAACTGATGGGCAAGGTCCCCTGGGAGAATAACATGAGGGGGAAAGGAGTAGAGGAAAGCTGGCTGTATTTTAAAGAAACCTTATTGAGGTTGCAGGAACAAACCATCCCCATGTGTAGGAAGAAAAGTAAATATGGCAGGCGACCAGCTTGGCTTAACAGTGAAATCCTTGCTCGTCTTAAACACAAAAAAACAGCTTACAAGAAGTGGAAGATTGAACAAATAACCAGGGAGGAGTATAAAAGTATTGCTCAGGCATGCAGGTGTGAAATTAGGAAGGCCAAATCACACTTGGAGTTGCAGCTAGCCGGAGATGTTAGGAGTAACAAGAAGGGTTTCTTTAGGTATGTTAGCAACAAGAAGAAAGTCAAGGAAAGTGTGGGCCCCTTGCTGAATGAGGGAGGGAACCTAGTGACAGAGGATGTGGAGAAAGCTAGTGTACTAAATGCTTTTTTTGCCTCTGTCTTCACAGACAAGGTCAGCTCCCAGACAGCTGCACTCTGCAGCACGGTATGGGGAGGAGGTGACCAGCTCTCTGTGGAGAAAGTAGTAGTTCGGGACTATTTAGGAAAGCTGGACGAGCACAAGTCCATGGGGCCGGATGCGCTGCATCCGAGGGTGCTAAAGGAGTTGGCCGATGAGATTGCGGAGCCATTGGCCATTATCTTTGAAAAATCATGGCGATCGGGGGAGGTCCCGGACGACTGGAAAAAAGCTAATGTAGTGCCCATCTTTAAGAAAGGGAAGAAGGAAGATCCAGGGAACTACAGGCCAGTTAGTCTCACCTCAGTCCCTGGAAAAATCATGGAACAGGTCCTCAAGGAATCAATCCTGAACCACTTAAAGGAGGGGAAAGTGATCAGGAACAGTCAGCATGGATTCACCAAGGGCAAGTCATGCCTGACTAACCTAATTGCCTTCTATGATAAGATAACCGGCTCTGTGGATGAGGGGAAAGCAGTGGATGTGCTATTTCTGGACTTTAGCAAAGCTTTTGATACAGTCTCCCACAGTATTCTTGCCAGCAAGTTAAAGAAGTATGGGCTGGATGAATGGACGGTAAGGTGGATAGAAAACTGGCTAGATGGTCGGGCTCAACGGGTAGTGATCAATGGTTCCTTGTCTAGTTGGCAGCCGGTATCAAGTGGAGTGCCCCAAGGGTCGGTGCTGGGGCCGGTTTTATTCAATATCTTCATTAACGATCTGGAAGATGGTGTGGACTGCACCCTTAGCAAGTTTGCAGATGACACTAAACTGGGAGGAGTGGTTGATACGCTGGAGGGTAGGGATAGGATACAGAGGGACCTAGACAAATTAGAGGATTGGGCCAAAAGAAATATGATGAGGTTCAACAAGGACAAGTGCAGAGTCCTGCATTTAGGACGAAAGAATCCCATGCACTGCTATAGACTAGGGACCGAATGGCTGGGCAGCAGTTCTGCAGAAAAGGACCTAGGGGTTACGGTGGACGAAAAGCTGAATATGAGTCAACAGTGTGCCCTTGTTGCCAAGAAGGCTAATGGCATTTTGGGTTGTATAAGTAGGGGCATTTCCAGCAGATCGAGGGATGTGATCATTCCCCTCTACTCAGCACTGGTGAGGCCTCATTTGGAGTACTGTGTCCAGTTTTGGGCCCCACACTACAAGAAGGATGTGGATAAATTGGAGAGAGTCCAGCGGAGGGCAACAAAAATGATTAGGGGGCTGGAGCACATGACTTACGAGGAGAGGCTGAGGGAACTGGGATTGTTTAGTCTGCAGAAGAGAAGAATGAGGGGCGATTTGATAGCTGCTTTCAACTACCTGAAAGGGGGTTCCAAAGAGGATGGATCTAGACTGTTCTCAGTGATAGAAGATGACAGAACAAGGAGTAATGGTCTCAAGTTGCAGAGGGGGAGGTTTAGGTTGGACATTAGGAAAAACTTTTTCACTAGTAGGGTGGTGAAGAACTGGAATGGGTTACCTAGGGAGGTAGTGGAATCTCCTTCCTTAGAGGTTTTTAAGGTCAGGCTTGACAAAGCCCTGGCTGGGCTGATTTAGTTGGGTTTGGTCCTGCTTTGAGCAGGGGGTTGGACTAGATGACCTCCTGAGGTCCCTTCCAACCCTGAGATTCTATGATTCTATGATTCTATGATAAGAATACCATGTATCATAAGAAGGAATGGATTGAAGTTTGCAGTAATACAGTATTCCAATAATAGCCCTGTCACTTGATGGCAGTCTGGCCATTCCTAAACTGCATTTTACAAACGTTTTGTCTGTGCTTTTATAAATCTTTCTGAACAGATGAAAGAGCCCATTACGACAAGCTTTTATTTTCTTTCCATGGGAACATACTGTAATTTGCAGCCCTTCTTTGTGCTTGGGAGATGGTAACACAAAGAGTAGCAGCACATTTCAATTTAAGTTCCTTGGCATGTAGGATTAAAGCCAGATTTGCTTGATTTGATTCTGCAAGAGGAATTAAAGAAAGGAGAATTAATTGGACAGAACTAACAAAACAATTCGGATGTAAAGAGCTGAGTAAATTACAGTGTCCAAATGGCTTTTATTTACTCTAGCAAGGACTAAAATAGCTTGTCAAAAAATTAACAAATATCAGGAGCATTCAAACTCTAATAAAGTTTGAAGGCTAAGATCTCATGCTTTTCCCAAATGTGCTCATTTTTTTTCTTATCAAAAACTCAGAAAAACAAAGTAATAATTATGCCAATATAACTCGTTAGGTTCATTAATATATTACGACTGGAGATCAACTGTGGATTTAGAATGGGCTATGGAGCTGAACAGCTCGAGGTCACTGCTTTGAATCTGGTCCAGCCTGATAGGAATTGAAAAGCTGACAGCTGTTTGGCTCCATATGTGAAAAGTGTTGGAGCTCATAGTCCAAATGAACCAATAAACTCCCCTCCTACCACAGTTGGTACTAGCTGGCACCTTGTTCTAATCACATCAGTGAGACCAAGAATGGAAAGGGCACAGACACTGAAACACCATCTCAGCCCTTAAGATGGCTCTCTCCAGACAGGGCTGCAGCCAGGATTTACGGGACCTAGGGAAGATGTAGATAGAAATAGGCTTTTCTGGGTTGACTCCTCATCCCATTTTAGACCCCACTGGTACCTAGATACAATAGTGATTTATGTTTTATTTAAAAAAAAAATGAGACAGATTTCTTCAGCTTGTTTCCTTCCCCACTTTGCTTTCCCTCTTACCAGGAGAGCCAAAAGCATGTGAAGGATTTTCTTCACTTTGCTGAAGCAAATGACAATTGGCACAGAGCTGGACACATCTGACACCTTTTACCGACCTGCTGGTTGTCCTAGATGTGGAGGGTAGTAGCAGCCAGCCTGCTCTTTAGAACTGTTTGGGAAATGGTTTTTACTCTGCAGAAGATTTTGATGAGAACTTTAAAAAGTCATTTTCATCAACAACAAAATTGCAAACCAAACATTTTCAGCTGAAAACCAAACATTTCTATTCAGAAATTCTGCCTTGGTGCCTCATGGGAGTTATAGTTTGCATGCGTCATGTCCCCGTTCCTATGGGCTAGGAGGCTCTCTAGCTGGACTACATTTTCTATGATGCACCATGGTTTCCCCTTTTGATGAGCCATTGCGATGCACGATGGGAATCCCTGGCTATGATGTGTTATGGGAAATGTAGTCCGGCTGGGGATATCAGCCCAAAGAGGAGAATGAGGGCATAAGTCACCCAAACTACAATTCCCAACAGACCTTGTGGCAGCATTTCCAAATAATTTTTTGGTTTGCAACTAAACATTGAAAAGTTTTCAGATGTTTTATTTTTTAATATGGTGTGATGGGGTGTGCATACCCCGCACTGGGCAGAGAAAGATTAATCCCACATTATGGACGGAGGAAGTTCTGTCCCTCAGACCATACTGAGCATGCTCCAGATGGTGCACTAGTATAAAGGAGAGCAGCCCAGCTCAGTCTGGGCAGAATACCAAGGAGGAAGGACGCTTGGTGAAGGCTCCAGCCCAGGAGCCGTTAGAGCCCTTGCCTGCAGGAGCCAGAGATCCCGAGACCTGGACCGGAGATCTGTTGCCATCGGAGTCCCAGGGAGTTATCTGTGCCGAGGAGCCCAGAGACCCTGATGCCTTATGGACTGCAGCTTCAGGAAGCCCGGTAGGAAGTGACCCAGAAAGAGTGAGTGAATGGTATCTCCCACCATTGTAAGGTCAGCATGTTGCAGTTGGATTCCCCACTGACCCATTGGCAGATCACTCTGACACTGTTAGAGCCCTGGGTTGGGACCCAGTGGAGTCAAGTGTGCCTGGGTCCCCCTACCCCAGCCAACACCCCTTCTGTTGGTGGCTCCCTGGATCTGGCCACTAGGCTACACAGTCCTGCACTCGAGAGCTATTGTATTGACTGACTACTAGCCCTATACCTGAGGGCTACTATATTGACAGTGGCCACTAGGCCACACTGCCCCGTACCTGAGGGATGCTATAGTGATGCTGGACACTAGGCCATAGTGCCCTGTACCTGAGAGTTGCTATATTGATGCTGCCCTGCATGCAAGGGCTGTGGTCTTAACTCTGGGCATTAGGCCACGCAGCCCAGAACCCAAGGGACGCTCTTTGACTCTGACCCTTGGATCTCATCATGGTGAGGCCCAAGATAGTCTGGTAGACAGTAACTGTGGTGTCAGCACACCTACTACCCACCCCTACAGGAGACGGTGTGTGCATACACTGCCATACATGGAAACCAGATATTTTTTGCAAAAAAATAAAAAATAAAAGTGTTTAATCTGTAACCCAATTTTCAGTCAAACTGTTTCAATGGGAAATTTTCAGCTAGTCTTGGTGCTGTTGACTTTGTATCATACCAGTATAGGCTTCCATCTGTCTCTGGTGTGCCTTGGGCAGCTGCTGGAAACGCTTATAGTGTCACTAGTAGCCCTTTCAGCCATTATAAGCATAAAATAAATAATGCTAACACCTAGGAACCCTCATCAAAGGTTAGGATCCCATTGTGTTAGGCACTGTACAGACAAATTACAAGGAAGACAGTCCCTGTCCTAGAGAAATGATGATCTAGGGAGTTGGAGAGCACACATCAGAAAAACAAGGCCAGGGTAGGAACTGAAAAGGTGAAGTAACAATTAAGCAAATAGAGTTTAGCTTAAAAACAGATGTCTGAGCTATGACTGGAACGAGTAAGATCCCAACCACAATATCCAGGAGAGGGGTTAAACAAGTTAATGGGGCAGTGTGTTTCCCATGCTCTACCTGGGTGGTAGACAATCTGGCATCTTTCAGGAGCACTGTGTTAGCTTTGAACCTGGGGAAGAGGTGGGAATAAAGATTAATACATATGTAAAGAGCACATTAAAAAATGTGAAACATTCTTCTGGACTATGATTGTGATATTTTATGTCAAGAAGCCAATCCAAGAACAGGGGCAAGCACACTTATTTATTTTCCTGGAAAAATGCCTTCCCCTTGAGAAGAAATATCTCCGAGTTGCCAAACAAAAAAGAAAAGTGGAATGATTTTTTCCCTCAAGCTACTACTGAGAAAGAGAACCACAAAAGGTGAAAAATAAGCTGTTTAAGTAACCACAGCTTCTAAGCATTCTAACCACAGCTTCTAAGCTTCTCACAGCTTCTAAGCATGTCCAACATTTTGAGGGCCAACACAGGATTTTAAACATCAAACCCCTCTGTTCCACATGAATTTTTCAAACATGTGTGACACTTGTAGACCAGGTGCCAGCTCTTGCCAAGGCTTTAGGAGTCAGCTGAGCACTGACATTCATAGCTGGAAACCAGACCAGCTCACCAGTACGTTAGTATTGTTCAAGATAGGTGTTAGACTTGTAAGGATGTGTTTAGTGTTTCGTCTCTATAAAACACTTCTAAGTTGCTGCATGCATTAATCTTATTGTAATGTCTGGATCCCATGCTATAAGGCAATATGTAAGTTTTACTTTATAACTGTAAAAATGCCTGCTCTGAACTTCAGAATCCAGGCAGGAGGAGTGGTCCCCCACACCCATCAAGAAACTAATTGGGCCAAAACTAATCAAAACTAATTGGGCCATTATGAGACATCACAATACAAAGACTGGGATGATGGTCCTCTTACACCCATCAAGATGCTACATGCAAGAAAGCTAGTCCCTGTGGTCCTGATACTGCTCCCACACATCCTAACGTGGAAGGACCCCCAGGTGGCAGCATAGCTCCATCATGGGCAGGTTGGGTACCCCTGTGCTGACTCCCCACATTCTGCCCTAACCCTGCATAGGGGACTAACACTGGTTTCACTGAAATCAGCACCTTCCAGGGCCCTTATTTTGGTCAAAAGATTTGGCCCTTAGGGTCTACTGTAATGAGGAATTGTAGCCATTAGGATCTCTCATACAAATGGGGCGCTCGAGGCTGCTACCATCTGAAAGTGGTCAAGCAAACCCGACATGGTGCAGCAGGGTGTCTGCTCCGCCAGAAAATACTGGCAACTTTTGATATACTTTTGTGCAATGTGGTTCATTTCAACCATGTTGTATTTCTAAGCACAGCTTGGCCATTCTCTATACATTTGTACATAATGAGACAAGTCTGGCCCAACGACCAAAAAGTCTGACAGGCATGGAGTGAAGGGCCACGTCTCCTCCCCTCCCAAAGACAGAGGGAGAACAAAAACATACTAATCAAATATACACCTAATTTGATCTGGGGTTTGTTTTTCTGTACTATAGTTCTGTGTATGTACATATACCTGTTGTTCCTCTTCTCTCTTGTGTTTGCTCTCTGTCCCCTTTAACATGCACTTTCAGCCCCGTTCTCATCAGTCTCTTCTGCCCTCCGCAGAATTCAGCTCACAAGCCAAGTTCTGGTTGGAGCCTGTAAGAGTGTACAGCCATCCCTCCCTTTCAGTCTCTGAGGGAGGCCATGCCTCCTCACTGGCACACACCTCTGAGGGTGATCTAAAAAGGGGAATTAGCTGCTCCTAGTGTTCAGGCCCTCAGGCCAGGCAGAGCAATAAAGCTCAGTCAGGGCGGGGTAGCAAATAGTCTACAGGGCTCTGGCCTGCAACCAGGGCAGAGCAACAACATCTGGAAGCCCCAGGCCCTCGGGCAGGGGGTGAGCACCAACAGTCTATGGGGCTCAGGCAGGGGTGAGCACCAGCACAGTCTAGTGTCATGGTTCAGCGGAAGGTACACCAACACGGGCCTCCTGGCCTAAAGTGGGGAGGCTGCCACCGCAGGGGTTAGGGGGATGCAGGCCACCCGACTCCACCACATCCCAGCCCAGAGCCTTAACAGTGGCAAAGTGTTCCGCCACCGGGTCAGTGGGGATCTGCCCACAACACACTGATCTTGTATCAGGCCAACACTCAACCAGACTGTCGTCTAATTTCCCTGGGCTACTTCCTACATCCCTGGGGTTTGGTATCTCTACGTTGTAGTTGTCCTCTGTCTCCCCAGGGTAGGTAGCCAACAGCAGCCACAGCAGCTTGTCGGGGTCTCAATCGGCCAGTGGCTCTGGGCGCTCTGGCCAGTCCTCAGGAGGCAGTCCCAGCTGCTCCTTGGCGTCTCTGGCAGTCCTGGGAGTGCTCACCAGTCCTCAGTATGGCCAGGGTCCTCTTCAGGCTCCAGCAGGATGCATCTGTCTCTCTCGGCAGCTCCAGTCCATCTGAGCTGCCAGCTGACCTTTTAGACTTCCTCTTCTTGTACCGCTCCTCTGCTTCCAGCAGGTGGGGCTTGGCCTTCCTAGCTCTGCCAAGCAGGTGGTGGGTTGTGGTCCTTCCCTGTCAATCTCAGAGGGAGGCCCGCCTCCTCACTAAAGAGCTCCAGCAATAGGTAGGTGTAGGGAAAGAATTTTTGCAGCAAAGAAGGAGTAGGGTTGAGATTATACAAGAGCAGGTTGGGAATGAAGCTGGAGACAGAGCAGGAGCAAGGGGCTGGAGCAGGCTTGCCTGCAATGAAGGTCTCTTAAGGATCCAACTACAATACAAAAACATCGAAGTCAGGAGACTAGGTTACAACATATTTGTCCCTTGACCCAGTAAAAACACATAATATTTGTAATGTAGATGTAGGATTTAACTGAGTTCTAGTTATATGATTCAGTTAGGTCTTGGCCATACTACAAATTAAAATGCTGTATCGAGGTCAGGGGACAACTGTGTTGTACTGGAGTCACTTTGAAACTTGTTTTTGTCACGTAGATGGGTCCTTGTAGTGGTGTGCACACCACACCATTGAGAGCAGTCAGAGAAGGGAAAAGAAAACACAGGAATGTAGAAGAAAGGGGATCTGATCCCAAGGCCCACCAGAGAAATAAGTTCTATTACAACTATCATGTTCTTTGGCAGGGTGCCTGCTGGTGACTCTCTTCTGATGTTTTGTGAACAGCTTCAGCCCATGTTTGCCAATGAGACTACTGTGGGTTGTGGTTCAACCATATGACCCTTGGCACTAGGGTAAGTGCACATGGGTTTGAGTATCTGTGCAAAAAATTCCAGCTCTCGTCTCTAGATTAGAAATGTTTGCAATGGGCCTTGGGGAACTTACCTCAGACTTCAGCAAGTCTTGTAACTCTCAATAAAATCAGTCATCAGAGGAAGAGATTAGAATAGAGTTTGATATTATAATGTACTTTTCAAGCATCTCAAGTGTTCTACAAAGCAGAGAGATAGATGGCAGAATGTCAACAAATGTTTAGACAAATTGCACATCCATTATTACTCAACTACAGCTCACAGCCTTTGGTTGGGCATTAGAACCTGTTCATCGGGAGAGGAAATATTGACCAGGACACTGGTTTATTTAATAATCTTTTCAAAATGTACCAAGGGTCTGCAATTTAAAACTAACAGAAGAGGACTTTGATTTAAGATTTTGTCTAAAGGACTGATTTCAATATATTAAAATTCTACTCTGTACTTGTCTGACAGTGGCAGGGAAGATGAGCAATGGACATGTAAACTTTGTCATTGAAGTCCAGCGGTTTGATTACTTTCTTAGAGCCCTGAGAAGAGGGCCAGAAAGAGTTACACAACTAGAAGGCTAATTGACCCGGATTCAACCTGTAGAGACATATTAGTAGATAATGTTTGTGTTTTTGTGTGTTTACATATAAATTGTTAGAGATTGACAATGTACCAAACGGTTCCTGTCTATCACTGAATTCTGTTAATTCAGAGATCAAAAAGGCTGTTCACATTTAAATGAACTGTGAATGTAGTGATATCATTGTCTTCATTTCTCTTTGAAGTATGTAATAAACTACCCATAAATTGCAGGACATAGGCAATTGCCTTATGTTAATCCATGTAGCTAATTACCAGTGATGCTTAGGAAACAGGAGGTTACTTCAAAGCTAGGATAATTGCTTATTGTTCACCCAAGGACTGCACACTGTCAAGAGACTATCATGGCCTGCCAGTGATCTATATAATGAAATCCTGGGCCCTGATCCTTTCATCTCAGATCTGCTTAAGCTTCATCAGGGGAAGTTTGAGTTGCAAGACTGAGATCTCCAGTTCCGTTCTGCATCGCTCGGATATTGGACATTGGACTATAAGCTAATTAACTAATTCTGGAAAGGACTCTTTGGACCTCTAAAGCTCACTTTCTCTACTATGAAACTGACCTAAAAACTCTATTCAGACCTATATGTATAATGATCTTTTAGCCAATACTCTCTCTTTTTTCTTTTTTAATAAATGTTAGTTTAGTTAATAAGAATTGAATAAGAATTTAGTTAATAAGAAATAAGCATGTATTTGGGTAAGATCTGAAATATTCATTAACCTGGTGGGTAATATGTCCAATCCTTTGGGATTGGTAGAACTTTTTATATGATGAATAATATTTTCAGTAATCCTTAGCATATTTGACTTGGCTGTCTGAGTGGGAGCTCAAGGCTGGGTTGCTTTAAGGGAACTGTATTTCTGGCTTCTGGGTAACCAGTAAAGTATTGTAAAAGCTGTTTTGCTGCTATCTTGGTGAATCTACGTATTAGAATAACCACCAGTTTGGGGGATTGTCTGACCCATTCCTTGCAGTTTGCCCTAACTGAGCAGACTCAGCATGGCCCCCCTGGGACTCTGGTCACAAGGGCACTGAGAAAGCAATGTTAATATTTCATGGTGAGGACAGTAGCCTATCTGTCCTTCAGCTATACAACTGGCCCACCTTACAAACAGAAGGGATGAGACATAGCTAAAATTCTATAAAGGGAGTATATCATGTAGAATATGTACAGAATAAAATCAGTGTTGATTTAAAAACCTATGTTCACAATATTGTGTTATGCTTGTTAAAAAAAAGAGAGAGAAAATCTAGCTGCTTAAATGATCCACCCTGGCTAATAGTAGGTAGATGCACAGGAAAATTTCAAGCCCTGCTCTTCGCTCTGCCTCAGTGGAGAACTCAACCCCTGACCCCACAGGCGCCAACTTTTTTCAGTGCCGGTGGGTGCTCGCTCGCACCCCCTCCCGCCCCTGGCCCCTCCCCGACTCCACCCTTGCCCCAAAGTCCCCACCCCAACTCCACCCCCCTGCCCCTATTGGATCCCTCCCCAAATCCCCACCCTGGCCCCGCCTCCTCCCCCAAGCGCACCGTGTTCCCCCTCCTCCCCCGTCCCTCCCAGGCTTGCCATGCGAAACAGCTGTTTCATGGCACCAAGCACTGGGAGGGAGGGGGGAGAAGCAGGACGCAGCGGCGCGCTCAGGGGAGGAGGCGGAGCGGAGGTGAGCTGGGGTGGGGAGCTGCCAGTGGGTGCAGAGCACCCACCAATTTTCCCCCCTGGGTGCTTCAGCCCCGGAGCACTCACGGTGTCGGCGCCTATGTCTGACCCTTCTGTGACCCAAACTGGATGTTTTGGTGTTGCCGGCTGGTTCACATTTCTTGCTGAGATATGAGGGCAGGAAAAATGGGATGTTTGGATTGAGTGGCTACCTTGCCTCCTGGCCACTTTCCCTCTCTTCAAGGACCCAGCTGTTTGTGCTAGGTTCTGTTGCTGCTGCTGCTCCTCACAGACTATCACAGCACCCTGTGGTTGCTGCCTACTTACCTCCCACAATTTTAATTGTAACCATGGGTTCAGGGAGACTGAATAATTTTATGGGAGTAGTCTCCCTGCAATTAAATGGGTCTGAACAGGGCCCTGAACGAGATTGAGTCAGCCATCATAGGTAGTAGTGAGCAGATTTGTGCAAAGACCTTTGTGATGTGACAGAAACAGCATATAGGCATGGGGAAGAACACAAAAAGAAAAACAACTGGGAAACTCATTGGGCATACTGTGTCCAGCCTTCAGTTCAGGAGTGCAGACTGTTATCCTTTGGTTAAAGCAGCAGACTGGGAATCAGGATTCCTAGGTTCTGTTTACAGCTCTGCCACTGAGTTTGAGTGACTATGGGCAACTCATTTTGTCACTCAGTTCCTCATGTTATCCAGCAGCTGTCCCTATTTCACACATATTTGAAAAATGCTTTGAGATGAAAGGTGCTACACATTTAAATCCAAAGTAAGATGAGCACTAATAAAATCTCCCTCTGTAACCCACCATTTTGGGTTTTCTGCTACTGGGATTTCTTCCTCACCCAATTTCTAGAACCGTACACAGTGTAAAAGATATTTTTGTGCTTCAGACTGTTTGGGGGTTTCTGTGGAGCCAGTCATCTAATGATCTTCTCCAATGCCCGTTGAAGTAAATGGAAGTTTTTCTATTGACTCTAATGACCACTGGGTTGGAAAATCAGAGGCAATGGAAAATAATCCAAAAAATGATAAGAATCAAAATTGTTGATTTGCAAAGTTAGTATTCTCAGGGCACTATATATTCCACAATTCTGTGATCATGGGATTTTCTGAAGCATATACCCGTACTGCAGAATTGTGTTTCAGGATCTAAGCTTTTATTTAAAATGCAGTGTTTCTAGCCCTCATAGTTGTGAAGATAGCCTTAAAAATGGGAACTAACTATAAAAGCCCCTACCCAACTGCCAAAGCCTCCCCACCATTTCCCCACACACACACAGCCCGATACCATCTATGAGGCATTTGTACATTGTCAGTAAAACATCTGCACCAGATTGAAACCTGAAAATGTGAGGACTCCATAAAAATAAATGAAGGCAATATGAAAATAACCCAGGGGTACAGTACTGACTGAATTATTCATTCTCACATGCAATACAAAGAAAAACTCAATGTTAATTTAAATGAATCTGCTATGAGCTACCTCGGCCTCTGCAGAGTGCTTCAGAATACATGAAGCTGTGCTGCAGAATTGAGGTTCAGCTTGGCCTGGAGTACACAGGAAATTACCAATATTTAATTTCAAGAATAAATGTTTCATAGAAGAATGGAATGATGGAAAACTTAATAAAATCACCTACTGCTAGAATTTGACTGTTCCCAATACTGTAGATGGGAATTAATCTTTCATACTTCATTTCCACTTTGAATGGTGTTTTGTAGACTTACTTATGGGATGGATTTTTCTTGTTATAAATGTTATATACAGTATGATGTTTTTCTGTCATTATTCCTGACATATTTACATGTTTTGTTTTTTAATTTGTAGATTAAAAGATTTTTAAATTTTTTATTTTCAATTGTTGATATTGGACTCTCCTTCTGTGTTTGTTTCTGCCACACCCACAGAGTTCTCTAAGCCCCATGGTTCTCTTTATTTCTCTCCTTTATTTCCTACTATATCTCACGTCTTCAGATCACATTGCCCATCCTTCCAGCAGAGGAGAGCTGAACGTGGTTCCCTCCTTGAGCTAGCTGGAGAGTTTGGAAGCCCCTTCTTATGCGCTGATCATATTACCTCTGGTCTCAGTTCCAGTTCCAGCTGAGTTAGTCCATGTGTCTGTTTTACTAATGTCTCAATCGAGGCTTGAACTAAGGCAGAAACGGTGGGAATATTCCAGCAAGCTCTGTCCACAAAATAAGTTCCACCCATAAGTTACAAAATGTGATGTCACTTGCAGTAAATTGTACAGCTACTCAAAATATAAATATGCATACCCTCAACTCCACTGAGTTCCTTGAGATTGGCTTCCCCTTGGTGGAGCTTGAATATGGCTCTGGGTTCTTCTAGTTTCCTTGGATTTGGCTTCACCTCGGTGGAGCTCAGATACCCTGCTCTGTTTGGTTTGGCTCATTCTTGATTTGGAGCGGGAGGAAAAGTGGTGTAATCTCCCAGCGCCACCCACTCTTGGTAACAAAATGGGATGTAAATCACAGTAAAATGTTCTGATCTATGATGATCGTCCCTCTCCTTTCTTACCTGAGGAATGAAATAGTTAACATTAACATTTAAATCATCATCACTAGATATCTACTTTAATGCAGATTTCCCATGACCATAACAAGGTTGATACCTGCTCATTATCCATATGTGTCATTCCAGGTGTCCATAATTAAGCTTCCAATCATTAATATTAACAATTTGCCTGACTCATTTCTTAATAATTCTTACATCACAGTGTGGTCTAAGTGCCTATAAACAAGGTTACAAAATATTGCAACCCCGCCTTCAAGTCCCATCCAACTTGCAATGTACCCGTACCCTTGTGGTCAGTTGTTTACTTGCACAGAATGAGAGAGCATAAACTGTGACTTGGGGTTAGGTCTTTTGGCCTACATTATTTCAGCTAAAAATGCACCCTTAGCATGATTTACTCCACTATGGAGGGTTAGGCTGCCCCTTAAGGGTAATAAGGCCTAAGGGTCTGCTCACCTTCACCCCATAGTCATGGCCCTTTAAGAGTTGGGAGCTCTGATGTAGGCAAGGATCTGGGACATAAGATATGACTAGAGAGAAAGCAGTCCTGCAAGTAAGTAGTAGTTGGGGGAGAGCAACCCAATATTGTTCCTTTTAGGGCCCAGGATCAGGAGCCTTGCAGAGTAGTCAGGGCAGGTCTCCCCTCCCACCCAAACAATTGGGAATGAGCTGAGGAAGGAACAAGGATATATACTGCTTCCCCCCTCATAGTGGAGAGACATTAACAACAGAAGAAGGCCTGCCTATTGAACCCTTTAACCTGAGACTACTTGGAGAAAAGGGGCCACTTGAAGGAGAAGAGGACTAAGGCCTTACAGCTGGCTTAAGTTACAGCCCCAGCTTCAAAGAGGAAAGTGGGGGAAATCCTGTGTTAAGGAGGGAAAGTAGAAGGATTGTTCAAAATACAGCCCAGCTGCTGCCGGAGAGGCTGTGAATGGCTTGAGGATGCCAGCTAGAAGGAAGCTGGGAGGAGCCACAAATCCAGGCCAGGAATAGGAGAGTCTGTAGACCCATGCAAGATGCTGACAAGAAGAGAAAGGGTAGGACCAGTGCTGGAAAGTGGTGAGGGACTGCTCTTAACACAGGGTCTCTGGGCTGGAACCCAGAGGAGTGGGTAGGTCTGGATTCTTTTACCTCTCCCCCAGACCATTAAGGGAAGTACAATCTTCATGACTAAGAGACCAGGAATGATTCACAGATGGGAGCTGAGCTGGCATAGAGCCTATTAGCCTTTCTTTCTTTTTTTTTTTTCTGTTTTGAACTTTTCTGTTAACTCTGGAAGGGGACTGGACCAAGAAGTGATCTGGCTAGAGCGATAGGCCAAGTAAGCTGCAGAGGGGTGAGAAATGAGGCTGGACAAGATGGGCTAGAGTGAGGGAACACCTGCAATACTGTGCCCTAGCATGAGGGGGTGCTCTAGCAGTGAATGTGCCCCATAACTGTGGCACATTTCGGTGGTACTGTGTATACTGTAGCTATAGAAGCACTTCAGAATTCTTTGTTATGAAAAGTACTACAGTACACACACGTATTACTGATTTTAATTATTAATCATTACAATTAGCAATGTCTTTGATCATTAGAAAATGGGAGAGATGGGACTATGAAAGTTCTGGAGATGGTGACTGTTGACTACAGTACATGAAAACTCCCTAATATGAAAGCTTTTTTTAAAAAGTGAATGGTAGTTGCATCCAGTGATGAGCTCCCAAAATCCTAATAACCAGTTCCCTACCGGGTCCTCGGCGGCTGCGGGGGTGGGCCTTCACTCGCTCCGGGTTTTCGGCGGCATTTCGGCGGCGGGTCCTTCACCCGGAGCGAGTGAAGACACACATCCTGCCGCCGCCGAAGACCCGATAGGGAACCGTGCGGTGAGTACAAGCCCCACGTGCCTGTCTTTCCCCCCATCCCCATCCGACCCCAACCCACATCCTGCCCCCGACTGCCCCCCTCAGAACCCACAACCCATCAACCCCCCGCTCCTTGTCCCCTGACCACCCCCTCCCAAGACCCCCCACCCTAACTGCCCCCCAGGACCCACCCCCTACCCAACTCGCCCCGCTCCCTGTCCCCTGACTGCCCCGACCCTATCCACCACCACCCCGACAGACCCCCAGAACTCCCATGCCTACCCAACCCCTCCCCCCCGTTCCCCATCCCCTGACTGCACCCCCAGAACCTCTGCCCCCTCCAACCGCTCCCTGCCCCTTATCCAACCCCTCCTCCCAGCCCCCTTACCATGCTGCTCAAAGCGGCAGGAGCTGCAGAGCTGCCCAGAGCGCTGGCGCCGGTGGCACGGTGCGCTGGGGCTCTGCAGGGGGGAGAAGCGGGGGAGGGGCCAGGGGAGCCTCCCCAGCTGGGAGCTCAGGCGGGCTGGGCAGGACGGTCCCACGGGCCGGATGTGGCCCGCGGACCGGAGTTTGCCCACCCGCCGGCCCCTTTACAACCGGTTCTACACCGGCTTCTAAATTTAACAACCGGTTCTTGCGAACCGGTGCGAACCAGCTCCAGCTCACCACTGGTTACATCAACGCGAATAGCTTGTCTGTTGGACATTAGCAGGATGATTTATCCAACGAAATGGGAGACAAGTTCTATAACAGCTGTTACATAGTGGAAAAGAGTTCCAAATATCCAAACACTACTTAAAATAGAAATAATAGCTAAGGGGAGAGCAAACATCATCTTGTACACTAACTGGGTGATGATTACATTTCCTGGGCTCCTAGGGCTAGTGTAATAAGGGGAGAAAGCAGCATTTTAAGAACCTATAATTTAGTAATCTGAATTTATAACAATCTTCCCAACAGATTCCTTTGTTCTTGTAGACTTTCCTTCTTTTTGTCTTGCTAATTTGCACAGCAGTACCCACACTGCTCTTCCAGCTTTTTGCTATTTCACAGCAGATCTGGCTCTTGAGCTCTGGAAAGATTCTAGGTTTCTTTTTTCCCCCCTGTGAGATTATCAAGCCAAGCAGGGTTTTACAAGGCGTGGTTCAGTTTTAACCTCCCTACTACTACTACATAGCCTATACTCAACTTCACCAAGTATGTCGGGTGGTAAGAGAATTATTGCAGCCCACTTAATAATTTAGGGCTAGGTTGTACTGCTAGGGTATGGATCCATGTTGGGGCAGTGTGGTGCCCCAGAGAGGTCTGGAGGGCATTGTGACTGTGGCAGGCTTCATGCTTCCCAGCACTCCTCATGTGCAATGGGAGTTGCCTGCTGCACCATGCTTACCACCCTCCTCTCACTGCTTGGGTTCTCACATAAAGGCCAGGGCTGGCTCCAAGGTTTTTGCCACCCCAAGCAGGAAAAAAAAAAGTGTCGCGATCGCAATCTGCTCTACTTCAGTTTTCGGCAGCAATTCGGCGGCTGGTCCTTCGCTCCAAGAGGGAGTGAGGGACCCACCGCCGAATTGCCGCCGAAGAGCCGGACGTGCCGCCCCTCTCCGTTGGCCGCCCCAAGCACCTGCTTGCTGGGCTGGTGCCTGGAGCCGACCCTGATAAAGGCACAGCACAATCTGGTCTCTAACTGTTAGTCAAAAGTTCCATTTGGCAAAACACACTTTTCTCCTCAGGCCTGGGAGAGCTACTAGGGCAAGGATTTCTGCAAAGCTTATAAACTGGATAGAATCACAGACGGTCATTGGTTTACAAGCACTGCAGGTATGAGGCTGTAATCAGAGCTTCTGCCTAGCATAAACTAATGCAGGAGATGAGTTTCTGGCTTTTTTTTTTTTCTAAGCTACCTAAGCCAGGATGAGACAAAAGTTGCTATTTGTTGGCTCTGATTCACTACCACTCATCCCACTCCTACCCACGTGTATAAACTCATCTGTAGGCCAGGTGAATGCAATCCATAGAGTGAAGAGATTGTTCACAAAAGACATTCTCAAGAATTTTTGTACAGATGCTATGAGGAAAGGAGAGAAGTGAGGCTTTTGATTTCTTTTAGAAAAATTTTCAGGAAAGTGTTAATTTCCTCACATCCAAACAGTTGTCTTTTTTAAATCAACCCAGAATTCCAAGACCTTGTGTTCAAAATAATAATTACAACATTCTAATAATATCCTCTTACAGACCTAACTATCTTAGCCACAGTCCAGCTCATATACTGGGGGGTTGGATGAACATGCAGAGGACATTAAAAATTCTAGACAGTCCCCCCCGACTTGTAGTGTTTCCTCTGTTTTGTTCCATTCAAGGGCAGGCTTTATTCCTACACACACACACACACACACCGCCTCCCATCCCGCTACAAAGGGAATGTCCAGGAGAGTCAGCAGTTGAAATCCACAGGTCCTGTAGAGATCTGTGTATTCCTTTCACAGAGGCCTTTCACTTCCTCTCCTGCTCCCTGCCTTCTCTGCTGCCAACAAACTCTCCTACTGGCCCCTGCTCTGGAACTAGCCTCCTCAGCCATAGCCAGCCTTAGCTTTTTGGAGTGAGCCTGCATAACTGTTTTGAATTTAACTGATTTCTCCCTGAGATTAACCATTCTCTTCAAGCCTGGGTGATAATCAGCGATCTTATTCTTTGAGCACTGCTTCATGTAACTAACTCATTTTATATTAAATGAGAGGGGGCTCTTTGAGATATCACCAGCCTCCTCTGATGCAGAAGAGAAGTGAAGGTGCTTTTACTAATCTCTGCACAGTCATCAACAATGTCCAAGTACTGCTTTTTAAATAAGCCAGTATGGCCCCCATCCTCTCTAAGGATCTGTAGAAGACCAGGCTAGAGTGCCTCCTCAGGGCTGAACGTAGCAGGCTCTCTCCTCTTTAACACTCCCTGCCAATGGTCACTCTGGCCCTGCAGTGGTCTCTCTTCTCATAACTCAGCCTTCCCACCAACACAATTTAGTCCACTCCTCAGGGTAACAGAGTCCAACAAATAGATACTGATGTCCTTACAAAAAGTTCTTGGGCCCTGTTCTCGTTGCACCCTTCTCTCAGGTCTCTCCACCATCTTTGTCTCCTTCTCGGGGTCTCACGCCACCTTACCAGTGGCTGGTAAGGGAACCCAGGTCATCCCACCACACCAGGTTACAATCCAGGGACCCTAGGATAGGCAGCCAAGGTTCACTGCACCAGACTTTTTCTTACCAAGCGTTTCTCATGCCTTCTGCCCAACAACCTCTCTAGGTTCAGCCTAGCTTCAGGCCCAGGACTCTCAGGGCCCTCCCTTGGAATCCCCCAACAAAATCCCAAACCAACAGGTAAAACTTAAACCCACTTCTGTCCTACATGGGTTTGACCTTTCATCCCTTTCTAGCTTCCCCTGGTTTATTCCCCAGTTAAATCCCTCCCAGGACTCTCTCCCTGAAGGCAAGTTGCTGCCTTTTTTTCAGGGCACACCATCACAGCCTGCTCCATCCCAGTGGCTGCCCTAAGACTATGTACACACTACAGTTTATGCTGGTGTAACTTTAGCGCCCTCGTGGCCAAGATGGAGTCTGCTCTGCAGGCAGCTTTGGCCAAGAGAAGGCGCGCGCAGGAATGCAGCAGGAGAAATTCCTTCCACCCCAGGGGCACCTGTTTTAAACCCCCCAGAGTGAACACACACACCCACAGGAAAAGTACAATGGATATAACAAAGGGAAATATTTATTTACAGAGGGATGAGAGGAGAAATACAATAAGGGGAAATATAGGGGGAGCAGTAGAACAGGGTTGCATTCAAACCCAGGCCGCACGGGCCCAGTGGTAGCAAAGTGTGAAAGGGCAGACACTGAGCAATGTGTCTGCACACAGAGTTCAGGAGTCCTGAGCAAAGTTTCAGCCCAGTGGTGAGTCTTGGGTGCTTCTGGTCGTCTTTGGCGCCAGTGAACTTTCCCCCAACAAACCCCTCCGGTGCCCTCTTCTGCCGCTTTCTGCAAAGCCACACAGAGCAATCACCTCCCCACTTAACTAGCTACAGCCTCCCTCCTTGTTCCCAATGCAGAATCCCAAGCCCCACTACTCACAGCCCCATGCAGCTCTGGGCAGCCGTGATACTGGGTCCAGCCCCGGCCTGTCCTTCTCGGGCAATTCCTCCCTGGCACAGTGCTCCTCCCGGCTCCTGTCCTGGGCTGTCCCAGATCGGCCCTGTCCTTCTCAGGCTTCCAGCAGGTTCTCTCTGCTTCACTTTCCAGGGCCTGCAGGCTGCTCCCCTCTCTCCCTGGAGCTCCAGCTCTGCCCCCCTGGAGTTTCCCTTCTTTTTTCTTACTCTCCCCCTCCCCCCTAGGAAAAAAATTTAAAGGGGCCATGCTCTCTAAACCCCAAAGGGGTTACACTGGTATAAATTATGTCACTCAGGTGTGAATAAGCCACTCCCCTGAGCGACATAAGTTACACCTGCCTAAGCGCCGGTGTGGACACCGCTATGTGGGCAGGAATGCTTCTCCTGCCGACATAGCTACCGCCACTCAGCGGGGCTGGAGTTTTGTTTTATCATAAATTCCAAATCGACAACTGGAGAGACAGCTGTCAAGCTATAGTTTCATTTCCAAGACTAAAGATTTTAGATTTTTCCACTCATTCCCTTTCACTCAAGACTCTTACCCACCTTTTTGACCCTGTTAGCATATGGGAGTCTTTGGTGCCTAGTTACATCTTTCTTTTCTTTAGCTTAGGAACTAAAGGACCAATTCATTCTTGAACTGATGTTTGCACCCATGTAGGAACAGAGGGGAGGCAATTTGCACCTTCTTTATTCAGGGGCTGCAGGGGCCAGTAGTTCACTGGCATAGGTGATCTACCCTGTTTCATTGTACAAGAACAAGGGGATATTGAATGAATTGGAAAGGTAGCAAAAACCAAAACTGATTTAAAAAAACCAAAACAAACAACACGATTGGCCTGAGGAACTCCTTGCCAGAAGACATCATGGTGGCCAAGAATTTAGCAGGATTCAAAAAGGGATTAGACATTTATATGGATGTGTAGTGAGGCATCGACTCACCGGCGCAGCGCCTCCTGCTGGACGTCCTGGGAATTAGCTCTTTCCAGCCCTGAGCGCTCTCTGCAGGCCGGTGTCTCGCCTGCCGCTGGCCCCCCATGTCCCTCCCGGACCCTGGTGCCCCTTTACCTTGAGGTGCTGCCCCCTGGCAGTGTCCCCACACTTTGGGTCTTCCCTGCCCAGGGAACCCCCAACCCTCTATCCCCCACCTCGCCTCAGTCTATGGCCACTACCAGTCATCAACTAGCCACCATTCCCTGGGGCAGACTGCAGTGTGAACGCCACTCATCATAGGCAAGAGGGGTTTGGACCTGCTGCCCTTGCCTAACCCCCGGACTGCACCTCTGCAGCCTCAGTGCCTTCTTGAGGCCCTTCTCAAGGCCTGCAGCCTAGGGAGTTGCCCAGCTGGAGCTCCTCAGCCCCTCTAACCTTTCCCCAGCCCTGCTCCTCTCAGGCACCCTTTTGCTATCAGGCAGCCAGGCCCTTCTCTCTTGCAAGCTAAAGAGAGACTGTCTTAGCTTCTGGCCCCAGCCCTCTTATAAGGGCCAGCTGGGCTCTCATTCAACCAGCCACAGCTGTGGTCAGCTACCCACTCAGCTTCCCTAGCTGTTCTTAATCCCTCTTACTCTGCTGCAGCCCTCTCCAGGGCTGCTTTCACCCTTCCAGGGCCGGAGCAGGTGACCACCCCACTACAGGATGGCAAAAACATCCCATTTTAATAGTAAATACTAAAAAATAAAATTGGAAAAGATACAAACCCTCCTGCTTCACAGCTAAGGCAATCTATAACTATTGAGGGTCAGGAGGAAACATTACCTTGGGACAGGTTATCCCATAACTGCCTGCTGCAGAGTCTCTTCCAACTACTTCACAGGAAGTTGCTACTTGCCACTGTTGATGACATGATACTGGACTAGATGATCACTGGTCACATGCAATATGGCAATTCCTACATTCAGTGTTAACACTCCATTGAAACTAATATGAGCTATTGGTTCAGGCTGTTTGGAAGAAAAGTTTCCATTTGGATCATGTTTTTCAGATTTTCTTCACAACCACAGGAGCTAGAAGCATAAGAGTATTGTCAATGAAATCTTAGATTATGGACCCAATTCTGTAGTCAGGGCGAATTCTCTGGCAAATTCCATGGCCATGGAATACACAGGGTTCTGATTACAACTGCTCTTAAATAATAGCATAGGCAGGTGTACACTACAGGGCTAAGTCGACCTAAGGCCCCGTCTACACTACCCGCCGAAATCGGCGGGTAGCCATCGAAGTATCGGGGATCGAATTATCGCGTCTTGTCTGGACGCGATAAATCGATCCCCGAACGCGCTACTTCGAACTCCGGTACTCCTGCAGGGCGAGCGGAGTTACCGGAGTCGAAGTGGGAGCCGCGAACTTCGATCGCGGCGCCGCGCGGACGCGAGGTAAGTCGCGTTAGTTCGAACTAAGGTACTTCGACTTCAGCTACGCTATTCGCGTAGCTGAAGTCGAAGTACCTTAGTTCGATCCCGCCCCTAGTGTGGACCAGCCCTAAGTTACGCAACTCCAGCTATGTGAATACACCACGTGTCGAAACTGTGCTGGGTCAACGGGAGAAACTCTCCTGTCAGTTTACCTTATGCTGCTCATTCCAGTGGAGTACCGGAGTCGATGGGAGAGCGATCGGCAGTCGATTTAGCGGGTCTTCACTAGACCCGCTAAATAAAACCCCAGTGGATCGATCGCCATGCGTTGATCCCCCGGTAAGTGGAGACAAGCCCTCAGTTTAAAAGGTGTTAAGAGAAAATAGATAAGTCTCTTAAAGAGAGAATTTAGGTAAGGATATAAAAAAAAAATCTCTGAGATGCTGGTAAACCAAGTGTCTGCTCTGGCCAAGGCCATAGGCATTAGCTAGGAACTGTCAAACTCATAGCTGGAAACCAAACCAGCTCACCTGTATGTTAGTTTTGTTCAAAATAAGAATAAGTCTTATAAGAATGTATTTAGTGTTTAGATTCTATGAAATCCTTGTAAGTTGCTGCCTGCATTAATCTTACTTGTAATGTTTGTATTCCATGCTATAAGGTAAAATATAAATTTGTTTTATAATTGTATAAATACTTGCTCTGAATTTATGAACTCAGACAGTGAGAGTGGCTCCCTCTGTCCATCCAGGAGGACTATCAAAATTAATTGGGTCATTGTAGGACAAAAGCTTTAGTTGCCCCAACCACCCATAGAGAAGTATATGCAGAAGCCCTTGTCTCATCAGTTTGAATGCTGGGCGAGGGAAATAAAAATAGCTGACATGAAGATTTTTCATCTCTTTGCTGTTTGGATTCTCACAAGGGCTGGAGCTAAGAAACAAAAAGAGGAAACCCACAGGGTCGACCTGCATTAAGCTCTAAAAAGACATTCAGTGCTGACGGATTACTACATCTGTCACCTTTTTGAATCAGACATAGGGTTTGTCTATGCTTAAAAAGCTGCAGCAATGCAGATGCACTGATGCAGCTGCACCACTGTAGCGCTTCAGTGAAGACGCTACCTACACCAATGGGAGGACTTCTCCTGTTGGCGTAGGCAATCCACCTCCCTAAGATGTGGTAGCTATGTCAATGGGAGAAGCCGTCCTATCAACACAGCGCTGTCTACACTGCAATTTAGGTTGGTATAACAGCATCGCTCAGGGGTATGGAAAATCCACACCCTGAGCAACTTAATTATACCAACATAAGTTGCTAGTGTAGACCAAGCCTGAAATTCATGTGTATGTGTAGGCTTGCTTACTTTTACCTGTAAATAACTCATTTTCTTTTCCTAGTTAATAAACCTTAGTTAGTTTATTATTACAGGATTGGCTACGGGTGTTCCCTTTGGTGTGAGAGTTAAGGTACAAATTGATCTGGGGTAAGTGACTGGTCTCCTGAGACCGGGAACAACCTGAATATTTTTTGTGTGTGCAAGTGGCCATATATCACTAAGTCCAGCTTGCCTGGATGGCAAGATAGACTGGAGAATGCAAGGGGGCTGTCTGTAACTCCAAGGTAAGACTGTTATAGTATAGGAGTTAATATTTGTTACTAGGTTAGTGAAAACTAAGGTCTGGTCTACACTACAGAGTTAGGTCAACATAAGGTAGCTTACATCAGCCTAACTCTGTAAGCATCTACACTAAAACGTAGCTCCCACCGATGTAACTTGCCCACCTCACCAACCTAATAATTCCATATCCATGAGAGGCATAGTGCTTAGGGCGATGTAGTTAGGGCAACGCAGTGTCAGTTTAGACACTACGTTGCTTACGTTGACTATTGCTGCCTTTCAGAAGCTGTCCCACAATGCCCCATACTGACAGTTAAATTGGTGCAAGCGCTCCTGGGGAGGACGTGCACCACTGACACAAGGAACGTAATGTGGACATGCAAAAGTGATTTAATTACTGCCGTGGCTATATGTCAACGTAACTTAGATCAACTTAATTTTGTAGTGTAGACTTACTCTAACTACAGAACATACCACCAGTTAGGGTGTCTGCCCTGCTTTTGACAGTCTGCCCCGAGGTTGACACTCTCAGTCAGGAGCCACTCCAGATCTCCTGACACTCTCATTGTTTCCTTCCTGGTTAAAAATCTGGCCCTTGGTGCCTAAATGCCTTTTAGTCTGCTAAAGATCCAGGTAGATGCCTAATTCCCACTAGGTTCCTAGGCATCCAGGGGGATTTTCAGTGTCTATCTGCATTCTTAGGTGCCTAAATACCTTTAAAATCTGGTCCTAAACTCTCTGTCTAGATTCAGGATGGAAACCTGTCTTTTAAAGTACCTGGCACAATTTTTGGCACTATACATATTATGAATTATAGTAGACACAGTTATACAACTTACACATTTATTTTTCCATTCCCACCTCCCAGTTTACACTTGCTTTATCATAGAACTGGAGAACACTGTTAACCTGACTGCGGTGAGCAGGCACTGACCTGACATGTGCCAGTTTTTTGTCATTGAGAACTGTCTTTCCAAGGCTGTATTACATGTAACTTCTGCATAAAGACTGACCCAGAAAAGATAACTACCATAGCAGGCAATCCCCACAACCCTCTCCAGCCAGCCAGGTGTATCAGATACTATATTTAAATGGGTATTATAGGAGATTTATCTCAAGGTATTGCAGATTAACTGAGCTTCTGATCACTCTTACTAGGCAGGATGTGGGTTTCCTGGAAGAGCACATGTCTGTGACAGATAGGGCAATTTCCTGTAATATTCTTAACATCTTATTGTATTAAGTTTATATATTATTGGGGGGCCAGGACTGCATGTAACCTCTTGGGGCGTGGGCAAGGGGGGGAAGATGTGATAGATGTGAGATCTGGGAGTTCAAAAGACTATATTGAAAATGTGCCAGACAAATATGGCCTTTTGGGACAGTAAGTATTAAGTGGATTTCCTAGTGAATCCCTATAGAGAGGTTAATGCAAATTCCCCAGCTCTGGTTATACAAAAACCCAGACTTTTAAAGCTAAGCCCTGAGGACAGGATGATTGTCTGCCTGCCTGCTGACTATCTTTACAGAAGACCAAAATCAAAGGCTTGAGCTGTATAATAAAAAATGGCTGATCTGCCCAGTCTCCGTTCTGGTTCTCGATCTAAGACGGCCGCGAACCCCATCCATGCAAAGCCATCAATAACCTCTTATGCATTGCCACGCTTTATAACATGGAAAAGCAGCACCTGCTTCGTAGCATCGCAGACCTCTATGACAACAGCCCTGACAGTCGATCTACCAACACCAAACTGGTTAGCTACTGATTGCTACCAATCGGGAGGGGCAAGCTTCCAGTTGGTGGTGGCATCACCCTTCTTCACAATGAGGGGAACTGCCATGTTAGTATGATGATACTGCAGTTCTAGGGTGAGCTCTACACAGATTTCTAGAAAAGTTGCCTTTATGATCCAGAAATTCTCCTGCCACTGCTGGTCACCTCAGTTCTGCATCACTACCGTCTCCTACTAGTCACTCTTAGTTGGTCGAGCCCAGAAGTGGCACTCCGCTGGGTAAAGCAGCTCCAGATACATGCTCTGCACCAGTAGCTGCTCTACTTCATCCTCCTCCATTAGCCATATCACTGCAGCATCAACAACCCCATGAAACTGCAGAGCCAAATACATCTGCCTGTATGATTCTAAATGCACCATCCTGTTCATATTAACTGACCGAGGGGCTCAGCAGTGTGTCCCCCATGTGGCCTGATATCGGTTTGAAAAAGGCACTTGCAAAATTAATGGATGCCAGGAGAGGAATCATGGGAGTTTGATTTCCCCCCAGTCCCAGTATTCCACGCTGACCAGTGGGTTATGCATACAGCTCCTTTTTCAGTCTGAGAGGTTACAGTTGTGTAATGGAAAATACAATCTGTTGTCTTTTGCTCTTTACACAACAAAACAAATATGAAGAAACCACATGGGCCCAGCTGGGTCCCAAATAACTAAATATACACAAACATGTATATACTGCAGTTCAAGGAGATTCTGAAACACAGAATCCAGTGAATGCAACTAGAGGGCTCACAAACTATTTAACAGGATACTATCCTATTTCAATACACTGCACTGTCCCCCTGCAGGGACTGGGCATACCATCTTCACAATGTGAAAACCAAATGTTTTGACAAGGCTAGCTGGATTCTTGGTATGGCAGGCTCTGAATCTTCAGCTACCCCAACCTCACACCATAGTGACATGCCACTGGTGCCACTCTAGTGCTGCCCCTTTACGTATTATTGTCATTATTAATAAATAATTTTTATTACAGTAGTGCCTGTAAACCCCAGTCACAGACCAGGACCCAGTTGGGCTAGCTGCTGTACAAACACAGAACCAAAAGGTGGTCCCTGCCCCAAGGAGCTTACAATTTAAGCTTAAAACAGGAGACAACGGGTGGGAACAGACAAGACAGAGGAGTATAAGGAAACAATAAGGGTGGAGCTGACCTCCGGCACCATCTTGCACCTCAGTTATTAACATTCTGTACTAATTTATCTTGGCCTTTAAATGGTGATAGTATGTGTGTGTATTTGAAGTTACAACCACAATTGAATGTTGAGAGACAGTGGTGGGCAACCTGCGGCCTGCAGGCCACATGTGACCCGCAGGCCACATGTGACCCGTCAGGGTATTCCGCTGGCGGGCCGCAGGACAGTTTGTTAACATTGACCATCCACAGGCGCAGCCGTCTGCAGCTCCCAGTGGCCACGGTTCACCATTCCTGGACAATGGGAGCTGCGGGCGGCCATGCCTGCGGACGGTCAATGTAAACAAAATGTCTTGCAGCCCGCCGGCGGATTACCCTGACGGGCCATAGGTTGCCCAGCACTGCTGAGAGATGATTCAGGCAATCAGAAACCAGCACACACTGAATGACGCATTCTGTGCTGTTCTGAGGTGGCAAATTTACTGCCCTCTGAAAAGATCACGTCTATTGTTCTGTTCTTAATCCTATTCATGAAGGTTATCTGCACTGCTTTCCCTTCTAAAGGAAGAACTTTTCACTTAAGGGAAAACTGAAGTGCTTATTTATAATCCCTGAGAGAGACAGAGAGAGAGAGAGAGAGAAATTCTTCCTGTATGAGAAAATACAGAGTGAAAGAACTTTCAAAGCAGTTTTCATAGGTGCCTGTCAGCACTGTTGCCTCCCCGCAGTGAATGGTTCTGAACTGGAGCAGACACACTGGGGTGGATTCATCCTTGTGCAAACATTTGGACTGATGCTGGGACACAGGAGAGGCTGCTAGTACCTCCCCTATTCACAGCTGCTGGAGGCCACTGTGCAAGCGAGGGCAGCCCTGAGATTGCCCTAACCTATGCCTTGTGCTGCCACAGCTCCTATGAGGTTTGAGGCAATGGAGAAGAGCTAGGGGCCAAGTCCACCCAGGTCATATCTTCCTCCTCCCTCCCCCCACCATTTTGTCCCAATTCCCCTGGCACTGGGACTTCCGCAGAGGTGGCGGCAGTGGAGCTGACTCTGTTCCATGGGGAATTCATCCCAGGCTGCACAGCCCCTTTACACCCACTTTGTGCCAGTAGCTACAGTGCAGGGGCAAACTTCCCCTTTAATCTTCAGATTAGACCTTGTGCTGGGAAGTAGATAAAGCTACAGGAAATTATGAGACGGGTACAGATTCTCACAGCATCAGCAGAACTGATTGAATAGTGTTCGCTCACTATGGTATTTTAAAATGTAGTAATTTAAAGAATATTCCCCCATCATTTCCCCACTTCATAGCACTAGGCAAATAATTCATTAATAGCATCATAAAAACAATTCTAGGAACACATCGTGATGAAAAACGTTTTCCATTGTTCACCTAGCTCCTGTTGTAAGCTTTATTCTTTTTGGTTGCTGCTATTAATTTTGGCTCACTTATCTCACCATAGTTATACCACTTTAAATCTGGATCAACTCTCCTGATGTAAAAAGTGTTACTCCATTTGCACCAGAATAACTGACAGCAGAATTTGACCCTAGAATGTACTGTAATAATTTGGTTTTCAACAGCTATGAAAGTCTCTGCTTTTTTCATGGTTTTCAGTGGTAAGATGCATTTCTTACTAAATCTTCAGACTCTCAGATTGATGGCTTCCTGTTTGATTTTTTCATTTTCCTTGTAAATTGTCTGACATGTTTCAACATCTCCAGTAATTCACTCTTCTGATTAGAATATCTCTGATTTGCAATTTCCCTTAAAGCAGTTGTGACCCTGGCAACGTGTGATCCCTTGTGATTAATGACTGGCTGGAGTTAGTGGCCTAGAGCTGTGTGTGCACATTTGAGATGTACAAATCTGCACTGTATAGTGTTTGGAAATGCTGTGACTTAGTGACATAAACACTTATTCTTTGATCATCGGTAGCAAAAGCGAACAATCCAGGCTCCCTGGCCTTTCTCCTCCATCACTCCAATGGCACCCTCACTTCCTGCTCTTGGAACAAGTGGGAACACACATTAAAATAAACAAATATCCACCCAAATGTTTGAGTGGGGCTCACAAGGCTTGTAATATAAAGATGTTTATGCTACCAATAAAAAGTCAATAAGTAATTCATGTACAGCCAAGGCTCCTTTTATTCTCGTCTCTCTGATGCTCTCAGAAATCACTCTAGCAGAAGTAATGCTCAGACTAACAGGAAGCTATTTGCTGGCTCTGAATGTTGCCTGATCGTGCCAGAGCTTGAGTGGCTTATTGTCATTCTTTGGAAAGTGGAGAAGAAGGATTGATTTGTAGCTGTCAACTCTACACCAGTCTGCTGGGTGCCTGACATTTTCAGGCATACCGATATAGGGGGTTATGTTAACTCAGCTCTTCATCACACAGTTCACTTTAGCTCCGGTTTGGACTTCAGGAGAACAGAATCAGAACAGAACTACACCAGGGATGAATTTGTCACATTGTCTTGGGTTCACGTTACCCGCTTACCTGAAATGTGGTGCTTGAGTTAGACTGACAGCTGCCAAACACAGGGAAGTAAATCATTCTTATATGCAATAGATTTTTGCAGGGCAAGAACATGAGTGATCGTGTGAGTCCACATTCTAGTGAGTCAGGTGGAGCAGACTATGGAGCATAGCTCTTTATGACCTTTCCATGTTCCTGTTACATTCATGTCACTGCACATTGGGTTTTTATACCTATCTGTGTAGCAGGAACTTATTCAGCCTGGCTTCAGGCCCATCCACTGCCTCACATCAAACAAACTGCTATTTCCACAATACTGCCCCCTGCTGGGTGTGGTTAATAAACATTCAAAACATTCTAGCCCCCTTCCCTTGGCTCAATTAGTCCTTTCAGTTTATGGTGGCTCAAAAGTCTTAACAGTCCTTAATGGGGACTTCCCCTGCCTTTGACCTCCCTCCAGCTCAGTCCTTTGCAGCCCTCCTAACTTGGGTTTCTTACCCAGCAGCCTCCTGCTCCCTACAGGTCCCTCAGTTGAGGCTTTTCTTTCTCCCAGGCCTTATACTTGAGAGCCATGGAGAACTATCACCGACCCTTCTCCCTCCAGACTCCCTTCCCAACTCAGAGTGAGGCTGCTCAGGATGCCCCTATATTCTGCAGCAGGCCTGAGTTAGTCTCTTGCTCCTCCTTGGCACACGACACCCTACGCTCATTCCATTCACTGGAGAGCTGGGCCTAGATCCTCCATATCAATGGAAGTTAGGTGCCTTTGAGGATCTGGGCCTAACCTCCTTAAAGGCCCGGCTCCCCCTGTGACAATCTGCTATTCAAACTAACCAGGGTTCAGGTGCATTTGATAGATCAAACCATACAAAGCATTGTGTATTAATATTCACGGCCCTGAGATGTGCCCTGCAGTCATGCTCCAATCCCACACTTGGACTGGCAGTGTCAGCTCTCCTCCCCAGGAGTGGCAGTAGAGTCCACCCTACCCTCAGGGGTAGCATGAGAGGATCCTCCCTCCCCACCCTCAGGAGGCAGGAATGGGAGCAAGGGAGCCTTTCGAGATTTAAGTGCGGGGGGAGGGAGGGTGTTAATGAAAGCTCAGATACTGATGTAATCCTATGACTACAGGAGCTGAGGCCCTAGGCGCTGATCTAGAGTACCCATGTCTTAATCTAGTCCTGTCCTTAAATTCTCTGCATAGAAAAAGGCTATTTAGAAACAGGTTATTATTAACTTGTAAGTTAAAGAAGAGCTGAAATGAAACCCTTGAGTTTGATAAGTGCTGGCTCTCCGGCCCAGGGCTGAAAATTCCACGGTGCTGACTGTCTCACACAAACTCTCAGCTGTAACCCAATCTAGTTTAATTCCTCACTGACCTGGTGGTAGCTTGTGACATTTGCTGATTCATCAGTGGCTCACACTGGCATTTTCTGTTTTCCCTTCTGATCAGATGAAAGAGAAGCAGCAGCACCCTTCCTCCTTGTGTAGTTCTCACGTGATAATCAATAGGGGAAAATGTATTGCATTACAGTTGTAAAAATGTCCTATTAAGAAGACTGGAGCAACTGACTTTGCAACCTATCATTACAGTAGTCTGCCCTGTGAGACAAGATCAGTTTTCACAGTGATTACCAGCAATGGAGCAAAATGCAATTAAAAGACCTGATCCTGGGATTTCAGATAGTGCCTAGCATATAAATAAGTAGGTTTTTTACCACCTGCAGCTGAATTGCAATTGCTTCAATATGATTTGATTTCTGCTGCATGGGTGGGAATACTGGAGAAGTCACCTGTCTTCATTCTCTTTTAGCATGCACTTCCTATTTGATTTAGAACTCTGAAGTATTCATGTGTTTTTTCTGTCAAGGGAAATAAAAAAACCTGCAGCTCAGTAACACATGCCAGCTGTTACTCATAGCCGTCATGAAAGTAGACTAATCGGGAACCATATAGCAGTGGTACAGCTTGAACAGAAGCCAGGCAGTTCCTTTTCCTACACTATGACATGCCAAGTGACTGCTACTAATATTTCCCAGATTGCTATCGTTTACTAGGGATTCTCCAGCTTTTTCACAGTGCTTTACTTTCAACTAAACAAGTGCTTAAGTAATTTGCTGGATCAGGTCTAAGTTCTCTGAGCTGGTGTTGCTTCTCCAGCATTAGATTCTTTTAATTGCATTTTGCTCCATTGCTGGTAATCACTGTGAAAACTGATCTTTGTCTCATAGGGCAGACTACTGTAATGATAGGTTGCAAAGTCAGTTTCAATGGTGGGTTGGTAGGTGAAGTGATTTTTTCCTACTATATATAATTTGGGGTTAAAATCATGACCAAATTGCAAAATTATATTTGTATAAAAGGATACCAAAACATTTCCACCCAAACATTTCCATGCATTCACAGAGGTGAGACACCAACCAACCTGCTATGAAATAGCTGCCTTGGGAAGGGTATTAAGCCTATTACACATCCCCCTTTTGTTCAGAATTCATATATTTGCTTTATGTCTTTTGAACTGGAATGAGGTTGATCCAGGCCAGGTACATGATCTTGAATAAATTTTACTCTATCAGGGCTCATCAGTTTTTTTTTAATATAGAAAACTGGCCTAACTGAACATGATACCAAGTATCAGAGGAGTAGCCATGTTAGTCTGTATCCACTAAAACAACAAGGAGTCCAGTGGCACCTTAAAGACTAACAGATTTATTTGGGTATAAGCTTTCATGGGTAAAAAAAATCACTTCATCTGAAGAAGTGGGTTTTTTACCCATGAAAGCTTATGCCCAAATAATCTGTTAGTCTTTAAGGTGCCACCAGATTCCTCGTTGGTTTTGAACATGATAGTTATTTTAATATCTCAGACAAACCCTTAAATCCAAGTCCCCCCTCTGAGGGGAAGAAAACTATGCAGATCCTAAGTTGGGGGTGGAAGATGAGGAAGTGCCATCTCTGTGACATCATTTCCCCTTTTCTCTGGATCCCACAAAGCCCTTTGGTAGGGCTGAGAATGCACAGGTGGAGAAGAGATGGGGTCAGGGGAAGCACACTGGCCCTCTCTCACTGCAGCAAAGTTAATAATGAGTCAGTGTTAAGGTTGGCACCCACCCACTCTGTGCTGTGGAGCTGTTCCTAACACACCCCAGCTCTGTAGAGTCAATGCCTTTCAGAACATCCTCCTGGGAAACTGGTAAGCCCTTCCAAATGATGAATCTCCCCTTTTGATAGCATCCTGGGAAGGGAAGCGGATACCTAAAGAGCTGGGAGGCTTTGAAATTTTTGGAATGCTTCTGGGCAGAGTGCCAGTCAGAAGAGATCTGTAACCAGAACCAATCCTCTTTTTGTTTGATAACTTTTGAATGTTTTTCACACTAAAAGGAGTCAAAATGTGATGAAATCTGCATAATAATACCCTGAGTTCGATAGCACTTTTCATCTTCAAAGCTCTTCACACATTTGAACTAATTAAGGGAAGACTGTCACTTGCTCAACACTCCCAAACTGGGGAGTAAATATGTGTGAGCAACTCCTTACTCCCCTGCACAAGCTACCCAGTAACCACATCACAGGTGTGAGTGGGGCCACTAATCCCTCTCTGCTAGATTGGGCAGGGAATGAGTAGACATCTTCTTGCAGTGCAGAGTCCCAAATATTGTAGCACTCAGAAAGAGAGATTGACTTTATTGATTTTTGTAAGACATTAGGCCTTTATAAAATCTGCAAAAAACACACTGAGTGCTACTGGCACATTTCAGTGGGACTACTCACAGTAGTAAAGTTATTTGCAGTGTTGTCATAGCTGTGTTGGTCCCATTATATGTGAGGTAATATATTTTATTGGACCAACTTTTGTTGGATAAGAGAAACAAGCTTTCAAGCTACACAGACTCTTCTTCAGGTCTGGTAAAGGTACTCAGAGCATCACAACAATCTGTTCTATCGTGTATTTAGCTAAGCAATAAAATATATTACCTCACTGCCATGGGACTTGGGGTGCAATTCAGACCAGTAAGGGGTTGTGTCACCTCTTACCCTGTAACCCTGAGTGCCTCACAATAGTTTGCTATTGTAGCTCTCTGCCTGGGATGCTCACATTCAGCAACAAGCACCCAGATCTCACCCTGAGTGTCTGTGTGCTATGCAGCTGGTACTGGTTCAGCAGCTCTGAACCCAGAAGCCTGTCTAGCGTGTCTTGGGGGGGAAGAGGCAGTGCTGTAGTGGGGCAAGGATGGGGTCTTGGGGGAAAAGGTGGTGCGAGGACAGGGCCTTGGGGGAAATGGCGGTGTGAAGGTGGGGGCTTGGGGAGAAGAGACAGTGCAGGGGCAGGACCTCGGGGGGTGGCGCAATGTGGGGGGGGGGCACTTTTAGGGCACTTCTGCCACTCCTGCTGTCTGCAGCCCCACTCTGGCTTCCTCCAGCCTTGGTTACAACCAGCAAGGGGACACCAACACCCCCCCAGCCCTGAGTTTTCCCCAAAAATCATGTGCCCTGAAGTGTCCAGCCCTATCCTGGACAGCTCAGAGAAATTATATGATTTGTTCCTTTAAAGAGACAAAAGCACATCACAACTTACTAACTTTGCTGGGATAAATACAGTCTTCCCTTTAAACACAGCACTGAGTTTGTTTATAGTAATAATAAAACAATTTATTAACAAAATATACATAATATTAAGTAAGTACAAGTATAAGAAATGAAGATTGCAAGAGTTACAAGTAAAACAAAATAAAATACTCTTTTAAAACTTTAAAGCTTAATTTAACAAGATACAGGCTTTCTTCAAGATGGCTTCTCTCACCAGTCATTCTTCTTCCCAGTCAGGCCTGTCTTTCTCTCAGTTAGGACCTTCCACAAATGTACAAGATTCTGGTTTCCTTGTCTTCCTAGGTGAAAGATCTTTGCCTAAGCAGGTTTCTCACCTGTATTCAGTTTCCAGAGACTTCAAAACACAAACACAATCTCTCTCTCTCTCTCTCTCTCTCTGAAGGACCCATTGTTCTCAGCTTGCAAGAACTCTGTTCCCTTGTGTCTGTCTAGTGATGGATGCCCACAATGCTTCTGTCCTCGCTTATATCTTCCAAAGTTTGATGACTTTGTTTCAAAAGGCAGGGTGGCCTCATGCTGTTCTTCCCTTCCTGTGGGCTTCCCATCCCCCTGTATGTAAATGGGGCCTCAATTGTTTTGATTCCACCAGGCTTAATCTCATTGGAGATGGGTAGACAGCTGCCTTCTCTCCTCTCTGGGAGGGAAAGTGTTTTTCCCTGTTTGGCCGCAGACTTTAAAGCATAATATCATAAAGTATCCATATTTCCTCACATTGATATCATTGTGAAGTGTATGTATTAACTCTATCACCAGTCTGTCATTAGCTTCTAGAAAAGACCTCATTCAGTATACTTCTATAATACTGTAATATTGTATGCAATATGTTGATCCAATAGCTTATCACTTGAGGTTCAGACTCCTGTCTTTATAGACCAGTAAACCTTTTAAAATGATTCTTCTGAGGGTTACCCCTCAAAATAAAGTTTATTCAAGCTGTGAGGAAGGCAACATGAAATCTGGTGGTGAAGGAAGCTCCATGCTCTCTTCCCCCGGCAGTGTTCTGTTTCCTGTCATCTCCCCCCTCATTAGTTTTATGGCCTTGTTTACTGCTTATATGTATGTCATGCTGTCTGAAGTGGTTCACACAGGGCCAGCGCAACCCATTAGGCGACCTAGGCGGTCGCCTAGGGCGCTGCTATTTTGGGGGCGCCGGTGCCGCGGCCGCCCGTAGAAATTTGGGGGCGGGACCTTCCGCCGCCGCTGTTGGGGGCGGGATTTCGGGGGCGGGACCTTCCACCGCCTAGGGCGCCGGCAAAGCTGGTGCCGCTACTGGGTTCACAGCCATGAGTGCCTACCTCAGGGCAGACTGTCAAAAAGCAGAGCAGACACCCCAAAGTGGTGGTGTGATCTATAATCAGATTTCCCCAATCCAGTAACAAATATGAACTGCTGGATCACTGTAACAGTCTTACCATGGACTCACAGACAGCCCCCTTGGGCTCTCCAGTCTATCTTGCCACCCAGGCAAGCTGGACTTACTGGTAAATGGTCACTTACACACAAAAAATCACAGAATATTCAGGTTGCTTCCAGTCCCAAGAGACTAGTCGCTTACTCCAGATCAATTTGTACCTTAGATCTCACACCAAAGGCAATGTTTATAGCTGATCCTGTAACAAACCAACAAAAGGTTCATTAAATAGGAAAAAGAAACAAGAGTTATCTACAGGTTTAAAACAAGCAAGCATATATACACACATGAGTTTCAGTCTGTGATATAAAAGGTAACAGATGTAGTAATCTGTCAGCACTGAATGTCTTTTTAGGGCTTAACCCAGGTCAACCTCGGGGATCTCCGCTTTTTGTTTCTTAGTGCCAGCCCTTGTAAGAGTCCAAACAGCAAAGAGTGAAAAATCTTCATGTCAGCTATTTTTATTGTCCTCTTCAGTATTCAAGCCAATGGGATGAGGCCTTCTACATGTACTTCTCCATGGGAGGTTGGGGAAATTAACAAGGCTTTTATCCTATGACGGCTCGCTTAATTTTGATAGTCCTCCTGCATGGGTGGAGGAGTCACGTTTCCTGTCTGAGTTCACAAGTTCAGACCAAGCATTCTTACAGTTATAAAACAAACTTATATTTTACCTGGTAGAATGGGATACAGACATGACAAGTAAGATTAATGCATGCAGCAGCTGACAAGCATTTGACAGAGTCTAAACGCTAAACACATCCTTACAACTCTAACACCTATCTTGAACAATAGGTGAGCTGGTCTAGTTTCCAGCTATGAATTTGTTAGTGATCAGCTGATGCCTTGGCAAGAGCTGGTACCTGGTCTGCCAGCATCACAGTGTAAATTGAGGTAAACCCACATTCCTTTGTCTAAGGCAGACTGTGCTTATGCATTGCTTGCCAAACACACTGTAAGAATGTAATTCTAGCACATATTCATAACTTTTTGTATACATGTTGTGCATACATCATATAAGAATATTAATGATCAGTGAGTTATTAGTTTTCTAATGATATCTTACATGCCACCTTTTAAATACAGGTTATGACAACAGTGTGGTAGGTGTAGTGAGTATGTCAGGCCTGACAGGACACAGAGTAGTAAACCATAAATGGGCCTCTGGTTCATCCTCACCCACCTTGTCTCTCTAGTAGTAAAGTTAAGCATGGATGTAAGTGTTTGCAGGGATAGGGCCTAAAAGCAAAATAAATATCAAAATCGGGTCACTTGGCTCTATTTATACTATTCCCTCTGAAAATCAATGAAGTCAGGTTCACCTTCTTAGTTCCATTAGTTGTGATATTCATCTGGGGAGCAGTTCTGCAGGCTCTGTGATGTGTGGAGAGGTGAAGCACTAACATACAGCATCTGCGTAGGGATATCTACAGGATGGAGAAATGTTCGCAGTGCTCTGCCATGCAAGGGTAAGTATCTATGCACTGAACTGGGCATGGAAGAGTAGGGGGAAGGAGGCACGGTGGGGTCATGGGATGTAACCAGGTGTGTGTGTGTGAGAGAGAGAGAGAATGTAAATGACATAGGGCAAGTCTACACTATAGCACTACATTGGTGCAGCTGCACCGATGTAACACGTCTGGTGGAGACACACTATGCCAACAAGAGAGTTTTCTCCCATAATTACTCCCGCCAACATAGCGCCAGTGTGGAATGTGCAAAACTCATGTCACTCGGGGAGGGGCTTTTTCACGTCCCTGAGCGACGAAAGTTAGATCGACATAAATGGTAGTATAGACCTGCCCATACTTGGTAACCATTTTTAGAATGTTCACTGTCTCCAAATGTCAAGCAATGATATCATTGATGAAGGCTGCCTCTTAAATGTATGAGAGCCACCAGTTCTACATATTAACATTTCACTGTTCTTTTAAAAGCTGTTGCTACAGTGTGAATGGGAAACAAACTGGAAAGTTTTGGCTGTTAATTGCATTTTTTTTTTGAGCTAATTAGTCTGTCTTTCTAAAGTTCCCAATAAATATGTGTATATGGGTGAAATTCTTACACTATTGAAGTCAATGACAAAGTTCCCATTGACTTCAATGGAGCCAGGATTTCACTCATATTTGTTATATTAGCCTATTAGTCTATCAGTAGAATTTTATTCATTTACTGATATGTTCCCTTAGTTCTTGAGAAACTATTTTGTATATTTCTCCCCCAATAGATTCTAGAAAGCAAACTGGCATATTATTTTGTACAGTTCACTTCTATGTACAGTACTTTTAAAACATAATCTTATAGCATATAAAACAACTTGTAATCAGTCTTTTGATGTTCCTCTGGCCTCTGATGCAATTTTACTTTAGTTGCATTAGAAAGCTCCTCAACTTTCAAACATCTTTAAAATAACTTTTGAGTTCAGAGGTATGTTTGACTAAGGAATATGTAGTTTTTCACTCAACAATTTGAAGGTGCTATCATGCAAACAATTAAGGCCCCACTCCTGCAAAGACTTACAGGCCTGATGTTTATGCACCATGCACAGTCCCACTGAAGCCAGTAGAACTACAGGATAAAGTACAATGGAATCCTGGTCTATGACTTGAGCGCCTAGATGCTACTGCCACACAAATAGTAGTACTAATACCCTCAGTCCATAAAGTCAACCACATTCATAAATCTTTGCAGGATCATGGCCTATGATTTTACTATATAGTGAATAAAGTACATAAGTGAATTTTGTCCTGAATTATTAAATAATATACATTTTAGTTGTTTGCTCCTCATAAAAAAACAACCTTTCAAACTGAGGAAAAAACTGTGAACAGATTGTACATACCTATTTATATTTAACACTTTCTTATGAATTTTCAGCTCCAGGATTTTGGCAATTTTCATTACATTTTTCATCAAATCTAATTACAAGAGATAGTGTTTTAGAAATCTATTAATTGGCATATTGTTAGGTTGTTGTTCTAACTGCTTAAAAAGGAGACAATGCCTTTTAAATTGTCTCACAGAAAGCTATTTGAGATGGCAGATATTTAGTTAATTGGTTTGATTTATTTTGTATAGTTGCAAATTAGCTGTATATCCTAAATCAGTACTTCTTTCCAACATCCTGGATGCAATGGTGTATAATTAGAGCATGCTTGATACATGTTGTTCAGATGTTGGAAATGCCTTCTTATTAACCAATTGACTAGGAGAGGGAATGAGATTAAGAAATAATTTTGATATTTGCATGTAGCCAGAATTATTTTAAATAGAAACATTAACACATATTGGTTAGGAGCTTTCATTCAATGACAAACGGATCAGAGTTTTTGCAATATCTGTTGAACCCTCTGAAAAGTTCTGTCATTTTATCTATTTTGTAATAGTGTTTGCCTCTACCCAGTGGATGAAAAGTGAATTGCATGACATTAAACACAGCTTTTGTTCTCTGTGAAAAAGGGTCTTTTGGATAAGAAGACAAACCCAACAGCACAGAAATCCACTGAATTATTCCTACCCAAAGGCTCAGTTTTACAATGCTTGCATGCCAGTATCCAGCACCAATGGTGTAATTCTGTACTTCACACCCACCATCAACCTCCGAGAGGAGGGAGGACATTGCCTACTTTTTGCATTCTTTTCTCAGCCTGGATGATGAAAATACACTAAGCAGTTTTGCTTTTGATTATAGTAAATTTCCAGTCAATTTCACTATCAGTTTCTCATGCACTAGCCCGATGCTAGAGTGTTTAGGTTGCTAACATTGCATGGGAATATTTAAAAAAACTATTTTCAGTATAGGCAGGGCTGGTAGTCTACCTATTATTAAGGTTGCTCAACGCTTCCCATTATAAGACCTCATTTTCAGATGCTTGTAACTTTTAGCGAAACTTCAACTGCTTCGTGTGATGCAGACCAGGCGCCAGCTCATGCTCATGCACCAGCTCACGTCCCCAGGCTTTAACACTGACAAATGAAGAGGAGACACACAGGTGGACTTGTCCAATCAGCTGGAATGCTGGGGGAAGGGAATAAAAATCCCTGACAAGAAGAAACTGTATCTGTATGCTACTTGGATTTTGGGAGGGCAAGATTTCTAAGCATAAACAAGGGATACCCAGCTGGGTTAGCCCTAGAGAATATAGAGAGTTTGCATATTACAGCAGCTTCTATTTTGAAACTTAAGACTGTAACTCATTTATGTGTGTATGTTTATTTGCTTTAACCTTGTAAATAATTCTCATTTCTTTTTCTTAGTTAATAAATCTTTAGTTACTTTATTATAGGATTGGGTACATGCGTTGTCTTTGATGTAATTGACCTGGGATAAGTGACAGGTCCTTTGGGACTGGGCATAACCTGAATATTATTGTGTAATGGACCAACTGTCACAAAGGCAAGCTTGCCTAGGTGGCATTTCCTGACTTTGAGTGCTTGACTTTGCAAACTTAATAATTTTCTTTTAACATAGTTTTGTGTGTAATTTATAGCAATTGTCTCTAAAAATCAGTAAAATGTTTCTATTAATATAAGGTTTTCCAACCCTTTTTCCTTTATCAAATCTAATTTTGGCTTAAACTGCTTGATGGTGTCCCTTTAAGTCCAAAGTGTGTTCTGTGCATGTCATATTTAGGCTCTGATCCTTCCAGGGGTCTGCCCATGTGAATCCTTTACGCTTTCTGAGTCCCATTGCATTCCATGCTTCCATTGAAGTCAGTGGCAAAACTCCCATTGACTTCAGTGGTTTTGGATTGAGCCTATAGAGCCTAACTCTGAGAGATGGTGAGTGCTCTTGACTCCCATTGGTTTGTGGGGGTTCAGCAACTCAGAAGAAGCTCTCAGTATCTTTTGGCAAAAGACTCTAAATCCAAATTTCCTAGCTGATTGTTCAAGCTGCAGGTGGCAGGGAAGCATGGTGTTCAGTCTTTCTTATTCAGATCTTTATTGTTTCAGTTTGAGTCTTGTAAGAGTTCCAGAGAAAATAGCGATAGGCTCCAAATAAATGCTTGTGCAATAATAATAAATAATAATTTGGATTTTCAGCTACAGATGTTGGGATTGGACCTGGCAGGAAACAAGAATGCCTCTACATCAGTTACATTTAAACTAGTAACTATCAAATCCCTGCATTGTTCTTCCTAACAAAACTGTCAACATATGACACCATTGTGGTATGCAGTGCTGTAGCCGTGTTGGTCCCAAAATATTAGAGAGACTAGCTGGGTGAAGTAATGTCTTTTATTGAACCCACTTCTGCTGGTAAGAGAGACAAGTTTTTGAGCTTACACAGAGAGAGAGAGACAAACGTTTGAGTTTACACAGAGCTCTGTGTAAGCTCAAATGCTTGTCTCTCTCACCAACAGAAGTGGGTCCAATAAAAGATATTACCTCACCCACCTTGTCTCTAATATATAATGCAGCAGTCTAGATAAATGTTGGAGGTGAGGACAAGCAGGAGAGGACTGCGTGGCAGCTGGTTGTGATTAGACATTCAAGCTGCTTGGGAACAAGTATTTCAATTGTACGTGATGGCCATAACCTCCTGTCCCAATCACAAGAATTCAAAGATTGATGAAAATGGAAAAATGCAACAGAAATGTTGGGTCACAAGTCACACCAGTTGGATTCCACTGTCACTGCCTCTGAATGTCTACAAGAAACCTCTTGTTCATTCCCAGAGTTGGTGGATTAGTGTATGGAAAGAGCAAAGGGAGGCAAAGCAACCTAAACAGAGTTATTGGGACAGATTATCTGCTGTACCCAGATTCCATTAGGTGCAGTGGAGTCACAAGAGGAGCATCAGGTAGCTGGGTAAGGCTCCTTGACTCTAGGAATGTATTAGAGCCTGAGGATACTCTCAAATGCACCTTCCAGCAATGATCACCAAAGGACTATCTGCCAACTGGGAATTGCCAGAGCACACCAGGCTCCAGCCATACCCCTCTCCCAGTACAACACCGCCCCCCCCTGCACTGGGGCTATCTGGAGAGGAGACATAAAAGCTAGCTTTGCAGCTTTATATCTGCTGAGGACCCTCCCTTGTCACGGGTAGGTATTATTCCCACCTACAGCTTTGTGGCCAGTCCCTGTTGTTGCATTACATCTCAATAACTTCTGAGAGAGGTTCAGTTGAGATACACTACAAAAATTTGGATGGTTATTGGTCTCTCAAAGTATTCTGCTTACTTCCCCATGTCTGTGATCCACCCTTCACCATCCTTCTTCCCACTCAACCAGCTGCTTATCCCCTTTTCCATTCTGCCCTCTATTCTATGCAATTTGCACCCTGATCCATAGCCTTTCCCCAGAGTACCATCCCTCTTGCAGATCCTGTTCACAGTAGGCCAAATTCTGCACTCAGTTATGCCCGGCTAGCCCCAGCTGAAGTCCAAAGGGTTGGCTGGATGCAGGCAGAATTTGGCTCCATTAGCCAAGCCCGTACTTTAGAGTTGACCAGTGGGTTTCATAGGCGTGAGGTTTTCTTATGGCCAGCCCACACCTTACCAAGGCTGACTGTCATTTCTCACTGAAGAAGTTTGTGTGACATTTTTACCAAAATCTGCTTCAGCATGAGAGGGAGTGGTGAATGCGAGGCAAAGTGACACTTCACAAAGTAACAATTAAGCAAAACAAATCCCTCAGCTATGCAGGATTAGAATAAGAACACTGCAGAGCTCATCTCTGGACAGAGATTACATTTCTTTTAATCTAGCATCCAACAAACCTTTCATCAGATTAATAGGCGAGACTAACTCCTGTTATATTTCACAAGTCTTTGAAAAGAGCTATCCCATGGCTTTATCAACCATGTGCTGAAAAGTAATATGTGCTGTAAGGCATTCGGAGGGGTTTCCTACTGGCACGGTTACACGTGTTTGTGGACTATTGTAAGGGAACATTGTTTTTGCCAGCTGAACCATGACCAGATCCTCCAGACCTGCGTCATCAGGAAATATGCAGCATGGTTTGTTTGTTAAAGGCTTTGGAGAAAACAAGTGCTGGCAACTCACTATAGCAGGGGCAGCATCAGCTTCAAGAATATTTTCACTCCTGACTCTCAACCTTCTAGACCAGGGGTCGACAACCTTTCAGAAGTGGTGTGCCGAGTCTTCATTTATTCACTCTGATTTAAGGTTTCGCGTGCCAGTAATATATTTTAACGTTTTTAGAAGGTCTCTTTCTATAAGTCTATAATATATAACTAAACTATTGTTGTATATAAAGTAAATAAGGTTTTAAAATGTTTAAGAAGCTTCATTTAAAATGAAATTAAAATGCAGAGCCCCCCAGACCAGTGGCCAGGACCCGGGCAGTGTGAGTGCCACTGAAAATCAGCTCGCATGCCGCCTTCGACACTTGTGCCATAGGTTGCCTACCCCTGTTCTAGACATTGTTTCCAAAAATGCTGTCCATGCCACCGTAGTTAGTGCAATAAGGAATGAAGGTCATGCAGGCATCATTTTTTTGCACAGTGCTTGACCTTGGTGGTTAATAACTCCCTATGTGATTGTGTGTACATGTTACATGTGGTGTGTGGATGATGCCCTGACAGTTCATGTGGGGCATGCAAAGGCAAGGGGGTCTTTGCTGTTTTCGTCACATCACAAGGACAGAAGACAGCTGAAACAACAGCTTAAGGATGAAGTTCCATAGCCAGCTGGAAATCTCCATTCTACAGACATGCCCAAGGGGTTTTCTGGAACTAAAAATGTTGCACATGCCCTTGCTGTCAAGCACAGATTAGACAGGCAACCCTCCCCCACTCCCTGCAATCTGGTTAACTGATTTGTACACATACTCTGCCATTCTGAGCTAGCCATTCGCCAAGTCATTGCTGGGTAGTGCAGTAATAGTGCTGTGTATTTGGAAACTGCAATTCTGACAGATGTGGTTTGAAACTGAATAAGACACTGAGAGTGTCCCATTGAGCATAAACATAGTGCCTGTGTCACTGGATCACCTGAACCAGTGGTGTGTCTTGCCAAGCAAGCTCCCTTTAATTTTACAGCAGGCAGTTGATGGCCACCTGGGCTTTAAATTCCACAATGTAAACCAAAACAATCCTTTGCTGGCTCAGTCAAAAGGTGAAGTCAGAGGTAGGCCCCTGACCAAGTTGGGCTTTTGGGTTAAGACCGAGAAAACCCTTCCTCCACTGGCCCAGCTTCACCAAAAACTGCCCCTTGGAGGAAGCAGCCAGCACTTTTTACCTTGCCTCCTAGCCAGTAGCGGCGCCAGCTCTTCCGGCGCCCTAGGCGGCGGAAGGTCCCGCCCCCAAATTTCTACGGGCGGCTGGGGCGCCGGCGCCCCCAAAATAGTAGCGCCCTAGGCGACTGCCTAGGTCGCCTAATGGGTTGCGCCGGCCCTGCTCCTAGCCTCTGATTGGCTACTGCCTGCTCCCAGCCCTTCTAGCTGCTGGAGTACTAATTCTTGTTGGTTCTGCCAGCAGGAAACCTGGACGGCCTCTCTAGGCATTTCTTGGATGTCTAAACTCGCTGTTCTTTTACCCTGAAGGACACCTTCGGGCAGGCTGCACCAAGCAACAGGGCCTCCAGCAGGGGGCATCACATGCCTGGTATATCCCACCACAGCTTGACCCTGCTCTCACTAAAGTCAGTGGGGATTTTACCACTAAGTTCAATAGAAACAGGATCAGACATAGTCTGTAAACCATCTGCATGTAAACTGAGCGAAAACAGTGGCTTGTCAACATTGACTGATATGGAGTACAAGCTTGAAGCTGTTCTGCCCTTCTCATGCCCGAGGCTGTACAGAGTTTGTAGGAAGGATGTTTTCATGAACAAAGCTGGAGACTCCTGGGATCATTCTTGTCCTCTTTCCTCACTTCAACTTCCAGGCTAGAACATCTCAAGATAATAGGATGTTTCTGGGAATACCAGACAGTGCAAGAAATTACCTGCGGCAAGACCTGGAGAAAAAAATTCTCTTCACTTGACTTGCAAGTTGCACATCCTCCACCACTTACTTCAGCACTGAGAAGAACGTTATGTACAAAAGGCCCTTTAGTGCATCTAGTGTTGATTAACCCTTATTTATAAAGAGCATTTGGAAAACTTCCCAGATTATAATTACCTATATAATGCTAATTATACTACCTAACCTCTTCCTCAGAACCTGACACTGACAAGTAAGGCAATGATGACAACTAAATGAATTAAAGTGGAAGGATTACTCCTTCTCTTTTTATGAACCAATACTGAGTGATCCCTCCAGAAGTCTGGCAGCTGGGGCTACCTGGCTGGCAAATACGTGCTTGCCTCAGCCACCTAACAGTATGTCAGACAGGTATGACAGCTGCCCCATCTGTGGAATATGCCACAAGCCTTTTGCCCTGATGCATGGTAGCTGGTCAGTGAGAAGAAAAGTCTACAGCACAGATTTAAAGGTGATCTTCAAATACTGTACTTTGAAAATGCAGCAGCATCAGGTCATGTGAACTGAAACCCAGTTCATACAGTATGTGCTGAGTGCTCCAAAGACAGAGTGCCAGGGGTGCAGTCAGTACATGATTGACATAAGATCAGAACATAAATTTCCCCCCGTCCTGATAGCCAGACTTGCAGGCTCCTACTCATTGCAATTCCCTACCAGGCACTATGCTGGTGACATCACAGCTATCATAGAAATCTTGTGCTGATGGAGGAGACCTAAGCTTAGCTACATGTTAATATTATTATAATTTTGTGCAATTGCTTTTAAAACATTAATATTTTTTCACAGATAAATTTTGATAAATCACAGATTGATTTTTAGGGGTGTCTGCGAAGCCCGGGGTATGATTATGAATATTCAAAATTATGTGAACTAAAATGAATTAAGTCATTCATGGAAAAGAGCTTTTTCTAAGCCTCTCAAACGTGAGGAGGCAAATGTGGTGCAATATTTGTTTCCATTGCAATTATTTGGTAGTGAGGAGGAAATTCACAGTCATACTCCATCTATTAAACAAAGTTTAAGAAGGGGGGATAAAATAAACATTGGTCATTATGTGTGCAGTGCATAAAATAAATGTACTGATGAAAAGCTGATCTATTTATCCCAAGCTCATAACTGTGGCCTTTTTGCTGACACTGCCAAGAAATGTCAACTAAGACCACTCAATTCCATCTTTGGTGTCCAGTCTCTAATTTCTAAATGTTTAAGTTTAAGCTATTATTTCTGGTCAAGATCAACTGATCCCTAGTCTTGAAAATGTTTCATTACTGATACACTCCACTTTCCTCAACAGCCTGAACCACTTTAAGACTTGGGATCAATTGGATTCCTGCAAAAATGACAGTTCAACTAGTTTAATATTCCTGTGTTTTCATTCTTCCTTAACCTGGACCTGGGTTTAGTTCTTTGTCTCCATAGTCTATTTCTCAGATAGTGAATTATAAACAGCTGTTGGAAACTCTCTAGCCTGCTTTTCTCTAAAGTGCAGACATGCTGGAGGTATCGTTGGACGGTCAAAGAGACCAGTGTGAGAGGACCAAGATCAGGTTTATATATTCTAGAAATAAAGCAGTTCCAGTTGCAAATTTATAATCAATCATTTCTTCTCACTGTTCAGTAGTACCAGGGCAATGCTCAATTGCCATCTGAATCTTCCAGCCTGAAATCATTCACAATCATTCACAAGGCACACTCACGACCAGAGACTACTCTCACTACTCTCTCTCTCTTGCCTGTAGGACGGGTTGTTTTGCAAAGGCTGCTACAGCAACAGGTCTACAGTAGCCTCTCTGTGGATGTACACACTGCATCTGGGAGTGAGCCACCAGCGTGGGTCCACAGACTACTGATAGCGGGACTCGCGCTAGCTTGCTAAAAGGCAGCTGTGTAGACATTGCTGTGATGTTGTGGCTCAGGCTGGAGCTTGGGCTCTCAACCCCTCCAAGTGGTGGGTTGGTTACGTAAGTGGTGGTTACGCACTTCATTTTTGTAGACTGTTGCCATGCCCTGCCCTGCTCCTGTCCCAAATTTGTCTCTTAGCCAAGCTAGACACAGAATCATAGAAATGTAGGACTGGAAGGGACCTAAAGAAGTCACCAAGTCCAGCCCACTGCACTGTGGCAGGACCAAGTAAACCTAGAGCAGCCCTGACAGTTGTTTGTCCAACCTGTTCTTAAAAGCTTCCAACGATGGGAACTCCATACCCTCCCTTGGAAGCCTATTCCAGAGCTTAACTACTCTTCTGGTTAGAAAGTTTTTCTTAATATTTAACCTAAGTCTCCCTTGCTGCAGATTAAGCCCATTGCTTCTTGTCCTACCTTCTGCAGACATGGAGAACAAACGATCACTGTCCTCTTTATAACATATTTCTCTCTTGCCCTTTTTTCTCATGAATTAATCCCTCAACCGCCAATCATATGACACAGGCCAGGAAATAAAGATTAGGCTCTCTTAGCAGCACTCCTGTGTCACACCTCTTTCAGTGGGCTGGCAAAGAGAGCATTCCTTTCATCAACCCCTCCTGGGTCCTTTATAAAAAGCCTCTTTACTCAGGTTTTATGCAGAGAGTTGGGGCAGCATTTGGCCTTAAGTTTGGAGATTTCATGGGGGAAGAGTGTGAGAGCAATGTGGAGGGGGATCTCCAGGAGTTTGACCTCCTTGCTTTTGTACTAAAGTGGTCATCAAGGGGTCAGCTGGGTCATTCAGAGTAATATGCTCTGCCCCTCTCTCCTTCCTTCCTGTTTAGCTGGGTGGGTATTTCCACCACACTGCGCTTGTCACGTAGTTGAATAAAGCAGCCCATTGCAAGTAGTAGTGCAAGTAGAGCGTGTTTCTTGTGCACGGAGCAGTCCCTTTACAAAAGTTTTGACACAATTGCTCCAGAGAAATATGAAGGGTAACTTCAAAGGGATTGTTTTCCAGTCCAGTCTGTTAAACAGCCCTGATAATAAAAGAAAATCAGCCCCCTCTCCTGCATTCTTTCCTTCTACTCCCCCCCCCCCGCCTGTACATAAGCTGCTTGATTTCACTTTAAACATTATTCTTCATTTCTAGTGTCATTAATATCCAGTGCTGATGTATTATTTCAGCATGATACAGCTGGAGGATTAAACAAATCATGTATTGGTGCCTGCAGAAAAAACATCACATTTCCTGTTGAAAGGAGTGTTATGCTCTACTGAGATTGTAATTGCTCTTGGCTATCGCGTAGTGTCTGTTCTTGATGATTGCTTTTTATTTATCTAGCTTTTTGCATGTTTGTACTTGTTGAATTTTCTGCTAATCTATGAAAGAGAAAATTAGGGCCTGGTTTGTTTAGTGTGGGGAAAAAAAACAGGTAATGTTAGTGTAGGGTGGAGAGGTGCTCCTGAGGGTAGATTCTAAATGGAGCACAGCAGGTGTAAAGAAATAAACAAGTTACGAAACAACTAGCTCTCACCCCCGCCCTGGATTTTAAAAGAAGCAGTACTTTGATTGGATAAGTCAAATTGACTGTTGAAGAGTCAGAGGTTGTTTCTTTTTTTAATACCTAAACTAAGATACTATGCAGTTAAAAGGCCTCTGCCAAGATCCTGAAAATAAAGATGCCAACATTTGGAAAGCCTCTTCTTGGCTTTAGAACAACTGAGGTAGGCAGTACAGGGGGACGGGGACTTTTCTGACCCATTTCCAAACGTGAGTTTGGTGCCTGGGACAGGTGAAAGTTCAGGTTGCTTCTTGTGAAGCTTGAACTGGTTCTTCCATTCCTAAAATAAACATAGCTGAACAGCATGAGTAATACAGCTCTGCTGATTCAAGCTTTACTGTCTCTTAGCAGTTAGGACTGAGATTCTCTAAAAACCATGGTTCATGCCTCCCCGCCAGCAAAAACGTGGTGAATCTTAATGGGGTGGTGCTGTTGCTAGCTACCTAGGCAAGAATATAGTTCAGTTCCTATGGATTAAACACACGTATGCCACCATGAATCTACTTATTGAGATAAATTTGGAGTGCCGACAATGTAGCCCAAGCCCCCTTTTTGTGGTCCCATCTTGTCACTGTCTGAACTCATCTCAGCTTCTCTCTCTCTTTCCCCCTCCCCACCCCCCACTTTACCAGAGTATTGTTCTAGCTTATGCAGCAGGGTCACCACCAATGCACATGTATCCGCATGTCATAGCCAGTCCCTCCAGTATGTCTGCTGTCATGAGTTAACCCAGTAACATAGTGGTCTGTTTTCAGGGTGGGACAGTAGATTGGGTGTTCATAGGTGTCTGGAGGAACATTCAGTAACATCACACTGGATAAAGACTTACCATAGGTCCCAGATCCTCAAAGGTATTTAGGCACCTAATTCCCCCAGATTTCAAAGGGAGTTAAACTTCTAGATATCACTGAGGATCTGGGCCTAGATTGTTAGTCCATCACATGAGCAAATTATTTGTCATACTTCTGTATTTTGCCCTAATAGTGTGTTAGTTTATGTGAAACCATAGCTGTTAAACAAATGGGGGCGGGGGTTAAAATGATTTGCCATTCTTCTAAAGGCTTGGGTGAAGTAATAGCTACTGAACTTGGACAACAAACTTTCCAAATGAGGGTCCTTAGCTCTGGCACTTGTTCTCCTCAGCTCTGGCACTTGTTCTCCTCCTTGATCTGCCCAAGCCCAGATTCATTAACTTTTAAAGTATGCTACACAGCTCTTCTTTTCTTTCAAGTGGCTGGCTGAAAGAGAGAGTATGCTTAGAGGCTGGTTCATTAGGGATTTTTATTATTATTTTCAGAAAATATTATTGTTGGGAGATCATTAGAGTAGATTATGAACTATATACATTTTGTATTTTAATTGTTGAACAGATACCTAGATCTTGGATTAATTCTCCGCTACTTCTTCCACCCCCACCACCCCCCAAAAAAATATTAGGAGAGAGAGTCAAAGTTTTGAAAGAATACAAATGTCATCCATTTTTACATGACATTTGAAAAGTCACTGCCACCTGATTTTCCACTGGTGTAACATTGTTAAAGTGAACCATCTACACCAGCATTCCTTCACTATACAGCCACTTCCAAACTTCTTTTGTTCAAAGTTCATTACTAACAGATACTTAGAAGGCCCATGGTTTTATGTCAAATAAAGAATGCTTTCGGTCTCAAAGAGGGATTTTATAATGAATTGCTTCATTGTGCATCTGCAAAAATCACCACTATATTCTCAGCTCCAGCTGCAAGCAAACCCATCTCTGGATTTTTTTTCCTGAACGTGGGATATTAAACTAGAATTTAAATTAAGGAAACAAACACTACAGTTTGACTCTTTGTGCTACTCTGGGGTCCTTCCCCACCCTCATAAATGTAAAGTTTTGAAAAATTCCCTTGAAATCTCCACCCAAATTTTGGATAATTGAGCTGTGAATAAGTCTAGGTAATCAGCATTGTCCTGTACAGTACTTTTATCATCTCTCTCTCTCATAAATCTATTTTGAATCTACTCTGGAGCTAAACTTGAAATGCTTCACTCCTAGACAAGTTGAAACAGCCTTTGTTAAACTGTGTAATGAATGTCAGTAATTGCTACCAAGAAAACAAGAGCTCCTGCAACATCTTACTCAGACATATAGTCCTATTGAAATCAACCATTTCTTGAACCTGGTGAGACTTCTTGTGTGAGTAAGGACAACTTACACCAAGAAAGGGTTGCAGTATCAGGCCCCAAATGGGTAACTGATTTTACTTCTCATGGGGCACCTTTGGTTGAAATCTAGTAAATTAGAACCAACTGAAATTTCATTATACCTACCACTTATACCTACCACTAAGTCTCCTGGTGCTTTTTGGAGTCCCCCCTGTGTGAAAAACCCAAACAAGCAGCAGGGACAATGGACACACAGCCTCCAATCCTGTATCAGGATCCACTAGCGTGGACCTCTACATTGCTACAGAGCCCCATACAAGCTGATGGGAGTCCAAATTGGTGCAGGGCTCCCTGCTAGTGGATGTGATGCATCTGAGAATGACCCTAATTCAGTAAAGCATTTAAGCACTTGCTTAAAAACTTAAGTTTCCCTCGCACAGATATCAGTACAGCAAAGCACTTTAACAGAGGCTTTTTATACACAAAGTAAAAAAAAAAATTTCTTTAATTTCTGCTTTAAGTGTCACTTGTAAAAGGTAAAAATATTTCAGACAGAAGTGTGATTGTTAGTGTAACAATGACCCTATAAGTCTGTGCTTGAGAAAGTATTTTTCAGAATTAACAACAATGGTTCTAGAGATAAACCCATTCAGTATCTAAATAGAGTATTTGAGATTATGATCATGAAAAGCAAAATAAATTGTCAGTGATAAGTCTTCAACTGGCTCTTGCCAAGCCTATGCCGCTCGTTACTGCTGAGAACATAAGATTTATTTGCACTTTTGCTCCAACAGTTGAAATGTATTTTATCCTGGTATGATTATATGACAAGTTATAAAAACAATGCATTTGCAAAGCCACAGTAAAGTGAGAGAGGATTTGGGGAGTGACATTATGGGTTATGTAACTAATGAAAATACAGTGGAACATCAGATGGAACAGGCCAAAATTAAGTGGAGCTGCTAAGAATGAGGAAACAGCAGGCCACTCACACAAACAAGAATTGAGTCTAGGATGCTTTTGTAATTAAGTGCCTATCACTTAATTGTTCCTAGACTATCTTTGCTTTCTAGGAGTCCTGAACATTAGTTTGCATGTAATAAGACAGAATGAAAAATGTGAAATGTCTTTTTGTGGATGTGGTTAAACCAATGAAAACTCTGGCTCCAGCTCTGTCTAAGAGAGGTAGAGCAGAGGATTGATTATTCAACAACAAAAGCCTAGATTTTAAAAAGGTATAGACTTTAGCCTCCATAGCAAGGAAATTCAGAGATAATACTGAAAAATATGGGCTGACAGTTTGGTTTTTGTCCACACTCAGTGTCAAAAAATTAATCTGTCTAGATTTTTACCATGGTTGCAAGTTGCCTGACCTTTTGTGGTATAAATCAGGCTTCAAGCTTGGTGATGGGAAAGTTTAAAATGTTTTCAACTAATCCTCTTCCTGTTATTTTTGAAGGACTGCTTGGTTTCACCCGAAGATCTGAAAATGTAATGATGCCCCTAAATTCCAAGGGGAGCTAGAAAATTTCTGGGTAAAACTGCATGAATCTTCTAACCATCATTCACAACTAAAACTATTGATGTTTTCTTTCTTTGCCACAAATGTTAGCAATAATTGCTTTCTTCACCCCTGAAATAATATACTTCCAATGTTCATAGCAGCTGTGAGAACCTAATTCTTCATGGAGATAGTCTAGCATGTCCTCTATTAGCCATTGGTGAGACTGACAGGAACAGCTTTTCCTGAATGCTGCCTTTCTGTGTTCAAGTTTTCAGAGTTTCAAATATCTTTACATGGTTTATTTAACTTTCACAGAGAGAAAGTATCCTTAACAAGCAGTTTTTATAGTTATACATAACTGATGTTTTTGGCATGATGTGAAAAATAAAAATTTTTCCACTTTTTTCCATTGGTTATACAATTTTTGATGGCTTGTGTCACACAAACAGTTTCAAATGCTGAATGGTCTGTATGATGCTCCTATGGTGCTGGCTATATGAGAAACAAACTTCCCCCTTGGCCACTAGAGGCCACTGCTGCAGCAGGGATCAGGTACAGCCAGGAAAGCCAACAGAGTGAAAAAGTATTTAAGACAAAATTAAGGTGTACATCAGGATCACATAGAATTGTCATCTTCATTAGTGAAATAAGTATATTAAAATGTGATTTTGTTTTGCCTAACATAGCACCCAGCAAACTGATCTAATTTTGCAACACTACTTCATATACAGATATCTATTGATACAAGAATCAAGTCTTTAATAGATGTTCCAGAGTCTGTGTGTTTAAACTTTTTATTTAAATGTTTGCATAGTAAGGAACACAGCATTAGCAGGTCGGCATGAGATGATGGGACACATGGTGATCTGTATATCAGAGCACTTACAGCACACAATATATATAAAACTTTCCAGGAGGCTAGTGGAACAAGCCTCCCCAAAAATGTTTTTGGCTGGATATGGCTAAAAATAAATCTTGCCCACCTTACCCACACAAGCAGGCCCATTGAATTTCATGGGGGAAGAGAGGAGGGAAGCCAATCTCTCTCTCCAAAAAGCAGCTTAGCCTTGTCTTGAGCCACAAAGACAGTAAAATGTCATAATCATGATTATTTCATGGGGTCATAAGAGGGCATAGTTTGGGTGCCTAACGCTGCATTTCCATGCCTAGCTTTCAAACCTACCTTCCTTACTTGTTTTGGAGATACAGTAACATAACAATGCAACTAACAAGGTTGGCCTCATGCAACCTGAGCACCTCTGTCTCCTCCCCACCATGGCCAGAGATCTCTTTGCAACACCCTGTCTCTATTCCCCTCTTCAGGGCCCCTTAATGACTCACTCTCTCCAAAGTAATTAAAACATTCCCCACCTAGGGTCCAATTTATTTAATCCTTACACACTGGCTCTCCATCCCCCAACCCCAGTTGGCTGGTTCTCTCCCCCTTAGATAGGAAGTCTCCAGCCCTTCCTCCCAGGCCCCAGTCCTAATTTGAAGTCTCTCTCCAAGCAACAGTTTGAGCCTCCAGGCCCAAGCCCCTTTGAGTGTCTCCCACCCCTTAAATAGGGTGTCCCCAGAAGAGCCCTGCAGCAGGTCCAGGATCCCACAGGACCCACTACCATAACAGCAGGATTAAAAATAGTCCCATGCAGGGCTCTGGTCCCCAGCCCTACTTCCTAGAGCTGGGTCCTAAATTCAACAGTCACTCCCAGACTTTACCCAGCTGGAGTCCTGGCTCTGACTTCCTCCTACCTTAGCAGGCTATTCCTAAGTCCTCCTAGCTAGGGCAACTCTCCTCATCTCAGGGTCTTTCCTGCAAGAGCCTTACCTCTGTCATTACCACAGCCTCCTGGATTCCCCTCACTGCAGCTTCATGTTGCCCTTTATAGGGGAATCAGCTGCCCTCCATCAGGCCCCTGTTAATGACACAAGTGGGCTGGAGCAGTCCCTTCAGTAATTGGGGTTGGTTGGGCCCAGCTTCGGTACCTTAAGGGGCAAGCCACCCTGTATCAGTTACCGATAATATCTCAAATAAATGTTGAGCTTCTAAATAGTTCATGTTTTTATAAATATCTTATTTTCCCCTAAATCACTGATATATCCTTTTAATCTTAACTCAATTTTACCTTAGCTTTATGCCTGGGAATTAGGACAAATTCCTAATTCAGAGGGTTGCTATGGATAAATGTATACAGCATCTATTTATCTTAAACATTTGCAATGCATTTATTATATCATACTAAGAAAGTGATACTCTTGCATGCAACATTAGGTGGAGCTAGACCTACTAGCTAAATAGTAAATGGACCAATGTGACAACGTACACGGTGTGATACTATCTTCTTTTCTGATTCCTGTCTGTCAGCTCAACAGTGATGATGGGGCTGAATGAAATCTTTCCGCCACTTTCTGTTTTGTCCTAGCTTCATGGCTTTGTTCAGCTTTAAATATTTTTTGTTCTCTGTCATTCTTTACGGTGTCTATCCAATGCATCCTTGGTCTTCTACTGCTAGTTCCTTCCACGCTGGCATGTATTGCCATGTATGGAACCTTTTCTGGGTCCATTCTTGACAGGTGTCCAAACCATTGCAGTCATCTTTCTTGAATCTTCTGTAACAGGGTTATTTCTTATCCTAGCAAGGGTAGTTAGTAGTGACTGCTAGTGAAAGGGCACATTTGTCCCTGCAAGTGTACAAAGTCTCGTACAGCAAAGATTGCAAATAACTTCCAAACTAAGTATAACGTTGGCAGAAACAGTATTGCAGCAAGCTAGTGGATAACTTAGAGAGGTGTTGCAGAATGATTATGATACACTGGTCAACCACAAAACCAAGGAGTCGTGGTCTAACACTTGGCAAATATTGGACCATAGAAACCAAATATATTAGTGTCTAACTGACCAACAAATATATCTCATTTTCTTCATGTACCAGTGCATGTTTATTAAAATCCATTTGTTTAGAACATATCCTGTTTTCTAGATTATCTGCTTATTCTCTTAGGGCCTGGATTCTTATTTACATCAAAAGATAATTTACTCCCAAAAAGATGTAAAGTATGTTTAGGGTGTTCTGGAACTTGGTTTTATTCTTCGTCTGAAGATGGCACCTCCAGGGACATAATGCTCTTTACCATCCAACTGTGACATTGGTTCAGAACTGCTTTAGATGAAAGCGTACCATCGGGGCAGCAGGTGAACCCCCCATTCGGGGAGGCTAACCCACCAGCCCTGCCCCGCCCCTTCTGCCCACAGCACACACACTCCCCCCCACACACACAGTGGGAACCCTGAGGCCTCCTCCCCCGGTGGCCAGAGGAGCCCTGCCCCAGCCACCCCAAGCCACCAGCTGTGCCAAGCCACAGGCCAGCCCCAGCGCTGGGCCAAGCCACTGACCTGAGCACTGGCCGCTGGCAGGCCCGAGCTCCAGGCTGCTGGCTGGAGCAAAGCCCCTGCCGGCTTCAGGGGAGAGAGGCAGGGCCTCAGGTTAGAACATGGGTAGAGCCACGGCCTGGGGTAGGGGAGGCTTAGCCTGCCCTGCCCTTTGATACCCGCCACCCATCATACCATTTACTGATCACCAAACCCACAGCCTGTAGAATGGAGTTGTTCTAGCTGTTAGCGGGAGCACTGGGAGAAGTTTAGCTCCAGTCACTCCAGCAGCGAAGGGATTGTTTTGTCCATCACTACCTACAACCCCTACAGGGTGTAGCAAGATGTCCCAGTGCAGCCCAGCCCATATGAAGGGCGGTGTGGTCACAACTCTTAGATGAACAGTGATGGACAACCCCCCTCATTACAGCTGTCCCCTGCACAATAGGCTAGGTGGGGAAGGTCTCCCAAGCAATAAAAAGATGAAGGAGAAAGGAACACCGATTTGGAAGTAACATTTTTCCCCCCACAGGCCACAGCACACAAAACTTAATAAATGTTTTAGTATTCACAGATGCCATAGATACAGGGACAGGTCAGTGCAGGAACACTAATGCCCTTATGATTTACAGGAATGGGGAGCAAACTCTGAGCTGCACAGCTCTGAGAATAGCCCTTCTCACTCTTTTGCTTGTGTTCTCAGATTGGGGTCTGCACGAAAAAGCACCCAGCTTCCTGCAAACAAAAAGCACCAAAGCAAGGCATGTTGCTTATGGGCATGCAGCATGCTGCATGGAAGCAGTTGTGGTGCATGTGATGGCAACTGGAAGGCAGGTGAGGCCACGGTTGCTCTCACAGCTCCATGCTCTGGGGGAGCTGCACCTGGCTTCTGGAGACTAGGAGCCAGCACGTGCACAGCCAATGTCAGTAGGTCTCTTCTGCAGGTCAGCGTTCTGCACGGGGGGCGTGCCAACAGCCCGGCTCTCTCTCTGATCTCTGTACTTGTGCCTCGGGGCCAGCAGAGAGCTCTGCACCCCCGCAAGCTGCAGAAGAGTCAGCGAGTCATCCAGCCCCACCGGCTACTCTCTCACGGGCTCATTATATCTTTTGCACCCGCTCCGGCCACGCCTCCGCCCTTCAGGTTGCAGCTGCACTGAATGCAAAGGGAGGAAACTCCGCCTCGGGCACTGGTTGCAGCCTTCTCTCCCCCGAGCCAGCTTTAGAGACCTGTGGTCTCCATAGAGATAGTAACACCCTGCACCTTTCAGTCGCTCTCCGGGAACAATACATGGGGAAAGAGGGGAGTGAGAAAGGCAGAGAGAAGCAACAGCAGGAAATCGCTGCGAGCTGATCTCTGGGCAACTTCCCCGGGATTTTAAACGCACACGCTGCTGCTGCCGGACACAAGCAAACTCCGCCTGGCGATACTGCCGGGTGTCACTCCGCGGCCACCCCAGATCGATGGCCTTTTATTAACGCCAACAAAGCTTCTCGGAGCCGCTGCCCAGGACGGACACCCGCTGCCCCTGCGGAGGAGCCCCGGCCGCAAGAACCAGGAGCAGTAGTTGGAAAGGGGAAGCCCCGCTCGGGAGAAGGAGCGGGCTGAAGGGGATGCGTTTGCAAGGGATCGTGCCTGTTGGAGAGGGAGGCGAGCGCTGATCCCAGAGTCGCCGCCGCCGCGAGGATTTACACCGGCCCCTGCTCGATTCAGTTTCTGGAGGGCAGCGAGCGCTGCCGAGGCCGGTCCCGCTGGCGGGGAGCGGGTCCCCGGGAGAGGCTGCCAGGCAGCAGGCGTGCGGTTGTTTTTAAAGCAGCCGAGCAGCAGGTTTATGCTAATCACCCTGTCGGGAGCAGCAGTGGGAGGAGGAGAGGAGCCATTTTGAACTCACTTTAAACTTTAAGGTGGAAAAGTTGCAATTCTCCAGCCGGTCCCGAGCGATGTTCCCCGCCGCGGGGCTCTGAGGGAGCGGCCCCGCCTGGCAGAGGAGGACAAGGCCAGGGTCCCCCGGCCCCGCTTCTCATGGCTGAGGGCGGATGAGCCGCCCAGAGGGGTGGATGGATTTTGCAGGAGCCCTTTGGCTGGGATCGCTGCTGCCGCCTAAGACTCGGAGATGCTGCCGGTGCCCGCCGCCGCCTGGCTCTCGTGGCTGGCTCTGCTCATCCGGCTGGTGCCCGCGGGGGGCTGGGAGCTGCACCTCTCCTGCGGCGCCGGGCGCGCCGGGGACCTGCTGCTGGATGTCTCCCTGGGGCCCGGCTGGCGGTACAGCTTGGACGAGGCGCTGACGGCCCGCCGCGTGCGGGAGGCGGTGGAGGTGACGGCCGCGGGGCAGCTGAGGCGCAGCGGGGCGGCCGGCGGGGGCTGCCCGGCGAGCCCCTCGGGCTGCGCGCGGCTGGAGCGCAACCCGCTGCCTCTCCACGTGCGCATCGCCGCCCAGCGCTCCGGGGCGCTGCTCTTGCTCCGCCTGGCAGTCTACGTGCACAGCCCGGGCTGCCCGCGCCGGTACCGGGGGGCAGGCAGCGGGGGCCAGGCGCAGCCCAGGCTCGCCGCCCGGCTCTCCCCGGAGGAGCTCCCAGCCCCGCTCTGCTTCCCCGCAGCCAGCCGGCACCTGCCCCCAGGGCCCGCCGGGTACCTGCGCTCTGCCCTCACGGCCCTGACCAGCTTCCCTGCCTGCAGGTGCCCGGACCACCGCCCCCGGGGCTGCGGCGAACAGGAGGCAGGGGGGAGGGCTCGGTGCTGCCTGGAGCCCGCCGGGGAGTCCCCTCTGCAGCTGGTCTGTGCCTTGAGGAGGACAGGGGGGGCGATCCTCCTTCAGCTGGGGCTGGAGCGCGCCCCGTCCGCCGGGGCAGAGGGTGGGGAGGAGGAGGAGGGGACTTGGGGGGAACGGGAGCCCGTGGGTGCGAGGGGAGAGGAGAGAGGGACGGTGGGTGCAGGGCAGGGGGAAGCGCCCACCCTGCAGCTGGGGCCCCAGGGATTGTGGACAGAGGAGCGGGGCGGCTGGGATCCTTCTCTCCAGGGGGCTCGGAGGAGGAGAAGTGCGAACAGCCCTCCGCAGTTCCAGCTGCCCAGCTACCAGGTCTCCATCCCCGAGAACGAGCCTGCGGGTACCCGGGTGATCGCCCTGCGGGCCCAGGACCCGGACGAGGGGGAGGCCGGCCGGCTGGTGTACTCCATGGAGGCGCTCTTCGACGAGCGTTCCAATGACTACTTCTCCATCGACCCAGAGACGGGCAGCGTGGTCACCACGCGCAGCCTGGACCGGGAGACCAAGGACACCCACGTGCTGAAGGTGACTGCAACTGACCAGGGTTCCCCCCGCCGCCGCTCAGCCACCACCTACTTGACTGTGACGGTGAGTGACACCAATGACCATGGGCCAGTGTTCGAGCAGCCTGTGTACCGGGAGACCATCCGGGAGAACCTGGAGGTGGGTTACGAGGTGCTGACTATCCGTGCTACGGATGGGGATGCCCCGGCCAACGCCAACATGCTTTACCGCCTGCTGGAGCCAGGTGCTGGGGATGGCGTCTTTGAGATCGACCCTCGCTCTGGAGTAGTGAGGACCCGTGCCCCTGTGGATCGTGAGGAGGTCTCTGAGTACCACCTGGTGGTAGAAGCCAATGACCAAGGAAAGGAACCAGGTCCCCGTAGTGCCACAGCTACAGTACACATCACTGTGGAGGATGAGAATGACAACTACCCACAGTTCAGTGAGAAGCGTTATTTGGTTCAGGTGCCAGAGGATGCCCCGGTGAACAGCCAAGTGCTGCAGGTGCAAGCGACTGACCGGGACAGGGGCAGCAATGCCCAGGTGCACTACAGCATTGTGAGTGGCAACCTCAAAGGCCAATTCTATATCCATTCTTTCTCTGGTGCCATCGACCTGATCAATCCTCTGGACTATGAGACCATCCGTGAGTACACACTGAGAATCAAAGCCCAGGATGGGGGCAGGCCCCCTCTGATTAACTCTAGTGGGATGGTATCAGTGCAAGTTGTGGATGTGAACGACAATGCCCCAATTTTTGTCAGCACCCCCTTCCAGGCCACAGTGCTGGAGAACGTGCCATTGGGCTACTCCGTGTTGCACGTTCAGGCAGTGGATGCTGATTCTGGAGACAATGCTCGTCTGGAGTACAAACTTATAGACTTGTCCCCATCTCTTGGTGTGGTGTCCCCAGGTGGGGAGACTGGGTTCCCATTCCAGATCAATAACAGCACTGGATGGATTACAGTGTCGGCTGAGCTGGACCGAGAGACTGTGGAAAACTATCACTTTGGGGTAGAGGCTAGGGACCATGGAGTGCCTGTCATGACTTCCTCAGCCAGTGTGTCTATCACGGTCCTGGATGTCAATGATAACAACCCGACTTTCACTGAGAAGGTCTATCAGCTCAGGCTGAATGAGGATGCGGCAGTGGGCAGCAGTGTCGTGACTCTGATAGCAGTGGACAGGGACATTAACAGTGTAGTGACCTACCAGATCACCAGTGGAAACACTAGGAACCGCTTTGCCATCACCAGCCAGAGTGGGGGTGGGCTGATCACCCTGGCCTTGCCCCTGGATTACAAGCAGGAGAGGCAGTACGTGCTGACAGTTACTGCGTCAGATGGCACACTCTTTGATACTGTCCAGGTCTTCATCAATGTCACCGATGCCAACACACACCGCCCGGTCTTCCAGAGCTCCCATTACACCGTGAGCGTCAGTGAGGACAAGCCCATTGGCACCTCTATTGTGACCATCAGTGCCACTGATGAAGACACAGGGGAAAATGCCAGGATCACGTACATTTTGGAGGATAACATTCCTCAATTCCGCATTGACCCAGACATGGGCACTATCACCACCCTGATGGAGCTAGACTACGAGGACCAAGCCTCTTACACATTGGCCATTACAGCTCGTGACAATGGGATCCCTCAGAAATCTGACACCACCTACGTGGAGATCCTCATCCTGGATGCCAACGACAATGCCCCCCTCTTCCTGCGTGACCGTTACCAGGGCTCGGTCTTTGAGGATGTGCCACTCTCCACCAGCGTCCTTCAGCTGTCTGCCAACGACCGTGACTCAGGCCTCAATGGCCGCCTCCTTTACACCTTCCAGGGTGGTGATGATGGCGATGGAGACTTCTACATTGAGCCCACTTCTGGAGTGATACGCACGCTGCGCAAGCTGGATCGTGAGAACGTGGCTGTCTACAGCCTGCGGGCCTTTGCCATGGACAGAGGCAGCCCACCTCTCAAAGCCTCTGTGGATATCCAGGTCACCGTGCTGGACATCAACGACAACCCGCCTGTCTTTGAACAGGATGAGTTTGACATCTTTGTGGAGGAGAACAGCCCAGTGGGCTCCATCGTGGCACGGATCAGTGCGGCCGACCCAGACGAAGGGACCAATGCACAAATCATGTACCAGATTGTGGAGGGTAACATCCCTGAGGTCTTCCAGCTTGACCTGCTCAATGGTGACCTCACAGCCCTGATGGATCTGGATTATGAGAGCCGGACGGAATATGTGATTGTGGTGCAGGCCACCTCAGCCCCTCTTGTCAGCCGAGCCACCGTGCACATTCGCCTGTTGGATCAGAATGACAACCCGCCTGTGCTGCAGGATTTCCAGATCCTCTTCAACAACTATGTGACCAACAAGTCTAACAGCTTCCCCTCTGGGGTGATTGGCAAGATCCCAGCCTATGACCCTGACGTGTCCGACAGCCTGGCCTACACTTTTGTTCAGGGCAACGAGTTGAACTTGCTACTCTTGGACTCTGCCACTGGGGAACTCAAACTCAGTCGAGATCTGGACAACAACAGACCCCTGGAGGCTCTCATGAAAGTGTCAGTCTCAGGTAAGAAAACTTGGCAGGGGATAATAATGTATGAGAACTTTGTTTATTGGACCAACATACTGGTACAGGCAGCAACAACTTTTAATTTCCTGGGGCAGTGGCTTATTTGTGAAATTTCTGGAGAGGAGCCACAAAAATGTTTCAAAGCTATGTGCTGTGGACTGAAGTGAATAGCGTGTTGAGGTGTGTTTAGCCAGTGATATTTTGAATCACAGGGAAAAACATATAGAGGTTGAGGGCAAAATATATTCCCTGGGCATAGTTAGCTATTTAGGCTAAAACTTTCAGATGTGGCTGCATAGAGTTAATAAGTGACCTGATTTTTAAAGATGCTAAGAATGCACAGCTCTCATTGACTGACTTACATTTAATGTTTAGACTTACTCCTATAATTTGTTATACATAAGAACAGTAAAAAGTAAAATTAGCGGGTGCACTGTACATAAAAGAGTTGGGGGTTTGCTATTTATTTTTTTTTTAACAGCAAGATAAAACAGATTTGATTATTTCCTTTTGAATGCTGGTAAAGTTGGCTGGTAAATCTCCTTTAGATTTTGGGTCAAATTTTCTACTAGTGTAACATGGGCAAAACTCCACTGAAGTTGGTGGAGCGTCACCCATTTGCACCAGCAACCAAAATTTTTGCCTTTTGTTTACATCCTTAGAAAATGACTCCTGCAAAAACAGTCAGTTACAGCTGTATAACACAGTTAATTTCAGTGGCGTTGCTTTGGTGTAATGGAGGATGTTTGTTGGCACACAGTGTCACCAAAATAAGTATTGAAAGTTTTCTTTTTTGTCTTTGAGGCTTAACTAATCTAGTATGTAGTCACAGTAATTTATTTATTGTGCTAGTAGGTACAGTGGCTTTAAATTATACAGTGAATTGACATATGTATGCAAGTCCTAAATTGTTACTGTTTTGTTTTACAATACAGTATTTTAAATAACTTGTGAGACAATCCCCATAGAAAAGAACTGCACTTTCTCCTCAGTTTCTTGTTTATTATGGAATTACTCTTTGTAATTATGGTACATACAGTGCATCAATAATGCAATGACTAATCTCCTCCCCAAATTCCACTATGCTGTCTTTATCATGGGCCTGATCCTGTGCAACTCCTGTTGACTTCAAAGGCCCATCGTGAGCAACATTTTCCCTGCAGCCTAACACTAATATTTGTATTCTTTTATGTGAAGTAGGATATGTAAGTACTAAGTGTGTGTAATGATATATTTTCTTAACACAAATCATTCAGATATCTAAATATGGCACAATCCTGGCAACACTTGCTACTGTCAGTAGCGTCACTGAGATAAGTGGGACCTCATGGTAGAGAGCACTACGCTCTGTCATGTTTGCACGATCAGGGTCTTTGTTTGCTGCAGGGTAAAGAAAAGTGGTGTTAACTCCAGTCACTGGTGTTCTTAGTGTGTGTCATCTGGCAATGGGTTCATATTTCATGCAAAATGCTAGAAGGGAACTATTGTGGTAAAATTAGCTCATAACTGTTATTTCCACATTCTTTGAAAGCTTACAGAGAAACAGGCAATTGGCTTGTAAGTTTGAAATAAAGCATATATGTGATTTACATGGTCATAATCAGCCTGAACCAGCTGACAGAACGCAGTAGCTTCTTATCTAACAGCAGGAGATAAAGAATTGGACAAAAAGCAAGAAGGCTGGAAAGGTGATTAAAATGGGCTAGGTGGGGAGAGCATATGGGATAGAAGTAGAAGATGATAGCATTCCTTTCTCATTCTAATAATGTCTTCATCCATTTATGCAGATTTCAGTGGGTGAAATATATATAAAAATATGGAAATGAAGGCATGCATGCTTAGAGCACAGTTAAACTGCTGTTTTATGAGGTCTCATGTAATCGTATTATGACGAGTAATGCATTGTTATATTTTGTGAGAATGTGAGCACTGAAACGCCTCTGTAATATTCAAAACTGGTTATCCCTATCACAGCTGCACCCCCCTGGGGATATTTGAAAGAGGCGTTTTCATCAGTTAGCATTCTTAAGTAATTTTGGCAGGCATCAAAGTCAGTTTGATACTGTTTTTGAAAAGTTTTCTGTGTGTGGGGAAAAGATTGCTTCATAGAGGTATTTAAGAGGGCAGAGGTCTACAGAGCTTGTGATTCCATTTAGGAAACTCTCACCTCTCCACTTTCTCCAGTTTTCTTTAACAAGTGAAATGGAGAGATGAACAGCCTTGCAGTGAAATACTCAACGTTGTTATCTGTAGTTAACTGAAGAATGTGTCTGTTGGGTGGTCATTAACCTACCTATCAGCCCAGGCAAGCAATTCTGATGCAGGCAAAAGTTCTGTCAGAGTCTGTGAGAGTTTGAGCTGTATATGGACTCTTATGGGACATACAAAATGCTGTTGCTGCTGTGCAATCATGTTTTTACCTACTGACATGGGCTACATCTGAGGTTTGCTGTGAAGGCACTGTGGATAAGTGTGTGTGTAAATAAAAAAATAAGTTTATCAGATGTGATAGGTCTTAGACAAATGAGATGAGACATACTATACCAGAGCTAGCCAAACTTACTGACCCTCCGAGTCGCATATGACAACAGAATTTTGAGAGCTGGGATTCCTGGCAGGGCTCAGGGCTTCAGCCCCACTCCTGCTGAAGCCCCGAGCCCAGCCAGGTGCACCCCAGATGGGACTGAAGCCCCTACCCACCACCCCGCTGCAAGGCAGAGGTCCCGAGCTCCCCCCACTCCAGTCTGGTAGGTGGAGAATGGAGAGGGGTGGAGGAGGCTCTGAAAGCCGCACTTTAACTGTAAAAGAGCCGCATGCAGCTCGCGAGCCAGGGTTTGGCCACCCCTGTACTATACAATTACATTAACTTGGGACTTTGACAATTGGATAAAACAGCATTCTTTTATTTGATCTGTAATTGACTTTTCAAAATGCATGTTTTTATTTGGCAAACGGAAGTCCAAAGTTGTTAAAAAATCTCTGGAAAAACAGGAAACAGAATTATAGATGTAGTGAAATTTGAAACCAACATCACTAGACAGGCATTGCGGTGGAACCCCCAAGGCAAGCGGAAAAGAGGCCGTCCAAGAAACACCTGGCGACGCGACCTTCAGGCTGATAGCATAAAAATGGGCTATACCTGGAACCAACTAGAGCAAATGGCCCAGGATAAAGGACTCTGGAGATCTGTGGTTGGCGGCCCATACCCCGATTGGGGTGACGGGCATGAGTGAGTGAGTGAGTGAAATTTGAAAATGAGAGACCCGCTTCATTTAAAAACATGGTCACCTTCAACAGCATGGATATCTGCAGAAGCCATACCGAGGCTGTCTACACTACCGCGGTAAGTCGACCTACGCTACGCAACTCCAGCAATGTGAATAATGTAGGTGGAGTCTACGTACCTTAGGTCAAGTTACCGCAGGGTCTACACCGCGGGGGGTCGACGGGAGAAAATCTCCCGGCGACTTACCTTACTCTTCTCGTCGGGGGTAGAGTACAGGGGTCGACTGGAGAGCGATCTGCTGTCGATTTGGCAGGTCTTTACTAGACCCGCTAAATCGACTGCCGGTTGATCGATCTCAGAGCGTCGATCCCCTCTGTAGTGTAGACGTGCCCTAAGACTCTGGCCAGACAGTCCAGAAAGAGGGATTCCTCTGTGTGTGGATTTTCTTGTGCTGTGGCACTGTTTCTCCTGGCCCTAGATGCCTCTGAAAGCCCACAACAAAGTCTGGGATAGGTGCACAGAGAGGAAGCCTAGCAGCGGTGAGGTTGTGTGGATGACGGTTACTAATGTACTTCTTTTCCTATGGCAACCAGCGGGGAATCTTCTTAAAAGGCAGAGGAAAATTAGTCTTTGAGCTGGTCCCCTCTATGTGTGAAACTTCCCTTCATAGGGCATGGGCTACGGGCAGGGGAACCTGGATAGCAGTGGATCTCTGGGACCCAGTTTATTCTGCAGGAAAATGGGGAGAAATCCTGTCCCAGCCCCCACTGCTGGAAAGTTTGCAAAGAAATCTCACAGTTGTCCTCTATTTTACACCTGCTCTGGACTTTTCTACAGGAAGGGGTGGTCTGGCCTTATATTTCCCTTGCCTGTGTGTGGGATCACAAGGTGTGAATTTTTGAATAGTTGGGATGAAATACTCGCCCCACTGAAGTTATTGGGAGTTTTACCATTGAGTTCAATGGGGTCAGGATTTCATGCTGGGGACCTAGAGGGTTTTGAATTTTAGAATCAGCAATTGCTTTAGTGTTGTTACAAATCATGAAATTAGTAAAATTATCAGGATTATGAACTGATATTCTTTCTCTTCACCTATAACAACATGAGCAAAAATTAAAGGGACACCATCAACTTGCAGTCTAGTCAGTTTGTGAAAATGAGTTAAAGGTAGTTAGATAAAGCATCTGCCCCTAATTTCCCCCTGCTAATTTTAACAGTTTATAGTGTCATTTTCCTGTATTAAAAAATTATATATATATATATATTTCCTCTTGTGCTGTGGGCAGCGGTGCTGTGGGCAGCGGTGCTGGAACACTTTTTATAGTGGGGGTGCTGAAAGCCAGTGAAACTGTAAAGCAGCGGTCCCCAAACTTTTTACCTGCGCCACTCCTCAGAACTGGGGCCTGGAGCAGGGCCATGTCCCCAGGAGTGGGGAGATGCAGACAGGGGCAAGGGGGCCGAGGCTGGGGCTGGAAGCTGGGACCCCGTGTAAAATCTGGGGGTGCTGCAGCACCCCCTCACCCCCATCCCAAACCCTTAGTTCCCACACCTATGGCAAACAGGAGTGGGAAACTGCTTCTGACCCCAATCTTGCATAGGGATCCACTTGTCAGTTGAATGGGACTTTAAGTGCCCGATCCCACAAACACTTGTGTGCACACTTAACTTTACTATCATGAGTAATCCCATTGATCTCAGTGGGACAACTTGCATCAGTAATGTTCAGTATATGTACCTGTATTTGCAGGATCAGAGCGTAAATAAATACACAGGTAAAATAATGAAAATAACTGTACATCAATGTGGTCAAATGCACAAAATAAACAATTTCTCTAATTTCTCTCTCATAATCAAATATTATTTGTAGAAAAAGTAGTTTAAAAGAAAACCTCTTTCAGACAGAAGTGTGATTTTTTTTTTCTTTTTTTTTTTCTCTCCATTTGCTGGTGCCCTTTTATCAAATCTCTTTTTCCAGATCGCAGTAGAGCTTTTTGGAGGTATTTTTCGAAGGAGACTTTTAGTGCTTGGTTTTGTATCTAAAGTGCTTTAAAACTAAATCATATTATTTTATTTTTTCAACACACTGTCCCCAGAACACATAATTTTAGATTCTGAATTCTGGGGACACGTCAGCTTGAAACTGCCAAAATGTATTAATATCAGATTGTGAGACAATGTCCTCAAAATATCTTTTTAAAAGACAGAAGAACATTGCAGTATGTAACTTATCTTTTAATAGTTTAAATATTTCAAAATTTAAGCATGCTGCTAACTCCAGTTGCAGAGATCTAAAGGTATGAAGATTGAATATTTTTACCAAAAGCATTCAATCATTTAAGCTTTCAGGCGTGACAGGAAACATGGAAACTGAATAAAAATAACAAGGTTTATGGGCCTTTCAGCTGCTTGTTCTGATAAACTTTTCTACTTGTTGGTGTTAGATGAATTTAAGTTTGATAAATGTTATTTAAAACTGTTTCCCTAGTAAACCTGTGATTCTTCTTCTGGAAAAAAACAGGACTATAGGAAAAAATAGAGAACCCTAAGTAAAAAAATTAAATGCCAGCAGTCATTTTGCACCAGTTGATTTTTTTTTCATTATGATTCATTGGATTATTTCTAATCTATTCTGATCATCACTCTCTGAAATTATTGCCAATTGATTTTTTTGGTGGTTATTGGTGCTGCCATTTGGTCACATTAGTAGAAGCAAAATCATCACTTTGGGAAAATGAGAGAAACTTTCTGAGAGGTTACAGAAAATGGAAAGCAAAGATGGCTGAAACAAAAATTAATTTGTAAATTAGAGGGAGTATTATAGGACTTTTTCTTTTGCAAAATTCCATTTTTAATCCTTCTCAAAACTTGAGGTTGACATTTAGGGTCAAATTTTCAAAAACACTTAAGACAGGAGCCAAAGTCCTATTTTCAAAAGTAATTTAGAAGCCTAATTTCCAATGGCTTTCAATGAGAGTTAGGCTCCCTTGTGCCTAAGCCACTTTTGAAAATGGGGCTTTGACTCTTAAATTCCATAGGTACTTTTACCAGCAGTGAATAATTTTTTGTAAATTGTTTTCCATTAGGTGCTTGGTATCATGGTGATAAGTGTTCTAAAAAGACCTAGATGGAGATAACTATGAATGATTTCCTATGTACCTCAGTTCATTGTCAATGTAGCTAAGACCCTGATCCTGCAATTTACAGTGTGCAGGTGGAATGTTGTGCCTTTGTGGAACCCACCTTGGTTAACGGGTCTCTGGCAGGAGCAGTAGTCTACCTGTCCAATGCAAATTGCAGGATTGGAACCTAAAATTCTATTTTTCAATTTTGAAAGCAAATACCTAAATTCAGTACATATGTTTCTTAATATACTGTGCATCTAATTTACTACTAATTTTGCACATCACCTACACTTCAATTGTAAATGAGTTTTGTTATAATTAAGGCTACGTTTTAGTCACGGGTATTTTTAGTAAAAGTCATGGACAGGTCACGGGCAGTAAACAAAAATTCACGGCCTTGACCTGTCCATGACTTTTACTATATACCCCTAACTAAAACTTGGGCCAGGGCACTGTGGGTGCTGGGGTGTGTGTATGGCCCGAAACCCCTGCTAGTGCTGGGGGGGAGATGGGTGGCGGCTCCCAACCCGGGACCCCTGCTGGTGCTGGGGAAGGGGGAGGGTTGGCAGGGCTGGCAGGCTCCCTACCCGGCTCTGACCGGCGTGTCCCTGCAGCTCATAGGGGAGGGGTGGCCAGGGGAGTGCTGCACGGTGCTCCCGCCACAAGCGCTGGCTCCACAGCTCCCACTGGCCAGGAGCCACAGCCAATGGGAGCTGCAGGGGCGGCACGCACGGGCAGCGCGTGGAACCCCCTGGCCACTCCGACTAGGAGCTGCAGGGACAAGCTGGGGAGCCCCCCCCGGGTAAGTGCCACCCTGTACCCCAACCTCCTGCCCCAGCCCTGAGCCCCCTCCCACAGACCCAAACTGCTACTACTGCTGCTGCTGGCCCAGGCTTGGGCAGTCCCTGAGCCAGCACCAGCTGCTGCAGAAGTCACAGAGATCACAGAAAATCACGGAATCCATGACTTCCATGACCTCTGTGACAGACACGCAGCCTTAGTTATAATTATGATGAAATGTATAAGTAAGGAACTTGAATATGGTTTTCTTTACCATTGTCTTTATAGCAGATAAGAACAATTAAATTATCAAGTTGTTGTTATTGCTGGCATTTTATAGTTATGTTTAAAGAAGGCAATGTTCAAAGTTTGTTTTCAGTTATGTGCTTTCAATAAACCACTAAGTATGTGAGCTAACAATATTTCCTTTTATGTTCTTCTGACCTTATGTTAGATATTAAAGTGGGATTTAATTAAGTCACTATAACACCAACAAACCCAAATTAAGATAAGACTCATGTAATGGTGCAATAAACGTTTATTATTCTAACTCAGTGATCGTCAAGGGATAATTTTCATTATTGTAGTTAAAAAGTCATTATGCCAATGTTACCCCATTACCAGTTTAGTCACTTTCTATACAAATAGAACAGAAGGTTGTGCACCTTGTTTTGTATTATTTGCATATTGTTGAATTTAGGGCTGCAGTTTCCTCATGGACAGAGGGCAGATACTACAGTGATAAGTGCTCTATAAACACCTATGATATTTTTAGCGGGGTTTGAGGTTAAAAGAACAAAAGGCATGGAAATACAACAGGAGGGGTTGGGGGAAAACTTTGCAAGGTCATTTTGGGTTTGCAAAGAATGCATGATCTGACCCCAAGTGATGAGGTCCAGTGTTTCATTGCTTGATGGAAGTGTAGACTGTGTACATCTTTGGGCTTTTGCATCTCTATTATATGGCTGATTTTGCTTTATTAGATTCATGAAGAATTGTGCCAGTGACTTCAGTGATCTGGGATCAGGCCCTATAGAGATGCTGAGGGCTTGGGTTTTTCTTGTTGTTATTTCAGCTATGCAGAGTAACCAGTTCCTTTATGAGTGATGTTTCTGTCTTTTTGCGAGAACTTGCTTTCATTTCAATCATTCACAAAGTTACTGGTAGCTTGGGGGAAAGGTTTGGTTACAGGTATCAACAAAGGAGGGATTAACACATGAACTGCTTGCTGCGGCCTCCCTGTAGCCACTAGGGAAGTAAATTCTATAAGTGTAGAACATCGTTGGCCATGACATCCCTGCAGGTTATATACAATTACAAGATTACAGTGTACTTATGAATGGATGACCTTTGATGCTCCCCATTCCTATCATGATGCTTGGATAAAGATGTACAGACACATCAGGTTTCTTACAAAATGATCATGTGAACGTAGAACCCACTGTGTTGTGGGAATAGCCTAAAACTGTAATTTAGAATTGGAACATTCTTGTTGGTCTCAAAAAGCTTTGCAAGTGCAGTAGCTGGCACGTCCCGTGGTAAAGTAATCTGAGAAACAGCAATAATCTGAAGACTAAAAAAGACTAGGGAGTAATTGATCACATTTAGTCTGTGTTTGTCTGTGAAAGACAGCTGCATGATTATAGTCCATAATTCTTTTGGCTGTGCGTTAGAAGACAAAAAGTCTTCTGACTCAGAGCTGTAGGAAGTTTACGTTACTCAAATGATGAAGGAATCATCATCATTATTTATTTAAAATGTGGTAGTGTCCAAATGGCTTAATCAGGATTGGCACTTCATTTTGCTGGGAAGTATACAAACAGGAAGCGGTACAAATGGTCCCTGCCCCAAAGCACTACCTGACTGCATAATGACAGGAGACACTCTGTGGGGCTATGATCTGTCCCTCCCTGTGACGGGTTGAACCCCCCATCTGGGATGCCACCTGGTGTGCTTTGGTCCCACTGGTTCCACCCGTTCCACCAGGGTTGCCTTACCCTGTTCAGCTGTGCCAGGCCCTCAAGCCTTCTCCAGCACACACACAAAGGTAGGGGCACCCAGCTGAAAATGGACACAGAGACACTGAGATCAGCTCTGTGTGGGGGAATCAGCTCGGGGATTGCCCAGCACTCACATGCATACCTCCTTTGGGGTATAAACCCAAAATAATATTGTCTTGCGCTGTATAGAAAGATCTGCACAGCGCAAGCTCATAACAATTCACCCTCTCCCTCAATTTGGAAAGAGAGATGCACAGCTTCTTGCCCCCCTCCACTCCCAGATATGAATTGCACAAACTGGGTTATGTTATAAACAAGAAATCAGTTTATTAACTACAAAAAGGAAATTTTAAGTGATTATACGGAATGGCAAACAGAACAAAACAGATTACTGAGCAAATAAAACAAAACACGCAAACTAAGCTTAATACACTAAAGAAACAGGCTACACACAGTAATTTCTCACCTAAATGTTGTTTAGGCAGGTTGTAGAGTTTCTGCAGCTCAGAGTTCCAGTTATGTCTCTTTACAGGTTAGACCCCTGTTCTCAGCCTGGACTCAGCCCTTCCCTTCCCCTAGCTTAATTCATTGGTTTCTTCAGGAGCTTTCAGCAGTCTTCCATCTCGGGTTGGGAGGCAAATGGAGAGCCCAGATTGCCTTGCTTCCGAGCCTTAAATAGAATTTACATAAGGCGGGAAGCCTTTGTTTCCAGTGGTCCTGGGAAGATGGGGGATCCACATCTTCGAAAACTCATTATCTTTTCCTAATGGCCCATTAAGGCTGATTGCTTACTGTCTGGTGGGCATTTCCCAAGCACATACCCACACAGTTGTAATTATTACATAGACAATATTCCTAACTTTAGATACAGAAATGATACATGCGTACAAATTGGATAAACACATTCAGTAAATTCATGACCTTTTCAATGATACCTCACATGACCCATATTGCATAAAACACATCTTAGTTATGTCATATTCATATCATAACAATATTTCTGTGAAGAATATGGGGTGTAACGTCACACTCCCCACCACACATCTTCACTGCCAGCCGTGAGGGGAGTGCACAGGCTGTAGCAGTTGCTGTTCCTGAGAAAGAAACATTGTGGAGTATTTATCCATCCTCTGAACCTCTCCTACTGGCTGCTATTAACACAATCTACCTTTAACAGCCAGATTTTCAAAAGCGCCTTCTAATTTAGGTGCATCAGTTTTGCGTGCTCAGTTTTAAACAGCGTGGCCTGATTTTCAGAGTTACTGAGATTGTCATCTCTCATTGACTTCACTTGGGGTTGTGGGTGCTTCGCCCCTCCTGAAAATCAGACCCAAGCCAATTCAACTTGGGGACCCAGAAACTGTAGCACCCAAAATTAGAGAACAATTTTGAAAACTTTGATCTAAGTCAGGAACACCCAAGCAAAGAACATCAGAGTTTAAGGTCCCAGTATTCCATTGGCTAGACACCTAGGTATGATGGATCATATGTACTCATGAAATGTTGCAAACTTCATTCTCCAGAATATAGACTGATGTTTTGGGGAACTTTTCTTTTTAGGGGAGGAGTGTCTGGAAGAGTAGTTGTCCCAAAGTATCTTTGGCTGCCACCCACTGCCCTCCCCATCTACTTCCTTGGAGGGCAGGGGGCCACCAAGAGGTGGAGGGGATATTCACTGGTGGTCAGCACTGACCTACTTCTGGAATTCTCACAGAGTTAATTAAGAGGATAATTGTAGAAAGAGTGGCCTCTCCCTACTTATGGAGCACTGGTGGAGGGTATTCTGTGGGCTCAGGAGAAAGTGGGGGGAGTATGCAATATAATTGGTGCTTCCCTCTTCCCTTTCTCACCCATGCAGATTCACTGCTGTTTGTTCCACTTCACTTGGGGAAGTCGAGGGGAGCACTTGGCCCTTATAAATGTTTGTATGTACCTTTAGTTTTAGTGTCTGTTGGCTCACAAGTGTAGAGTAGCAGATGAACTCTGGACCATACTATTCTTTAAAAAGTGAACATTTTATTTGTTTTTTTCTGGTGATCACAATTAATAAAAAAACCTGCTAATTTATAGCAGTGAGTTATCTGTCACTGTGCCTGTTTTTTTTTTTGTTTTTTTTAACCTTTCTGTAGCAGAGGTCCTTTATCTCAATACAGCATTATATTGTCAATATGTTTCCATAAAATATTTTGCTCTGCTAGCAGCAAATGTTTTCCTGTCTGTTGAAACAAAAATATACCACTCCTATGAAATTCAGGAATTAAATGGAAGGAAACACATATTAAAGCAAAAAGACAGCAATAGCTTTTTGCCAATTGAAATAGATCATACAGAATGGTGAGGTTAATATTTCTCTATTCATCATAATCCTTTTGAAAAGTGTTACTGTGAAAAGTAACCAGCATTGAAGATATTTGTTTCTATCTATAGCTCTATGTATACATAATGTGTTATGTACATCTATTATTTTTGCTACAAACCTTTAACAAGACATTTCTACACTAATATGTCATTGACTGAGATGTACTAAACACAATATAATTTAAATTTATTATAAATATTTTTGGATATTTTTCTACATCTTCAAATATACTGATTTCAATTACAACACAATACAAAGTATACAGTGCACACTTTCTATTATTTTTTATTACAAATATTTGCACTTTAAAAAAAAAAAGAAATAGTATTTTTCAATTTACCTCATACAAGCCCTCTAATGTAGTTCAGAGTTACGGACAGCCTCCATTCCCGAGGTGTTCGTAACTCTGAGGTTCTACTGTATATGGCATATTACAGTTCTCTCACCTCCCCCAGGTGTATATGTAGTCACTCATTTTTAGATAAGAGAAATAGAGTGAAAAGTAATCAAAATTGTAAATGAAATACAGAGATCTTTTCTCATGAGGGCTGCAAACTGGCTATCTCAGTCCAACATGTTTTGTGTTCTATTTCTGCTGTTTAGCAGGACATCGGTTGTTATTTGGAATTGTTGAATTGCATTCGAATAGTTTGTCTGTGCTACTTGTGATTACAGAGGTTTAGTGCTCTTTTTATCTTTTTGGATACATTACTGTAATGGACTCTTTAGACACACATAGGCATTAATGGAATACAGTTGTCAAAAGAACACTTTTAATTGGCTGATGTTAATATTAAAAGGTTGCTGTTTATGTTGGAAAAAGAGCAGCTGGTAACAACTTTAGGATTCATTAACCTTTAGTGAATTGGATGTGCTATGAAGAGTGTCTGACTTTTTCAGTTTTAAATTCACAGACACGGCAAATGAAATATTAACAATGGTTAATTCCCCAATTCTGCAAACATTTAACTTTATGCCTATAAGTATTCTCATTACGCCCAATCCCAAAGTTTAAAGTTAAGCACGTGATAAGTGTTTGCATAGTTTGTGTTGATGTTAATTTACATGTTGTGGGTTCCTCTAGATCAGTGTTTCTCAAACTGGGGGTCCTGACCCAAAAGGGGGTCACAAGGCTATTATGTGTGTGGGGGGAGGGGGGTTTGCAAGATCACAACAAATATTGCTGGGGGAGAGGGAGCTGAGGGTGGGGTACAGCAGCCTCCAGTCTCTGGCTGCTCAGCTCTGAAGGCAGCACCGCTGCCAGTAGCAGTGCAGAAGTAAGGGGGGCAATACCATGAGAATGCACCTATGAATATGTACAGTAATTTGCTATCACAGGGGTCATTACAGCCTGAAATATTTTCAACGGGGGGTCCAGCAAAAAAAGTTTGAGAACCCCTGTACATGACTGAAATGAAAAATGACTGACATTTCAGCAGTTTTACGGAGGTTGGAATTAGGATGGCTTTACACAGTGAATACATTTCCCTCAGTATAACAGTGGTTTATTTTTTAAGTGTTGACGTACTCAGTGCACCATAAAAGGAGGTAGGAAGTGGAAGAGTAAGGATGGGGGGGGTAGGAGAAATGAGGCTAGAGATGTAAATGGAGGTCGGGGAGGTACAGTTGTATAGAATGTCACCTGATGAAAGTCACATCAGGTGTGGTAGTTAGAGCTGGAAACATGATTCATTGTGAATGATTTGTCTGAAAAATGTAGCCCTTTTTCTGTTTTCAAATTATTTGCAAACAAGCAGTGATTTCTAACACATTACTTCTGATTAGAGTGGTAATTGTGTGATCGTTTGTGTGAACAAATTTCAGTTTATGGATTGTTCAGGAATTGGTTGCTATGTTGCTATTCAGTATTTGTGAGTAGCACCCTGTGATGGGTCTCTTAAGTGGCAAAGAGATGTGGCGGTGAAGGAAGAGTCACAGTATTAAGAGTATGTTGCTGCCCAATAAAGGCAGAAATAATAATTTTGGGTTATTAAACACCAGATCGTGGCCCAGACTTCTGCAGCCACTCAGGGGACCCTCCCCATGTTCTTGCATGATCTCTCTGGAGCTTGGGTACAGGTGTGGGGGAAAAGCGGACCCCAGCCCCTTTATTACTCCTTCCTCCTCACTGTAAGAAAGGGGTGGGAAGGGGGTGAAGCCTGGGCTCTGACTTCCCAGTGCACTGTCCAGCTGCTGAGCCACCAAGAGAGAAGTAAATGACTCCTGGGAAAGGGCTGTCACAGGCTATTCCCTCCTGGAGCAAGGGGGAACCAAGGTCATAGCCCCTCCCCATGGTGGTTCATACACTGTCCCTTCACAAGCCCCTGTGACTTTCTTCTAACATGTGCTACAGTTAAACTACTTTTTTTTAAAGGAATGTAGGAAGAGATTTCCAAAGGCACAGATGGGAGTTAAGTGCCCAAATCCCCCTGAGTTTGGGTTGGGTACCTAACTCCCTTTGTTAATCCCAGCCGTAATTTTTAAAACACCAGTAGTAATTCCCTGAGGGAATTGTTGGAGAATAAAAAGGGTTTGATGTGTGACTAAATTCTAACAACCCTTTCTGACAAATTTCCATAGCATCTCTAATAGCTTTTATTCATTTTATAATTATTCTGTACTGATGTCTATGATTACAGCATTTTTCTTGGATTTAAGGATATATAGCATTCTAGCTACATTGACACCTGTACAAGAAACATGCCTTCTTCCATTTGTATGAGTAGGTGGCATTCTGTTGCCCTTTTCTGTTTTTCAAGACAATCTTGCAGTTAGACTGAATAAAGCAGAGTGTAAGCAGAGGGGGCTCAGTCCTGGAAAGCCTTACTCACAGCAGTAGCCTTGTTGAGATGCAGATTAGAATAGTCGCACGTTTGCCACTTGATATTTCTGTGGCTGGTGGCGTATTTATGTTGTTTGCTTTCTTTTTAGGACCTCTCTCTTTCCAGGAATGGAAAATCCTAACATGTATTTCTTAATGTGGTGAAAGTTTCCAAAAATCATCAACAAGGAGAATGGAAACAGCATGGAAAATATGACCTCTGCCCTTAAGAGCCTACAGTCATAGGTGCTGACTTCCACCCACGGAAGGGAAAAAATTAGCGGGTGCTTAGCACCCACCGGCAGCCAGCTCCCCCCCGCCCCCAGTGCCTCCCGTCTGCTGGGGGGCCCTGCTGATCAACTCCTCCCTCTCCCTCTCAGCGTCTCCCATCTGCTGCGATCAGCTGTTTCGCGGTGTGCAGGAGGCACTGGGGGAGAAATGGGGATGGGGCGTGCTTGGTGGAGGGGGCTGAACTGGGCAGGAAGAGGCGGAGCGGAGATGGGAAAGGGTGGAGGTGGGGCTTGGGGGAAGGGGGCAGGTGGGGGCGGGGCCTGGGGGGTTGAGCACCCTGGGGGCCCGGAGGAAGCCGGCAATGCCTGTGCTTATAGGATGCCTGTGCTTATAGTCTAAACAGACAAGACAGTGGGCGGGGGAAAGGATTGTAACATACAGAAGGGGGGTTTGCCAGTGTCGTGTTAGTTCTGTGAATTTTTTAGTTGTTTGGAGTTTCTGGGTTGTTGTTTTTTTAAAGGTTTAGGTGGTTTTTTGTTTGTTTGTTTTGTTTATAACTCGTCTTTCAGATTTGTCAAGAGTTTATTTACTCCATGGGGGGAAAAAACCCTTTTAGGGAAAAACGTTGGTATTGCCCCATAGGAAGGGAATTCTTTAAAAGATTTCATAAAAGTTGTCTTTGTGGTTAAAGAAAAACAATTGGACAGATAGTTAGGATTCATCTACACTAAGGAAATTAAGTGGTTTTGATTTTGTCTAAACAGCTAGTTAAAACTGCTAAGTTACAACAGTCTTCTTATCTATTCCTCCATTTACGAATCCCAAGCATTAAAAAACAAGGCAGTAAAAAGTTACGGACATGATAAATCTTATACTGCCTACATAATAAGCACTGAACACATTATCCTTCCTTATCAAGTACGAAGAAAGCTATACAGGGCCAGTCTGTTTTCAGCACAGTTAAGCAAGCGTGAGAGAGACCACATTCCACCAGATCTCTTGTACACTTGGAAATGATTTGGCTCCATCTGGTCAGAATATTTCAACACCATTTGAAGGAGGGAGGACCCATTGTTAACAACCATTGTCAACACTGGGTCCCTTTTCTGGTGTAGACATTCTCACAGGGCCTGTTGCTTCCATTCATTTACACGGGGAACAAAACTAGCTAGAATTAAGGTGGAGATTGTGGAAGGGGGTACAACAGGAGTTATATCGCAGAATTGTGACTGCAGGTCAGGCGCGGAATGGGTAGAGTCTAGCACCTTCTCTTTGCAGCTCCACCCTTAGGGACCTGATGGATTTTTGATTAGAAATCTTCATTAGAGTTAATGCTGCTACACAATGGAACTTAACATTAAAGCCCCTCCATGGCTTTTTATCTACTACCTTGGCGAGAGGGAGTGGGAGCTAGTTTAGAGACTGAGGAGCAGCCAATGTCAGCAAGTCTTGCCATGTGGGCAGGAGCACGTGGTGGATCTGTAGGGTTTGTAGGCTGTACCCTCTCCTTGCATTAATTCCAGGTTCTGCCACCCTTATTCCTGTTGAACAGTACTAACTCACGGCGTTAACGTTAGTATCCAGACTGGTCACAGCTAACCCTTGTGGAATCTTTAGCATTTACCCGACTGAATTCTCTTATGACTCTGCAGGAGGCAATTTAATACATTGAGTGCAATTTTTCTAAGTTAACTTGCTGGGTTTTTATTTATTTTTTTAAATAAGGTGAAGATTATGTCACAAACTGACTAAAGCAATAATGAGCATGTTTTAGACAGAAATATACCATATGTCCTCCAGCCTCCAGACACCATAGGGCACGGGTTTAACTGCTGCCAGTGCTGCCTGCTTGGCACCCCTCACAAAAGGCGTTCTAGCTCCTTTCAAGACTGGGCACTAAGATCTTTTCAGAGTCTAAGGGCTGGTCTTCACACACACATACATGGAAATAGCAAAAGGAACGAACTGGTTGGACTAGATGACCTCCTGAGGTCCCTTTCAACCCTGATATTCTATGATTCTATGAATATCAATTTAGTTATTTCAGTGCAAAGTCGGTATGTAAACAAAGCTTGTTCTCTTCTAGGACTCCTCTTCAAAGCCTTTCTTTTCTACCCAGCCCACTGGGGTTATCTGGCGCATTTTCATTGTGTTAAAATGGATCCCTCCCCCCCCCCCCCATTTGCCTATGGGTATTTATTTGTATGTCTATTTGAGTGAGTCTCATGACTTCACATGTGGATTAAAGGGTCCGTTACAATAGGATTCATAGGATCAGCCTAATGAACTGTTCAGCAACTAGAATTTAACATATCTTCACCTACTCTTAATCCTCCTCCTCAGTGTGTTGTTGTCAGGATGATGGACCCGCCAGTAATTACTGCATGTTGTTGCTTGTTTCTTAGAGCGTGTGGCTTTTCCAGCAATGCTCATGCTGATGCCTGAGTTGGTAGGTTATCATGACACACACGATAAGGAAGCTACAGATCTCTTGTCAATAGTGGCTCAGTGAAATAATCTTGAAAATAAACAAATATGAAATATGTAGGCACAGAAGTCATTAAAAAGAGGAAGAAGGTGGTTTGAATTCATAATCCAGTATTTTTGAGGAAGGTGTGTATTTAACACTGACTAATATGAGGCTGTTAGGAGTATGTCTACCCTAAATGGGGTATACATGTATATCCTAGAAGTTGGCCTCTTTTTTTACTATTCTATTGACTTGGTACAACGTAATGGTGCGTGTGCTCTATGTGGTGAGCTTGCCATCGGGCAGGTAATTGTTTGCTAATTTAATTCCCTCATCTTAAATTTCTAGCATGCACAAAAGCTGCTGGTTTGTTCAAATTCATTTTCATTTTAGACACTGATTGTTAATCAGAAGAGGATTAATTTTCGAGAGCTAACATACTGGTTTAAAATATATATTGACTTATTATTATTTAAAGGTGAGATGACTAACTTAATAGGAGTAATGATGCTAGTGGACTTCAGTCCCACTCATTTCAGTTGTTTTCCAAAGTTTTTAGGGAAGGGTCTGCGGGGACCATATAAAATACTATAGTCTCAGTGAATGCTCCAAAAGTTGAAGTGTTGAAATGTAAGAGAGATGTTGCCTGGGTGTTAGATTAGAATCAGTAAAAGGTGGATGGAGACAAGGCAGAACTAATTACTTGTTTTTGGTCTCCAGGATAGCCAATCTGGGACCTTTCACAAGCACAAAATTCACTAATTTTTTTAAGTTAAATAATGTGGTAGTGGCAAAACTTCAATTTACCAAGTGATGATAACGTGAATTTCATTGCAGCTTTCTGGCTGAGAGTTGTCAAAGTATCAGACAACTTTCTACATTCAGATTATAAATCTAAAATTCTGGTTTGGGTATTGATACTTGGGCAGTATTTGCAAGTACCATTTGAGGATGCCTCCTACTGTAAACTTCATCTATTACTTAGAATGACTGGCGGTCAGGAACCAACTAATCCAAGATGCTGATGCCATGTTTTGAATTTGCATTTGTTATTTTTATGCAAAGTACAATACAGAATATATCCCTAAACATCCAGGCCTGAAAATGTTACCAGGTAGGTGGCTAACTGAGACTCCTGCTTATTATGCAAAAATATGCTAGTTTACTGCTACCTCATCCTTCTTTCCCCCACCGTTTGTTTATTTCCCCACCTGTTTTATCTTGTTAATGTAGGCAATTCTGTGTTAATCCGTTTCTGCGATGCATTCGTCATGTGCTTACCCTTCCCCAGGCATACAACTCACTGCAGAGTCGGGACCCTGGCTGGGACAGGGTTTGCCTTGTTACTACATGTTTCTATGGGACTTACCACAGTGGATCCCTGATTGGGGCCCCGAGGTGCTACTGTAATACACTTAATTAGTAACCACAGATACTGATAACCAAAAGCCCATGAAAGATGGGTAGATAGTGGGATGACAGCATGCTGGGCTGCCCTGGAGCCCTGCTGATGGTGTTTTTGATGCTGGAGCATTTATGCTTGTTAGCTGTTGTCTGCTAAAGTGGGTACTTCCAATTCTATTGATTGCAGCAAGCAAGCCTGTTCTCTCATTCTCCCTCACCCTTGCATCTGAAAGTTCAGGCAGGTTTCACTTTCACTCCCCCTATCCCTCTTTTGGCTGTCCCTTTCTCCCACACTCCCTGTCTTTTTCATTTGTCTGTATTCACTCTCTGTGTATTTTATATGTGGGTTTGCCCTTCCCTGCAGGGCCAGGTGACAGATGGAAGACTAGGGCCATCTGTATAGATTCACATTGCCTCCTACAGGTCTCTTGAGATGTGTATATATTCAGGGGACCTGACCCTGTGTTACAGGAGGTGAAATCACTGGCTTTTGGGAGACAACAATCCAGACCCCACCCTGATGGAAGACAGGGCCCTTTGTTTTCACTGAAATGGCTATTCCCTGTAAAATGCTTTGGGAATCCTGGATTTTTGTGGTGCTGACAGCTGAATACAGATGGAAGAATTTTTTTGCCACAGCCATTTAATCCCTGCTTTTTGTTACAGATATTAAAATGGTGTATGCATGTGTGTTGGAAAATAGATCTATAATTCTAGTATGCAAATACCTAATGGGATAAATTCTGCTTTCAGAGACATAGGTGCTGGTCTCTTGAAGTGAATGGGAGCTGCACCTGTGTCACTGAGAGCAGAATTTGTCCCAGTATGTATTCAAATATTTACTTTGATCAGCCATTATGCCATTTGACTATTTGCAGTTTCCTATGTTGTCCAAATCACAAAAGTATCTACTAACACCTCTTCAGTGTATCTGCTCCTTACAATGTAATTAATGTTGTTTTTGTAATTTAGCACAGATTTAAGAGGTTTCTAAATTCAGCGGTTCCTGTTTGTTACTCAACAGCATTGATGGATGTGAATTATTAACATTAATAAAAGGTAGTAGGAGTAGAGAAGCAAGAATGTTTTGTTACGTGGTGTGCAATGGGTTTTTTCTTTGTTTTGTCTATTGCAGTTTTATGAAGTTTTAGTACAATTACTTTAAAAATACACATCATGTCAAATCATCAGGGATTTCTTAAGCAAAGTTAACTAATTGAAGAAGCTCTGTTACAGTATATGCATGGCTTTTAGATTGTTGTGGAGCCTATATCCTGAGATGAGATAAAATTATCCAAATTCTTTAGAACTGTTGGTAATGGTTTAGCAGCAATGCCTTTGTTTGCTGTGAAAAGAATAGGAGTCCTTGTGGCACCATAGAGACTAACAAATTTATTGTAGAATAAGCTTTCATGGGCTACAGCTCACTTCATCGGATGCATGTTTGCTGTGGTGATTCTTTCAACCAGGATAGCTTCACCTGCCTCTCATGTGGTGTCAGTGACTCCTTTGTTTTTGCTGTTCATCCACTTAATCAGACTGTAACTGTCAAAACATCCAATTGCTTTTTTTAAGGCCTAAAGGGAAAGTTAAGTGACAACTTTCATGCCTGATTTAAAAATGCTGCCTCACCCTAATTACTGGGTGTCCATTCAGACTGAAAAGAGCTCTGTGGAGTAAACAACTAACTTACCAAGTACACTGAATGTAAATCATTTAGGCCTCCATTTTACTATGTTAATATTGCAAGAAGTTGAGGCACAGTCAATTTTTTCCCCCAAAGTATTTTAGCAAGTGAGTACAAGTCAATAGTAGTAGGAAAGGGCCAATGGAATTTTATTATGTTGGTGACTTGGAATTTTAGGAAATGTTATCTAGTCGAGCTACTGAGCTTCTGTTTCTTTTGCTTTATTTATTCTGCCACACAGTATACACAATATCACATAATACACAACAGGGCAAATTCTCAGAGTCACTAGGTGCACCCATTTACACCTTTTTACCCATTTACAGAGAATTCAGCTTGACAACTCTAGTGTGCTGCTTGTCCATGTTCACATTCTCCTTTTTCCTTTTTGCAATGTTTTACCCATTTTATAATCTGTGAATGATTCCCTGGTTAGCTCTGTTGCTGTAGAAATCATGGATCTGACTGTAATTTTACCACAAGCCATGTTCATGATTCTGCCGTACTCCACACTTCCTGCAGTGGGCTAGTAATTTGCTGCTAGCCCATACAAGTAGAAAATGACTATGGCCTCCCTGTGCTGGCTCAGTTGCGCCAGTCCATGTCCACCTGTTATAGGGTAGTGTGTGCACCAGGGTGGTTGCTCAGGGGCACAGATCTTGCTTTCCCCTTGCCACTGTAGGACACACAACCTGGGCCACAATCTGCCCCTTAGAGATGATTTCTTGCTAGCTGCTTGTGACAAGCTGGCTCATTAAAGCTGCAAAGTAATTTGATAGCTTTGAGAAAGCATGATAGTTAATAATTTAAGAACACTAACTAACAAACGGCCACTGCTTCTGTTCTTTGAGTACATTTTAAATATTAAATATCTATTTTAATAGATATCTTTCCGTTTTTAATTTTCTCTTTAATAGTTTATTGTATTATGCCCTGCTGACATCTAATGGAAGACTTTGAAAAGAAATATTTTAAAGATCATGACACAGACAAATACCTCTCAAATAATCTATATTTCTTTTCTACTCTTCTTTATTATGGACCTTTGAATCAAGACTTGAATTTGGGGGCAAGAGGATTCATGCTAATTATGCCTTTCTCTCCCCCTCCCTCCGCCCCCAACTTGCCATTGCCAGAATGGGAAATACAAAAGTTGAGACAAAGTTGGGAACTTATTTCCCTTTTTTGGGTGGCATTCCATTGCCTATTCCTTCATTTAAAAAAAAAAAAAAAAAAAAAAAAGGGGGTGGTGGTGGTGGTGGTACCATCACCTTTTTTTGCAGATACTATCACTTTGGGAAAGTATATTGCCACTTGGGAAACGTGCCATTACTTTAGTGAGGTGTGGCAGGGCCATACTGTCCCTTGTTTGGGGACATCCACTAGCTGATGTTTAGTCTTCCATATCATCACTATTTAGTATGGAGATGATTATGACTTCAGGAAAGGAATAACCAGCAAAGATCCAAGTGTCCTTAATAATCAAAAGAAAGAAAAACTGGACAGTAGATGACAAGGGGAGAAGCTGTCTCTAAGCAAAAGACCAGCTCTTGCTTATCTTGACTATTTGCATGAAAGAGGCAGGGTGTAGGTCAGAATGTTTTTTCAGATTCCCGCAAGGCATCTGCAGTTCTTTAAAGGTGATCTGGCAAAGGAACTGGTAATAATCCCTCAGGATTAGTAATGCCTGCAGTGTATCCAGGAGATGGTGATCTGAATAATGGGTCTGGTCAGCCCGGGAGGGACCTAAGAACAAAGTGGGTTTTAAGTAAATGATGCATTGAATGCACCTCTTAGCCTGGCTATTGGGCACATGCAGCACATACTGATAAAGCTGAGGGAATTCTGATAATTCCCTTTAAAGCATGTGGTAACCTATAGCGTCTTGTTCTGTATCGCTTGGGTTAAAACTAAAATGGAATATTTCCTGATATGCCCCTGCTAGCACTGATCTCAAGTTACTTCGTGTGCTTAGCTGTCCAAACATTCTAGTTTAAACTTTCATTTCTATGCTAAATAAAACATTGACTTAATTTAATTTTGGCCTCGATCCTGCAAACTCCTACATATGTTCTTAACTTCAGTGAGACTATTTGCATGCTTAAATTTAAGCACAGGCATAAATCTTTGCAGGACTGGGGCCTGAGATTTGATTTTACTAGCAATTTTGTTTTAACATAAGAACATAATAGTGGCCATACTGTGTCAGACCAATCGTCCATCTAGCCCAATATCTTGTCTTCTGACAGTGGCTGATGCCAGATGCTTCAGAGGGAATGAACAGAACAGGGCAATTATCAAGTGATCCCTGTTGTCCACTCCCAGCTTCTGGCAGTCAGAGGCTTAGGGACCCTGTCACAGGGTCCGCACAGGTCTCCGCCCTCTCGAGCCTGTGCCGGCTGGTTAAATAAAGAGTCCCCACGCCTTCTTCAGTGCTTCACCCTTGTGTCTTTATTTACAGTGCAACAGTGTAGTCCCCCTTATTCCCGTAACGGCTATCCCCAGTCAGACCCTTCCCGGGGTCTCCTGGCCCATGAGGCCCCTTGCCTTTGGTGAGGAGATAGAGATGTAAGCCTCCTATCCCCTCCCAGGCTAGCCTCCTGACTGAGCTTTCTCCAGGGCTTTTATAGCCCTCCCCTTCCTCAGCCCAGCTGTCTCTACTTAGCTCAAGTCATTGCTGTTAGCTGGCCCTCGTTAGGGCCTGCAGCTGGGCTCTCTGCTGGCTGCGCGGGCCCCTGCACCTGGCTTCCCTACCAGAAAGCAGGGCTTGGCCAGCCTTTTGGCAGGGCATTCAAGGGGTTTTACCCCAGCCCTGCCACAGACCCCCAGAGCATGGGATTGCATTCCTGGCCATCTTGGCTAATAGGTAGCCATTGATGGACCTATACTCCATGAACGTATCTAATTCTTTTTTGAACCCAGGTATACTTTTGGCCTTCACAACATCCCTTGGCAATGAGTTCTACTGATTGTCTATGCCAGGGGTCGGCAACGTTTCAGAAGTGGTGTGCCGAGTCTTAATTTATTCACTCTGATTTAAGGTTTCACGTGCCAGTCATACATTTTAACATTTTTAGAAGGTCTCTTTCTGTAAGTCTATAATATATAACTAAACTATTGTTGTATGTAAAGTAAATAAGGTTTTTAAAATGTTTAAGAAGCTTAATTTAAAATTAAATTAAAATGCAAAGCCCCCCGGACCGGTGGCCAGGACCCGGGCAGTGTGAGTGCCACTGAAAATTAGCTCGCGTGCCGCCTTCGGCACACGTGCCATAGGTTGCCTACCCCTGGTCTATGCGTTGTGTGAAGACATACTTGCTTTTGTTTATTTTAAACCTGCTGCCTATTAATTTCATTGAGTGACCTCTCGTTATGTGAAGGGGTAAATAACACTTCCCTATTCCCTTTCTCCACACCATTCATGATTTTGTAGATCTCTATCATATCCCCCTTAGTCGTCTCTTTTCTAAGATGAACAGTCCCAGTCTTTTTAATCTCTCCTTATATGGCATTTTTGCCCAGACACCCAGTTTAGAGAGACCCCTTTGTAACTTTTCACAGTCAGCTTTGGACTTAACTATCTTGAGTAGTTTTGTATCATCTGAAAACTTTGACATCTCACTATTTACCCATTTTTCTAGATCATTTATGAATATGGTGAACAGCACTGGTCCCAGTACAGATTCTTGGAGGACCCCACTATTTACCTCTCTCCACTGTGAAAACTGACCGTTTACTTATACCCTTTGTTTACTATCTTTTAACTAATTACTGCTCCACGAGAGGATCCCATGGCTGCTTACTGTGCTTAAGAGCTTTTGGTGAGGGACTTTTTCAAAAACTTTCTGGAAGTCCAAGTACACTATAACCACTGGATCACCCTTGTCCACATGTTTACCAGAATTCTTTGAGGAGGTCAACAGATTGGTGAGGCGTGATTATTACCCTTCACAAAAGCCGTGTTGACTCTTCCCTAACATATCATGTTCGTCTATGTGTCTGATAATTCTGTTCTTTACTGTAGTTTCAACCTGTTTGCCTGGTACTGAAGTTAGGGTTACCGGCCTGTAATTGACAGGATCACCTCTGCAGCCTTTTTTAAAAATCGGTGCTACATTAGCTATTCAATAGTTATCTGGTCTGATACAGAGGCTAATTTAAGTGGAAGGTTATGTGCACAGCTAGGAGTTCTGCAATTTTATATTTGAGTTGCTCTTCAAACTCTTTTTTGGCCTGCTTAATTATATTTTTACACTTCACTTGCCAGAGTTTTAATTATAAATTTAATTAAAAATGTCATTTTAGTTTCAAACTTTTAGTCTCTTCAGGACAGGAACCGTATCTTCCGCTCTCTTTGGAAAGTACCTGGAATACTGTGGTGCTACTGGAATCTAAATAAATAATAGATCTCTTCCTGAATTTGACATTGAGGACATTTCTTCTTGGACATTGATTCCTGTTCTAAGTATTTGTTTTCTTGTTGAAGCAAAGGTCTAAAGAAAAACCCAGCGTTAAACAAATGAAATGCAAAATAAAATGAAATATAAAAGAATTAGAGTATTATCAAGGAGCTGATGTTTTAGAAGTGGCTCTTTTGAGCCATGGAGAAAAGATAGTGTACTGGAGCAAAAAGAAGGTGCAAGAAAATGAACTAGAACTATTGGATGCTTTGTGGATTAGTTTTAAAGCAAAATTACAAATAAAAATAAATCCTCATATTAAAAATAAATGTGCTATTATATGGAAAGAAATAAAGCACAGCTGGATTTTTGAGATCTTGCAGTCTTGTAACTCAGTTAACTCCTTGAAGTTCTGACGAAGCTCAGTGTACATACAAAAAAGAAGCATTTGATGTATACAGCTCTTCATTTCTCATTGACAGTATTGGGCCATCATATTATTATTTATTTATTTTATTTTATTATTTGTATTGAACAGGACGAAGCAACTACAGACATAGGCGCTGTACAGAGCCATTGATTTTAAACAAAACTCCTTTTTACTCCAAATGGTGCTGAAGGATTCACTTAAAAATTAAGGGTACACTGTGCCCATTAAGAAATGCCTTTGTTTATGGCATGACAACAAAGGGGTTAAAATTGAAATTTTTAACTGCATTATTCTGTTTCCATGTACTTATGAGTCACTTGCTGCAATGTGATACTTTTTATATCCCTACATCTCTTCATCAAAGGATCTTAAATTTGGAAGAGATTAAGCTTTTTTAAAAGATTTAAAAATATATGAAGAGCACTTTGTACTGAAATGTGAAAACAAAATAAGTGAACAGAACATATCAAATACAAGGAAAGGGAAAATGACTCTGACTCCTGAAATTTTACTGCTTGAGCAACTTTACCACCATTGCACTTGGCCTGTCCCCTCTCCACACTTGTGTTCTGGGTCCCATTGAAGGGACAGGGGATGATGATCCATGCATAGGCAGAAGATGCCTTTTTACATATGGATCCCCAAAGGATAGTCTGCCCCTGATTTTACATTTATGCAACCTCACTGACTTGTAAGGAAGGGCAGAATTTGTTCTGATTTTGTTTGTTTGCCTTGCATGGCAGGCCCCTTTGCTATTCTCCCTCCTATGGGTGTGAAACCCTACAGTTTCCCCATAGCTTGAAACTGCCACAGATCCAGTGACACCAATATGTATCTGTGTTACTCATGTCAGCACCATACAAGACTCTAAATTTGTAATAATTTAAGACCCGTGCATAAATTAGAAACTCCCAGAGTAAAAGACAATATGATTAGCGAAGTGTGGACTCAGAAATGAACAGCTTGATAACAAACTCATTCCTAGTATGTGGCTGTGTTTCTGGATTCCTTTGATTAAACTCTGAACCAATCTTGTTTAAAAATATAAGAAATTCTATAAAACCTTGAGTTCAGTATGGTAAAAAGTGTTGAGTAAGCATGTGTATTTACTTGCCCTGGGTAAATCCTGTTGAATTATCTAGGCACTATTTAAACTGATAAGTGAGTGCTGGAGAGCTGATGACCCTGATAATATTTCGAAGATTTCACCACAGCTACAGGGAAGCAGTAGGTACCTATTGCATTCTTTCACATTTCAGGACAGATTCCTTATTTACTATTTTACAGTCTTTATATAAATACAACTTTTCAAATCAGATTCACGTCTCTGATTGCAACACCCTGCTGGATGCTTCTTACTCACAGTGTTCATCGTGTGCACTGATAGGGTCAGGATTTGGTTTCACAATTCTTGATCTGAACAAAAGGGAAAGAATACAAAGGGCTGGCTTCTGACATCGGTTATGCATGGGAAACCCCTCTGGCTTCATTGGGATTGCACAAGTAATAGACTGTGACTACACCCTGAAAATCCCCTATTTTTGCAAACCCTGGTAACAGCTCTACTAATGGTAATGCTCCTGGGAGTGAGTGATTGTATGGACCAGGCTCCTGGTGGCCACTGGTATTTTAAGCCCTCTGTCATCTAAACCTGCTCAGAGTTTCAGCAGCCTGAGCCTTGTCTACACTAGCGCTCGCACTATTGTTAACTGTTGATGGAGCTGAACCCATTCAGCAAATATGGGGAAGAAAGCCTAGTATTGACAAGACCAAAGAGCAGAATTTGGCCACGTGTGTTCCTCTGAATGTGGCCCTACGCAGCACCAAAGTGTCTTTAAACTCGGGCAGGACATCTGGGCATCAGCTAGCTATAATAATTCCTATGGGACAATACCTGCTGAATGGGATTTTGCCAGTACTAGCTTGCATTTGGTGAGTGCTAGTGGAGGCGAGTCAAACCAAGTAGGATGACTCATAAAAGTGTGAAAACCCCAGATTCAGACTGAAATTGCCTATCTTATGGTTTGTGAAAATACAGGTCCCACATTCTTAAACACAACTGGAAGTGGCACTCCACTCCTCTTAGAATCAGTATTGTTCTTAGGTTTTCTTAGAGCTTTTGGGAATAACTGGTAGACTCTGTTACAGTTTGTGGATAGAGAGAAAAAGGAGGTATTGACTCATTAGGTCAAAAGTATCTAATTATCTTGAGTTCCAGACAGGGAACTGATGTTACAACAGGGCAACCACTGAAGCTAAGGTTTCTGTTCTTTTCTCCTAAAATCCTCTGTATAGTTTTGTTCCTTGTCAGAGCTGGCAGCTTAAAAAGCAGAAGGCGTTCTCATGCTTTTGTTGTCAGGCTCCACAAGGGTATTGCACTTCCAATGTATGGCACACTACAAGTCATTCTTAACAATTGCGGTGTAAGGTAGAGAAATAATTGTAATGTATAATGGTAAGACAGATTGGTGAAGCCCAAGGAAGAAATCTGCTTTAATGTCTCATGAGTTGTGGGTTTGTTTTGAATCAGCCTGTTCTCCACACACAGATCTCCCCCAGTCTCCCTCCTTGTACAGAGGACTCAGCTGCCTTTGCAGCCACAAAGGGCTCTTAGTGGGTCTCAGGATTCATGGACTAGGACAGGGGTTCTCAGTCAGAGGTACTTGTACCCCCAGGGGTACGCAGAGGTTTAGGGGGTACATCAATTTATCTAGATATTTGCCTAGTTTTACAACAGGCTACATTTTTTATGTAGCACTAGCAGTCAGTACAAACTAAAATTTCATACAGACAATGATTTGTTTATACTGCTCTGTATACTATACACTGAAATGTAAGTACAATATTTATATTCCAATTGATTTATTTTATAATTGTATGGTACACATGAGAAAGTCAGCAATTTCTCAGGAATAGTGTGCTGTGATATTTCTCTCTCTCTCTTTTTTTTTTTTAATGTATTTTTATGTCTGATTTTGTAAGCAAGTAGTTTTTAAGTGAGGTGAAACTTGGGGGTATGCAAGACAAATCAGACTCCTGAAAGGGGTACAGTAGTCTGGAAAGGTTGAGAGACACTGGACCTAGGGAGAGCGAGCTGAAGTGGACAGGACCAAGGGCACTCACATTATCCTTTCATTGGCCCCAGGGAGTTTATCAGGTAATGTAGCCAGAGGCCCTCTTCCTGTGGTAGGGAAGCCCTGGTAGTCTGACTCCATTTGATCTGCACAGCCAGGGAGCAAGGCAGGTGGGTGCCAAGGGCCCAGAGCATTTGGGAATAGCTTTGTGAGACCACTCATCAGAAAAATATTGGGGAAATAGCAAGAATTATTCTAGTTAGTATTTTCCTGCTGTGTTTTGGTAGAGGACTGGTTGCACATTTAAGCACTGTAAGGTTATTGATGGTCTGGTCCTTCTAATCTCCATAGGAAATATGGGTTGCCAATGGTTGCAGTTATGCTGGTTGCACACATTCTCAAGTGGTGGGTGGCTGGCTAGCTCAGGATGCTGTGAGGGAAGGCACTCTGCTATACAGTCGTGTATTTATGCCCCAGCCATGTCCAACAATGCAATAGATTACAGAGGTATTAACTGCATTGTTCTAAGATGCTTTGAATTTTGTGTTCAATGTATCATTTTTACTGTGTTTACATCATTCTTGAAAAATTGCAAAGCCTATGTAGCTTTTCCCTAAGAAACTCCCATCCACTGGCATCTGTTGCCACTTGCTGCTGCCTTCTGTCTGAAACATGTCAGGGCCCCTTCATCTTATACTTTGTTGGTCCAGAGTGGGCAACTGAGATACAGTTACTATCAATTTCAGGACTTGAATATTAACTGTATCCCAAACCTCCACTACCATGTTTGAGGAAAACTTAGGGGTCCTGACCTCATAGAGAAATAAAGAACCAGTTGCAGTGGAGGCATTTTTATATTTTTGATTGGTGTTTGCCAGCAGCAAATTGGCCCCTGGATGGCCAAAAGAAACCAGTTTACAGTAGGGTTATACCTAGCAGGATTTACTCTGGAGCAATAAAACCTGAGCTTTCTGCATCCTCCGTGCTTACCACTCCCAGGTGATTGATTAGTCCTCCCCTTGCTGTAGATGATAAAAGTTAGCAGTGACATGTGAGCTTCTGTAAAGTTTTGGTGTTTGCTCCTCCATGTGCTTTTGTTTCTCCCAGTTTCCTTTTGGCCTCCCTCAGACACAGCAGTGCCACTCTGTGTTCCATAAGATACTTGGTCAGAAAAATGATGGGGAGGAAGAAAAGGGGAGGCAATGCCTTGAATGCTGAAACCTTCCCTCCCTACCACAGTTAGCTCAATATGTGCCTGTTCAACTGACCCACTACTTTATCTGCTGGGTGGAGAACTAGGAGGAGGGCCATGTATTACTTCATCCACTGGAGAAAGGTTTGGCTTCAGCTAACTTGAAACAGGCTATAAAGTTCAGCCCTTTCCGCTCAGAGAAGTAAGACTGAGGACCATTTATTTATTTATTCAGACTTTCTCTGAACAGTTAGGCAATGAATCTGAACCTAGTATTTTACTAGTTATGGAACATTTTACTAATTATGTGATATAACTTTTGAATCTCTAAGAAAATTCCCTGTGTTTTTCTCTTACATTCAATGTAGTTTCCCCTGGTTAAGATTTCCAATTTGCCAAGACAATGAAAGACCTGGCTGCCCTACCTTTTAGACCTTTTGTTGAATCTTTCATTGTGGTAAAGCTAGGTTAGTAGTTCACTGTTACAGTTCTATTGAAGAAGTGCCATATACTTTCCACTAACTTCAGAGAAAACAGGAATTTTGTAGACTTGTTTAAAAAATATTATCTAGACAGAACAAATTAATTTAGGAAATCTGAGAGATTGTGTTTTGGGAGTGGCACAATAAGGGGGCTCTTTGTCACAGCGCTGTAGAGAACAACAGTCTTTCTGAAAGTTGGACCTCAGGGCTTCCTCCTAAAATTAAAGGGAAGATGATTGGGTAGATCCTGTCCTTAGAGGATTAGATTTGAAATTGTTTCCATTTACCAGCTAAACCTGTTCAAAAGACTTCAGCTGGAAAATGTTTGCCCTGCGGTTTCTTCCTCTCATTATTGTGGAATATGGTGTTTATATGTTTGTAGTGTCTAGCACAAACAGGTCCTGATCCTGATTGGGGCCTGTAGCTGTTTCTGGAATATAAATTATTATAACAAAAATGTTGCATGGCCTTAAAGAGGACATAACTAAGCAGCTGTTTTGTTTAAAAAATATAATACAATATGTATGTTTAGCTTTTATTCTACCAGTTTTGTTAATAGATGGGAGTTTTAAAAAAAATCTTTCAAATATTGTTTCCTTTACAAATGACCGAGCAGCGAATTATTAACTCAGCATTAAAAACGGACACAAAGATTACAAGAGTGCTCTTGACTATGTCAGCTTTGAGTGAAATGTGCCTCTACAAAAGCTGCAGAAAGTTCAGATTGCTTGAGACTCTGCCAAAGGGCTGTCAGCTTTGTCTCTTGACAGACATGGGCCACTTCAAACAGAGCTCACAAAGAAAGTCTGTTTTAATTAAACTAAACTATACTAATTCTGTGTTCCAGAGTTGTATCACAACAACCCTCTTCTAGATCAGTATCACGGATAATTAAAACTGTATACCATAATCTCCCCAGAAACAACATCTCCCTCACCCGGCTGAACCAAATGCGTGATTTCCTAACAAAAACCTCACATAGGACCTGCTCCTGATCCCATTGGCATCAATGGCAAATCTCTCATTGACTTTATCAAGACCAGACCTGAGCCCATAATGCATACAAAAGTGCAAATGATCCTTAAGAATATTTTCTGTGTTAGTATAGCTCTTTGTGTAGTGTATAAATGCTTATGAGCCCCTCATGGCTTGAATAGCCTCTAACATTATAACACAGACTAAGAAGCTCATGACCAAGGATATTCTGAAAAGGACACAATGGAGGCTGCTGGACTCTATACAGAGAAGAGGCATTAATGAATTCCTGTTGCATAGGAATCAGTGTGGAGGGAATCAGTAGGGTTGTGGTGTGTTTATAAGTTTCTGCCTCTTGTTTTGGTGCTAATGAAGTACACACTGTCTGAAATTATTATTTCTGGGATTACAGTGCTGCCTGGAGTGCTAGAAAGTAGTTCATGTATCCAGAAAGGCTTCCATAACTCAATAAAGAAATTAGCAGAGTATTTAGAAGTCAGTAATCCATGTACACTACAAGAGCAGGCCTTTGCTTGATTTAGAAATACACTAGCAATTATTTTACTATTGCTCACATACGTACACTGTCTGTCTTAAAATTAATTCATATATATTTTAAAAAAGAACAGGTTTAAGCAGTGCACCATCAGTTATTGTACTAATGATCACATAGCGGACAGACTGTCCATCTCACCCACTGTGGCAAGAGGTTCTTGCCCTGAGTCTCACAGATGTTATGCAATGCACAGCCTGCAGAAGTAAGTGTGGGAATGTTCAACTCATTGAGATTAAGCCTTGTCATAAGACACTTCCACCTGCCCTTCAGTCTCCGAAAGGCCACACCACATTCATTCTGCAACTGCTCCAGTGATAGCTAAACGTTTCTTTGCATGTTTCCAGCTTATGATGTATGGCTTCATGAGCCAGGGAAATAAAGGGTAGGCAGGGCCACCAGAATCGTGATTGGCACAGAAAACCATCTGTGTTAACTGAAAGATGCAGGAAAAAAAGTCCCTGCTTTGAGCATCTAAAAATGTCTGGTGTTTCTAAAAGTCCAAGTGTTTTGGGCTTTTCTGGACCAGCCAATGTTTATGTCAGAAAAGTATCTATGGCCATCCACGAAGGGCTGCATAATCATTGAGAAGTAGCCCTTTTAGTTTATATATTTAGAGGCGAGGCAGGTTGGGGGTGGAGAGTACAGAATAGGGATATGCTTCTCATCTTTTGCCCCAGCACGGTTAGGGAAGCCCAGCTCACTGAATCCATCTGTTATTTCCTGCACATTGGCCAGCCTGATGACCCTGTCTAGCAGGACATGCTTTATCACCTTGCACACCTTGGTGATGACTAAACTCTCCCCCACAGTGGATTTTTCCAATATTAAATTGACTCCCCACCAATCAGGGGTTGTGAACTTTCACATAGTGAGCACCACTCATTTCCCCACGATAAAGGCAGCTCTCATATTAGTGTTTCTGTGCTGTGGGACAGGAACAAACTCCAGAAATGTACCTTTCCACATCCAAAAATAGTGGAGCAGTTGCTGGTCATCCCAGAGCTGCATGATGATTCGGCCCCACCACTTGATGCTCAGTGGATGGGCCCAAAACTGCCACTCCACTGACTGCCTTTGTTCCATGAATAGTACTGATGATGTGTCCGCTGCATTCGCTGTCCAGTCATCCTCAGTTGAGTCTTGAGAGCTGCACCCTTGCAAATGTAACAGGATCATATGCAATTCCCTTGCAATGGTAAAGAGCAGTATGTTTCTCTGTTCTGCAGCCATGTTTGCAGTGGTGAGTGTGTAAAAATGTGAGAGGGGAGGGGTGAGCAGTTGATAATGGCATAGAACAGAGGGAATTGTGGGCCATTCTCCAAGGTACATACAGGTATCCAGCAATGCACAGCAACTGCTCCACAGCAGCAGAAATTTTGCAAAAATAACACAGCTCTGAGGACACCGGGAAGCCTTCGCACAGTACAGCAGACTTTTTGCCACTCCTGCTTGATGGCACACAATGCTTTGTGGACACAATGCACTGGCATGAGTGGACAAGTGTGAATGCACTCTCCTGAAATAGCTTTGTCAATGGCACTGTGCTGGCAGAACTTTTACTGGGGCAACTTTCTAGTGTAGGTAAGCCCGCAGAGTAAACATTGTAACTCACCATCCTAACTCCTGCTGTGGCCCTCACTGAACCATCACCTTTATTGAGGTCCTTGGCGGTTGGTATTTGTTTCCTTCTATGATTATCACAAGATCAGAGGGGCTGAGTTTCCCTTTTTCTGTACTTTGTGCCTCAATTGACCTAGATCAGTGATCCCCTTAGGGGTGTGCAGAGGAACGTTCGGGGGGCACAGTGGGGCGCAGGCCAGCCCCCACGGGAGACGGGGAGGGAGTGCGCCCCCTGGCCCCCCCCAGCTCTGCTCCAGGCCAGCCCCTAGCTGCAGCCCTGCTCCGTGGCTTCCGGCCCTGACCAGGGCCTGTGGCTCTGCTCCCAGCCCTGGCCCCAGCCTCAGCCCCTGGCCACGGCTCTGCTTCTGACCCCAGACCCACCCCTTGCTGTGACCACAGCCTTGGCTCCCTTACCCCTGTCTGCACCGCAGCTCCTGGGGGTGAGGGGCATGGATGGGGCGGGGAGCACAATGTAAAAAGTTTGGGGACCACTGACCTAGATGGACTCTTGAGGGCCATTACCATTTAGGCCCTTTTGGAATTCTTCCCTACTCCTCTAACTCGATAATACCCAGCAATCAGCCTCCATTCTGGAGGACTGGACAAGGCTTCCTTCTTAAACCCTTCAAGAGTTCTTGATTGGCAGGCTCTGTTGCCTGTGTACAATAGCTATGCATAGCCCATAGCGGAATATATTGCTTACATAGCTCTGCCTGCCCTGCTGCCCATTGAGCAAGAGGATAAGTTTCAGAAATGTAAGTTAGCTCTCCCATAATTCAGCATAGACCACCTCTGCCAGGCCAACCCAGATTTGCATTTGTTCTTGTCCATCTTTAATAAACTGTATTAAAGTGCCTTTCTGCTTGGTCTGTGGAATTGAACATGCAGGCCTCACTGAATGTCATCTTGAATTGAGGCCTTACTGCCTTTTTCTTTAAAGATCTAATCTCTTTGACAATAAAGATGATGGTCCAGGGAAGGCCACAGCAGGAGTTAGCGTGGTGAGTTACAATGCTTACTCTGCGGCCTTATCTACACTAGAAAGTTGTCCCAGTAAAAGTTCTGCCAGCACAGTGCTACTGACAAAGCTATTTCAGGAGAGTGCATTATTTTAGCTCCTTATATAGTTCCCTGGGGCAACAAATACTAGTGAAAATCACAAATATGGGTACAGAGATATTCAGATTTATTTGAATTCCTGCAATACTGAAATGCACAGACCTAATATCTGTATGTGTACCCAAGTATTACTTTTGCAACAGAAGGTTCAGTACAATGTCACACTCTTCTCTCTCTCAGAGAATCAAGTGCTACTCAGATATTTTACACAATATATTCTATACAGAGACCTCCACCAGAAAACTGTGCCATTTTTTCCTTTTTAATGTTGTGTAATGCTGAAAACTTCTGTCTTTATATTCATGAATATAAAGAGCACTCACTGAAATAAAAGTTATACAATTCTCTCTGGAGCACCTTTGTCATTTGGATCATCCTGGGACCAAAGCAGTAGCTTGGAATACGCTGATAACACTTCCCATACTTCAGATTCCAGAACAACAGCTGGTAGGAATTTTGTGATGGATAGAATTCTTAAAATATTACATGATGCAGCAGGCTGAATTCAGACTCTGCATAGCAATGAAGTACATTCAGAAACTCCTGTGTTCTAATCATGGCTCTGTCACTGACTTGTGTGACCTTGGGCAAGTCATTTAACTTCTCTGTGCCTTAGCTTCCCCTTCCGTAGAGGAAGTAATATGTAATAAACAAAACAAAACAAAAAAAGTAGAAAACAACAATTAATGTTCTCTCAAATCATATTTGATTGTTGGATCAGTGCTGTGGCTATTGAAGAGTCCATTCTTTGATCATGCTCCTAAAGTGTGACACTTAGGGAATAATAAAATGGTGTAGAATCACTAATGAGAAAAACCCTTCATTTGTTTAGTCTAGAGAACATGAGAAATGGCAATACAGTACAAGAAATGTTATCTAAAACTTTAAAAAAAGTTGATTCTGTTTTATGTGATGGACAGACACATAAACCTGAATACTTTGCTTGGCAAACTGACATACTGACAAGTATTAAAGAAGGCCTTTGTTGCAGATTAAAAGGATCTATGGATTTTTTTGTCGCCTCTTTTATGGATTTTTTTTGTCGCCTCATCTGTCTATATGCAGAACATTTTTGTTGATTTCCAAACATTCAAGATGCCAAAAATATTACTGAACGAACATTGCTTTTTTTAAAAACATAATTTACTTAGATTCCATATTTTTTCTCATTTAATGTTTTCTTTCCCTTTGAGTAGCATTCTTTTTGCCAACATTCACATAAAATTCCCAGTTTTCTTAAAGAGCCGATGTTTGCCAAAACAGTAACCTCATAGATTGTTTTCTTGTCAGTAATGCTTTTAATCATAGTTTTGGCAGAGCCTTGAAACATGCCCTTTCTCAAGAAAGAGTTGTCTGGACTAGAGAAGTATTGGCATTAGAAAAGGGTTGTCATAGTGATTGAAACTTCCTCATTGACATTCTTCCGGAAAAGTAGGCTGCAAGATGCATCTTTGTAGTGCTTTTTTTAAAGCAGGGGACCCTTTAAATTGAAGAGCTCATTTCATTGTCTAAATGCAGATTTCTGTCACTTGTAAAACAATGGTGGTCTGGAGAACTGTTTGTGTATCAATGCTTATTTTAATTACTTTCAACAAGAAGTGTCTCAGTGGGAATTAAGTTTCAATTTCACTGGTATTGCCAGGCTCAGATTTTTAGGCCTATGCATGGATCACAGCTTGGTTCCCTAGATTCATAGAAAAAAGCCGCTAAGAAGACACTCAGATTTAATACTTAGCCATGAATGACCAGCTATGAGCAAGCTTGAAAAGCACAGCTTGGGAAATCTTCCCTGTTAGATGTTCAGTTGTTTGAGAAGAGCTAGTGAAGGTCCAGCATTACTGTGATCTCCCAGGCACACAGACAGACAGTCATGGCGACTGTGAATTACGCTAGAGAGATGTGTGTGCAGTTTATATTTTTAAATTTTATTTAGAGCATATGGAGGATACTAAACAATGCATTTATAGACTAAACCCAAGCATCTTTACATAGAAAACACCATTTGGCTCAGCATACCCTACATATATTTAAATCATTGTTACTTCTGTATTATATTGGTATTTACAGAAGAAGAGCACGAAGATATTCTTAGGATAGGGTCTTAATTGTGCAAGAAAGTATATCTAGTTGGATGAACTGGGACGAGACAAGAGTAGTACTTGTGGCAGGACAAGCATGAGAAAGGGGGATATAAAAGTTCTTCTGGCAGAAAGTATCCATGCATACTTGGGCTCCTCTGGTATGACTTATTGCATACTTTTATTAAGGGAGAAATCAGAACTAAGGTTTGTCAAGACTAAACTCTGGGCAACATGGGCCTGTATGCCAAGGGCGCACTTTTTTGACCTAACCGTCCCACAGAAAAAGTCTCATCCTGTGCCCTTTGAGGGCAATGGCAAAATGCCCATTGATTTCAGTGGTGCAGAATCAGGCTTTAACACTACCCCCCAAAAAAATCCAACCTGAAGTTCAATCCCTGATGACATGAGGGAGAGAAACAGATTTTTTTGTATATTTAGTCATTTCTGGAAGTGCTCAAGTCCTGCTGTAATGAGTACCTAATAAGAACCTAGCTCTTGCTCCCCCTGAAATCAATGGGATTTTTGCCATTGACTTTAACAAGAGCAGATTGGTCCCTACTATATCTCTTGATTTCTGAAAGAGTTTGTAAGGATTTTCTTCAAAAGTATATTCTTGCAGAAGTGCTCAGCCGGGACTCACTTGTTTTACTTCCTTTCTGTAAATGGAGCTTTGCCAAACAAAAGATGGTGACTTCATTATTCGTGTATTGGGAAAATGCATCTGAGTGGGAGCAGGGCTTGCTTTTGACTGTTATTGGACTCAGATCTGGTGTGTGTTTGGAGATATTAAAGGTGACCTTTAAGCTTTTCAAACTGTGCCATACATGTGCCCTCATTACCGTGCCCATACTCCACGCCCTCTGATACCCTTTGGCAATCTCAGTGGAGTTTCCAAAGATTGAATGGCCAAGTAAACTGAACCCATGCTCCTAGAAGTCACCCATAGGTCAGTGTTGGAGCATGGAGCATGGTGGCTGTGTGGAGAAGCTGGCATGATTGCTGCTGCCTCTCTTAAAACTCTACAACTGTCAGTCTGCATAGTTGCTCGATCCTTTCTTTGGGGCTCAGCAATGATGCAGTATAACTTAAATGTGGTCTGCTTTATTATCTCAGTGTACGTCTGTGCTTGTCTAACATCCATTTCCTATTTGGGGCCCAGATACACAGTGAATGGCTCACTCAAATGCTTAGATTACTGTTGTGGTTTATATAGATTAGTAGCCCCCACAGGCTCCAATCAGGATTGACAGATGCTGCTGTTTGTTTATTAATTAAAGTTTGTACCCATAACACTTACAGTAACTATACCCCTGTTCCTGTTTTTATGTCACACTTCAAAAACCCCAGTGTTCTGCCTTTCGTGCAAGTTGCTGTGTTACAATATTTAACAAGATTCCATTTCTGGGCAAATATAAATTAATTTCAGTGATGGATTTTAGGCAGCACAAAATGGTGATATTTGAAGGAGCTCCTTCATAAAGTAGTCACTATAGATTAATAGTAATTCAAGTATGTTATTCCAAACAAAACAGATCTGACCTTTCTCCTCCAGTTTCCTAACGTTAAGGGAAATTCAAATCTGGATTCAGTTCTGAGCTTTGTGGCTTGAGCGAATACATGCCTTACTATTCCATCTACATTTATTATCCACATGAGAAATTACTACAAATACACGCTGTAAAATCCTTTAAAAAGAGCAATAGAGGCAGGCAGGGAAATCAAGTTTAATATTCTCTTTATTATTGCTACCACCAGCACATATATCCTCTCCTGCTGCAGCTAAAATTTGCTGGTTTCCTTGTCCACCTTCACCAGTCACCATGTGAACACATGTATTTGTTTCATTCTGCAGACTTTTCTCCATTTCCCTGGTCTATCTGGCATTTGGTAATTTGAACAAGTGCTCAGTGAATATCATTGTCTCCTTAGTTACTCATAAACAGTCTGAGTGGCAGACCTGCTAAATAGAAAAGGACTGAACCTTTCAGAGGGCTCACCCGTTACTGTGGTAACCAAGAGTGCTATGCTACATTTGTAAATGTGATCTTTGACCATACTAGAGGGGTGTGGAGGAATTTTCACAGCTCTAGAGAAGACAAAACTCTAATAGTTAGGATGTAAAAGGTTATCTGATACAAGCCAGATGAAACAGAGGCTTGTTCTGTTGAAAAGCATACATCTCTGCTCTGCAATGAGAAAAAGCATCCAAGTTCTTTCCTTTCCTTTTCCTTTTCTTATGAAATATGAGTGAAGACTTTTTTCCTCTTTATAATTTTCTTAAACATGTTTCCTTTGGCTCTAGTATGAGCCTCAGGAATGATGACAATGCTTTTCATCATTGATTAATTACAAGATATATAAGGCATTTGAGTTGGCCATTATGCCTGTGTGTATTAGAAAGAAATTTAATTCCTGTGTTCTCATCAGTGCCAGTTAAGTGATCTCTTTTAACAAGTGTGATCAATCCAAGCCTCAGAGTAATTATCATGTTTAATATCCTGAGCAAGAAAGTGTACCTACAAAAAAAGCAGCACCGGGTTGTATGCATACAGATTTAGGAACAAAATAACGCACAGAACACCACTTCATTACTTCATGACTATTCAGCAAACACAATATTTTAGTGTAAAAGTCAGAGTAAGGGGTGTATCACAAGTGGGAGGATGTGTGTCCAGAATACCTTGTGCTCCACTGATTCTTGGCTGCATAATGGCCCCTGGTGAGATGGTACGAGCCAGTTTAATATAGTTTCCATCTGGGGCCAAACTGGTCCTTACTTCTCCCAGAATTAGGGGAATGCAAGAGTGGCTCTGTCCTCCTCCCCCTGTTGGGTCTTGTGCCAAACAGCTCAGGATGGCAGGGAGGGGTTGGGGGTTAGTGTGCACACACTTTTTGCTTCCAAAGTCATGTTGCAGAAGTAGGGTTTGAGGAAGGAGATGAGGATAGAATTTAGGAGGATGTCCCAAGCAGAAGGTACAGAGATGTCTGTGTAGGAAGGGGAACCAAGGGATCAAAATTGGTGTGGTTGGTGTGATTTGTGCATCCTTATGGGCTAAAGTGCCCCAAACTGGAGTTAGTAGTCCAGATATGGCCTCACCATGGTTTTGTACCATCACCATGGTTTTGTACCATAGCATACTGGATTCCGTTTAGTGTAGCCAAGAATCCTATTAGCCCTTTTTTCCCTTGATAGCATCTGTCATTTTAATTGGCAGTACATTTTAGTTACCCAGCATCATATGTGTTGTTTTAGATGTCAACTGCATTACTTTACATTTGCTTGCATTAAAATCCATCTGCTATTTCATAGGCCACTTCATTAAGGCCAAACACTACTGGTTTTAGAGAATCACACAAGTTGTTCTGCATAAGTCGGTGGCTCTTTTCACAAGAGTGAGGTGATCCCTAATGTATTCCTAGCCTTCTGTACGCAATCTGTTACTGCTTTCCTTTAACTTTTTTTGGAAGTTTCACAGGACTTTGTAAGACAAAAATAGTGTACACGGATTAAATTGAAGTGAAAGCATCTCTCATCATGATAGATCTCTCAATAAGTCACTATATTTTTCATGTTTCTAGAATGTAATATGATGCTGAGCTGATACCAGGTTCATAAAATAAATACCTCCTTTCAAATGTAAACTAGTTTATGGTAGGTTTTAGCTCAAAGAACTTTTCAACAATCAAGTTGGAAAGGGCCCAGAATAGTTTTGGAACACAGAAAGTACAATGGCACATTATTTATATTACCACTGCTATGGCAATAGTAAACAGGAATAATTTTGGAAATGCAAAGAAATCTCTCATGCTAAGATCCTTGTGTCTACACACACAAAAGTGTTCCAAACTATTTTTGGAGCAGTCCTGCTTTTATCAGGGTTAAATCCTAATTTTAATTTTAACTTTCAGCCTGAACTGTGGAATGCATAGTTAGTTAGAGGCCAACACGTTGCTTGAGACAGTTTAGAACAGCACTAGTATGGATGCATGGCAAATTGGCCAGGGTGAATCATGATTCAGCCTGACTGGTATGGGTTCAATGCATGGTTTCCAGTTAAACCAGTACAGTTACAAATAGTGAAACTACTCTGTAGTGCAGACAAGGCCTTAGTAGAGATACCATAGCACTATCACCTAGCTTTAGAATTCTGTAACCATGAAAAATGTGGGGTAATTTCCATCAATTTTGTGGCGAGATCCTGCAAATTCCTACTCGTGTGAATGGTCCTTTCTCATCTGAGCAGCTCCATTAAATTCATTGGGACTATTGGTGTGAGTACAGGCCTGCAGAATCCCAGTCAGACTTCATGTTCTCACAAGACCAGGGAATTTATTACAGGCAGCTGATCTTTCTACTGTAGTCTTTAAATGGTTCTCTTACAATTCTGACCAGTTGCTTGATTGTCCTGTATTTATGCTTATTTTGCCTTTCTGGATATTCCTCGGTGTTTATGCTGTTGAGATCCATTGTTATCAGAACCAATATTGTGATAAAAGTAATGTCCTAAAAATAATTTCTATAACTGAAATACTAAGTTTACTTATACAGTGACTCTAACAGGCTGCCATATCCTATTTGTCGCTGGTTAGGATTAACTACTTTTGTTCATCCATCAGGAACATCTGTTCATCATTTATACCCTGTCTGGTTGTTTTATTAAGGATATTACACTGATATAAATTCCTTGGGACAGGGACTAGCTTCATTTTTTTGTCTTGTACAGTATGGAGCACATAATTGATGCCTTATTAACAACAACAACAACAGTAATAGTAATAGTAGCAAGTTCCACTCAGAAGCCAGCAGGCGTAATAGGCAGGCTATGGCTTGACAGTTGTTGCACCCAATAATGGATTTCACTCAGGAGCTAGCAGGCCCAGTGGGAAGACCATGCCTGTCAATTCCTTGGTGCCCTAAATGGACAGAGGGGTAGAGAGATGGTAGGGGGACCTGAGCCTCCCACCAGGTCCTGGCCCAGGACTCAAGAGGGGGCATGGAATGACTGTTGCCTCTTCCTAGTGCTCCTAATGTGCTTCCTGTTGCACCAGACTTCCCTGAGCTGCTTCCTACCTCCCCACTTTCTCTTTGGTTTGGGATGTGTCACAGCCTGATTTCCACCCAGCAGGAGTCAACTGGACATTTCCCAGCTCTCTTCCTAGTGTCCAGTTATTCTCCCTCAGCAGGGAGTGGGGGAGGGAAAAGGGTCATTCCTCTGTCCTCCCAGTTGGGTCTCACCTATAGTTCAGACCTTCTCCTATAGATCAGTTTGTCCCCAGAAGCTGCAAACTGGCTTCCTCCCTTCAGATAGCCTCTCCTTCACTCTCCCTCCTTGTTTGACTGTCAGAGTCCCCTTTTGAGCAGATCCTCCACTTGAAGCAGGCACCACAGCTGCTGAAGGACGGGGTCCTCTTGGCCCAGTACCGCTCCTTCACTCCCTTAGTCTCTGTGTGAGGTGCAAACCTTACTACACAGTTCTAATTAAACTCCCATTGAAATCAGTTGTTCTGGAGGGCACTTAGCCCTTTTTCAATATCAGGCCTTGTAATGTCTTTTTTACTTATAGCGGGTCAAACTAACTTGCTGACTGTAGTAGATTCCTAGATTCCAAGGCCAAAAGGGACCATTGTGATCATCTAGTCCAGTGGTTCTCAACCTATTTACCATTATGGGCTGCATCCAATACTACCTCTATGGCCCTGAGGATGTCACATGGGTCACAGCTCTGTGCTGATTGGGCCACAAGCAGCCTGCAGGCCACAGGTTGAAAACCACTGATCTAGTCTGATTTTTATGTATAATACAGACCATAGAACTTATCCAAAATAATTCCTAGAGCATATCTTTTAGAAAACATCCAATCTTGATTTAAGAATTGTCAGTGATGGAGAATCCACCACAACCCTTGGGAATTTATTCCAATGCTTAGTTACTCTCACCATTAAAAATTTATGCCTTATTTCCAGTCTGAATTTGTCCAGCTTCAACTTCCAGCCATTGGACTGTATTACACCTTTCTTTGCTAGATTGAAGAGCCCATTATTAAATATTTGTTCCCCATGTAGATACTTATAGACTGTGATCAAGTCACCCTTTAACCTTCTCTTTGTTAAGCTAAATAGACTGAGCTCTTAATCTGTCACTATAAGGCTTGTTTTCTAATCCTTTAATCATTGTTTTGGCTCTTCTCGGAACCCTCTCCAGTTTATCAACATCCTTGAATTGTGGGCACCAGAACTGGACACAGTATTACAGCAGTGGTTGCATCAGTGCAAAATGCAGAGGTAAAAAAACCCTTCTGCTCCTACTTGAGATTCCCCTCTGTATGAGTCCCAGTATCACATTAGCTCTTTTGGCCACAGTGTCACACTGGGAGCTCGTATTCAGCTGATTATCCACAACGACCCCCAAATCTTTTTCAGAGTCACTGTTTCCCAGGATAGAGGCCCCAATTCTGTAAGTAAACACAGGAAGTCACTGGGTTCTATTCTGCCATGTTTTATAGTACATGCAGCTGCACTGAAGTGAATGAGATTACACAGTATGTAAATCAATGCAGAATTTGGCCCATAGTTTTAAAGACGCTAATGGTCCTGCCATTTTTATTTACTCAGTTATAGTTTGTGTGGTCACTCAAGGAAATTAGTAGCTCTTTCAAGAGGATTTTGGTTTTGCTTTATAAAATGTTTTATTTTCCCCCAGTGTTTTTTATAATGAATTCCTGAAAACATCAGCAGCAGGGTTCATTGTGTGTACATTGCATATACTTCCATTGTCATTTAATATAATTGTCTTGCTAAACATCAAACAATTTTAGGAATCAAAAACCTTCATTAGGATACATTTAGGACTGAAAGTGTGTATCTATGGAATCTATCTGACACTGAGAAAATATAGTATAATTTCAAGAGAATAACTCTTCTGCCTCAAAAACATTTCAAAAGTATGTAAGTCTGGAAATGAACAGTTAAAGAGACACAGCAACTTTATACATACAGTACAGTCTTTCCCCATTTACTGTTGCCCCATGCAAACTACCCTGTGCGAATGTGTGGCCTGCAAAATTTCTTGTGGAACTAGGGTAAAATTCGGACTCCAGTGAAGTCAATAGGAGTTTTGCTACTATCTTCAATGGTCCCTACTTTGAGCCTTAACTATTGAATGACTACTACCGCTACAGAATGGTGCAAGTTGTATGTTGATGAATCTGGGAAAGATAAGTTTAGATCTAAAATTCTGACAGATAAGGTCTGTCCTCCAGGTTCAAAGTTTCGTTTTCTGAACAGTTTCTGAACTGATGCAGGATATCCATGATTTATATTCACCATTAGAGCTTGCTGTTTTATATATAGTTCAGGGAATGAGGAAAATGTCACAGTGGGCCTGATCTACCCCATCTCTGGAAAAACCCATATGGGGGGAAAAGATGCTTGAAACATGATGTAAGGACCTTGGTATAGTATGGCTGTCATGTTGCCCCTCCACCACATGACATTTATGGCCCTTTGACAATCTGTCAGAGCTGATGTGCGATGTAAATTGCTGCTGCTCTGTCTCTTTCTTGCAGGGCACTATTAGTTAGGATCAGCTTCTGATTTAATTTACTCTGTCTGTATACTGATGTAAACTCCACTAGAGGCCATGGTACCACTCTGGATTTATACCAGTGTAACTGAGATTAAATTTGTGTCTTATTTCATGGAAATCTAATATAAACAGGCATAACGGAGAGCAGAATCAAAGCGGTGAAGTGACGTTAGCAGGTAAAATTTGGGGATGGTGGTTGGTGATTAAGTATGCACAGTGGGAGGAAAGCAGGAGCAGTGAAGGTCTCCCATTTTCTTTCATAATTTGCGACACTCTTTGTTGTTGTTACTAAAGCTAACCTGTGTCCAAGTAAAAGAAAGTGAAATGGAGACTAGCTTTATTGGGCTTGATCCCCAGAGGGTGCTAACTTCAGTGGGAGTTGCAAGGGCTCAGAATCTCTCAGGACCAGCCCCTTTGTATCTTAGGCCCCTCTCCCCCATTTTGTTTGTAGTTTCTCACTTGGAGATGATGTGACTGCTGTAAGCGGATCACTGCTTTCCTTTGGTGCAGATGATTAAAGCATTTGCAAAATGTGAGTGACTGTTATTGGGTGACTGTGTGTCTACTGTAAATGGTGATAATTTAACTGTGGTCTTTAAATAAGCTCCTATACCAGTTTAAGGTGTTGCTGTTACAGTTAATGGGACTTTGGCATCCAAATTCTCTAGGCAGCTTTGAACTTCTCAGCCTAAATTAAAAAAGAAAAAGAAAAAAGAAAAAGGCTGCTAAGCTAATGTTAGGGGTCTAACTTAAGGCCACAAAAACAAGAGGATTCAGCATCATTATCTCTATCTGTCGTACTTGGGTATTACAGCTAATATGATTCTTTACAAGAGGACCTCAAACCAATGTGTGATCCAGGCCTTGGATAAAAAACCAATCACGTTAACAAACAGATATGTAACATGTTCTGTACGAGATTTCTCAACCTCCTGTGTTTTCATTTCAGAATCGCTTGCTTTTATTAAAAAAGATGTTTCAGCTACATAACATGAGGCTCTTTCAGCTGTACACCATGTTGCGCCAGTTTTAATACAGAACCTAAGGCCCAATTCTGCCATACTTACATTGAGGGTCCCTTTGTTCCAAGAATAGTCCTAATGAAATTACTGGAAGTAAGGTGTTACTCAACATGAGTTAATGTGGCAGAACCAACTGTTAGTAATTGATTGGCCTGACCAGGAGGCTCCTGCTAGTTCAGCTGAAATATTGACCATTTCCAAACTCTAATATATGGCCCATATCAAAACTCAGCCAAAGCTGTTTTCAGTCAGAATATGAAAAACACTTTTGTCACTCAAAGAACTACTTAGGGCTAGTCTACACTGGCAATGCTAAAGCACTGCCGTAGCAGCGCTTTAACGTGGCTTGTGTGGTTGCGGTGCAGCGCTGGGAGAGAGCTCTTCCAACGCTCTAAAAAAATCACCTCCACGAGGGACCTAGCTACCAGCGCTTGTCTACACTGGCAATTTGAGTGAAAAAGTTGCAGCGCTGTAAATTGCCAGTGTAGACAAGCCCTTACAAAAGTATAGCTGGAAAAGTCATCTGGAGCATTGGGAAAAGTGCGTTATGGGCTGGATCCTGCACCGTTTGAGCTAATGTGAGTTTTAACTTTAGCGTGGATGGGAGAAAGTGCAAGCCTCAGGCCTGATCTACACTAGAAGATTAGGTCAGTTTAACTACGTCAGTCAGGGGTGTTAAAAATCAGGAGTGTTTAAGCCAACCTAAGTCTCCATGTAGACAGCACTAGGTCGATTGGAAGAATTCCTCTATTAACCTAGCTACTGCCTCTCAGGGAGGTGGATTAGCTACGCTGATGGGAGAACCCTTCCTGTTAGCATAGGTAGTATCTACATTGAAGCACTACAGCTGTGCTGTTGTAGAATTTTAAGTGTAGGTAAGCCCTTATTTGCTGGGGTCTGAGGACCCAACTGCGCAACTCTTATGGTAATGAGTATTTACTCTCGTGAATAATCCCATTAACTTCATTGGGGCTACTCATGTGAGTAAATGCTTACCAACTTGAACAAGAGTTGCATAACTCAGCCCTAAATTAAAATTCATCAACTAATTTACGCGATCATTTATTTTAAATGATGCAAGACAAGACTTGTGCGCCATATTTCAGGCTGATGAGATCTGAAGAGCTTTATAATAAAACAGCGACAGACTATAAACTACAACAACACTGTAGGGGACAGCTATAATTAGGTGGAGCTATAAAATGGTGTACTGTGAGCATGCATTGTCAACATACTTCACTTTCAGAATTTTAATTAGGAGTTAAGAAGTTTACATTTGATGAGCAAAATTCTCCTCTGAAGCCTCTGCACACAGCTCCTATTGACTTCAGTAGGATTTGATTTCAATAGGAATTGCATGCGTGTTTCTGATGGCAGAACTTGGCTCAATGTATTATGTTCGCAAATACTCCAAGAGGGAATTTCATGCCAGAGACCACTTTCTAATCTGTCTGATTTAAAGATAATACATTCATTGTTCACATGGTTTTCATAACTTTTCTCACTGTGTTTTGCTAAATACCACAGAGACTTTTATTTGACTAATGTCTTCTCCATGATAGCTCTTTTTCTCTTCCCAATTGATCTTCCAGTAGAGCTGTAGGGCTAAATTCTCCCTGACTGACCCCTTGTACAACCTCCTTGACCTCAGTGGATTGCGCAGTGTATAAATCAGTACAGAATTTGGCATGTAGTATTGAGTTTGTAATATATTAATAATGTAATAAGCTCAGGAATATGACTTTACTGCAGGATCATGCAGGGGTAGCAATGCTTTGAGGGAGAAAGCCCTGATTAGTTGTTTTAATATCTGCAATAATAGCAAAAGAGTCACAGAAAATTACTTGCCAAATACAATATATTTCTTTTAAAAACATGCTTTAAAAAACTTGCTACAGTTTAAAAGTGTTTCTTTAAAAGAAGCACTGCCAGACTTCAGCAAAACTTACCTACATTTTGTGCAAAGCTAGTTCACCCTCATTACTTTTTCTATGGAGCATTCCCTTTTCCTATTTATCATCATGAACCAGGAGAAAAGTGGGGTGTGAAGAGAAGCTGTTTCCATTCTAATCAACCAATTAATTTGTGGCCCTATTTTGATCCCCTTGCATGTGTTGGTTAGCAGTGATTCACATGAGTAGCCCCACTGATTTCAATAGCATTGCAGGGGTAGGTATCTCCTGACCTCCATGGTCTGTAGGGCAGCACGAATCCTACAGGTTGCCCACTGGCTACTGCCATGATGGTTCTCTTCAAAAGCTTTATGTTTCTGACATTTATGTGACGAGGATTTATAAACTGGTTAATACTTCCTAATTAAATAGTATAAATATATATTTATATTGATTATGTTTTAATTATGTTAATCTGTTCAACTACATTGCCCTGTGGAGATTTCCCAGAGAATGAGTTTGTCTCTCGGACAGCTGTGTCCCAAACTGTAGTTTAAGATTATGACTTTGAATTTGGACCTGACATGAATGGGAAGCCAGTGGGGTTGCAAGGGCCAGATATGTAGCACTCTGCATGGATACAGATTTATATCCATGGATATAAATCGGTATCCGTGGAACCGCAGGGCTCTCCCAGGAACTGCAGCGGTGAAAGGAGCCCTGCACGGATACAAATGTATACCCGCGGATGCGGATATCTGTGGATATAAATCAATATCCACGGAACCGCAGGGCTCTCCCAGGAACTGCAGCGGTGAAAGGAGCAAAACATGGGGCCACCGCTCCCAGGAGCCAGCGCCCCATGCCAGCAGCTCCTCCGGCGCAGCTGTACTGGCCCCAGCCCCGCCCCTAGCCCTGCCCCCTTCCCTTCCACACAGCTGTCTGTGTCTCCTGTCTGAGGGCGTGTGTGCCCCTTGAACACAAGAACCAGGGACAGCTGCCGGTGAGCCTGGTGCCCATGCAGCCACACCAGAGGAGCTGCCAGCGTGAGGCGCTGGCTCCTGGGAGCGGCGGCCCCACATTCTGCTCCTTTCACTGCTGCGGTTCCCGGGAGAGCCCTGCGGTTCTGTGGATACCGATTTATATCCACGGATAGNTCCGTGGAACCGCAGGGCTCTCCCAGGAACTGCAGCGGTGAAAGGAGCCCTGCACGGATACAAATGTATACCCGCGGATGCGGATATCTGTGGATATAAATCAATATCCACGGAACCGCAGGGCTCTCCCAGGAACTGCAGCGGTGAAAGGAGCAAAACATGGGGCCACCGCTCCCAGGAGCCAGCGCCCCATGCCAGCAGCTCCTCCGGCGCAGCTGTACTGGCCCCAGCCCCGCCCCTAGCCCTGCCCCCTTCCCTTCCACACAGCTGTCTGTGTCTCCTGTCTGAGGGCGTGTGTGCCCCTTGAACACAAGAACGAGGGACAGCTGCCGGTGAGCCTGGTGCCCATGCAGCCACACCAGAGGAGCTGCCGGCGTGAGGCGCTGGCTTCTGGGAGCGGCGGCCCCACATTCTGCTCCTTTCACCACTGCGGTTCCCGGGAGAGCCCTGCGGTTCCGTAGATACCGATTTATATCCACGGATATCCGCATCCGCGGGTATACATTTGTATCCGTGCAGGGCTCTACAGGTATGTGCTTGCACTGGCCTATGTTGGTGATGTTCAGGACTGTTGCCTGGTGAACTGGTTGTAACCTTGATGTGGCAGTTACATTCAGTCTCAGGTACAGAGAGCTGGTGGTGGCTAGAGTGTGGATGACTCCAGGGTAGGTTATTGTCTGGGAAGAAAGGACACCATCTCCTTAAGAGAGCAAAGTCTTTTTGTGATATCCAATTAAATGTGGTTTGCTTCAGTTAAAATAATTAACTCAGAGCACTAGGAAGACTTGATGCAACAATCTTATCCAACAAGGTTTAGCAATTTCTATCCTGGTAGCTGAAAGGACTGTTCTTAGGAAGTGGAAGTCAGGATCTGCCCCCCAGGTCCTCAAGTTTTGCAGCGTTACTGAGTGAATGCCCACCCGAGTTGTTCTGTCTTTTTCAGTTGTCTGTTCCACAGCCATCACTCTAGCAGCTGATGGAAAAGATGGCTTGATGCAAGGACTAACTGAAAATAACATGGAAAGATTTGGCTGCATATGAAGGAACTACACACTTTAGCTTCCAGCCCCAAGATCCTCTTTGCCCCCAAATCTCCAGTCCTCAAGGGCAGACAATGTGATTTTTTTGTTCATTGTTTGAAGTTTTTCTGGGACTAGGGGAATAAGGAAGTGCATAATGTAAGGCCTCTTTATTTTTAAAATACTTGTCTTTGTGTATTTTGTATAACTTGTGCTGACTATCTTTATGCATAGTTATCTGCAATTCAATAGTACATAATTAGCTGTAATTGCTATGCCTTTTTGGCCCTGATTTTTATCAGTCTCATTTTTTCCTCTGATTAATTGCAGGCACTATTAACTGAAGTCCCAGTTGCATCCTTTAGGTGCTTAGCCTCCTGATTTGAAGGTGCAGCCTAGTACATAGGCATCTAAAGGTATGCCTTCACTACAGAACTAGCACAGGCTTTTACTCAAGTGTTACTTTTACTCAACCTCTCTCCTGTTCACACAAACAAACCTTTCCCCTTTGTTAAGTGGTGCTGTCAGCCCAGGCTAGCTGGCACAGTTGAGGGTGTGGGTTTAGAGCACAGGTTCTGCTTTCACTTGACCTGGTATCTGCCCACTTTACAGTACATGCTCAGGCTAAATCACTTGAATGCTGAAAGTCCTCCAGTCCTTCCTGCAATTCCTCCCATGTGCCCAGAAGGACGGACAAGTTCTCCTATGATTCACTGGGAAAGAATCATAGAGTGGCTCAGCTTACTGCAGCACAGCGACCCATTGGATATGCCCCAGAAGTCCTAGTGACGTACCCGGGGAGTGCAGCACCAGTGATGGCACGTTAACTTGGGTAGAGCTTTGCAGTCTGGCTGCTCACACCCAGACTAGGCTAAACCCAGCTGCCAATCACCGAGGCTAAGTCTTCAGTGAAGACCTACCCTTAATTAATTAAACTCTAGCCACAATTAACTATGCGTACAGTTTTGTGTCTGCACTGCATTCAATTCCAAGTGCAAACTTCTGCTGCGACACTGGAGGGAGGCTGCTGTGGAAATATACTGGTAAGCTTCTGTGTACGACTAATGTGAAACCAGTAAAAATCAAATTACCACTCCCTCTACAAAAAGTGAACAAGGTGTGGAAGATTCACGCCCTGCACCGTGGTAAGCAGTAAATGGGATTCACCTCCTCCTCACAAAGGAAGTACAGTAGCTTGTTATTTCATTAGTTGTTGCATTGCACAAAAATAGGTGGTGGAGGTGGGGAATTTATTTTGAGGAAGGCATGAAATTTTGGAGAGCCAGGGAGTTAGAGGGGCAAATATATGAGAGAGAGAGAGAATGAATCATTTTTGTAACTTTTCTCCTCAAAACCTTTGACTTACTAGAAATAGTGCCGTTTGATCAGCAAAATACAATTGGTTGTATACAGTTTCTAATTATCTATAATTTCACTTTTATGTATTAACACACTTGTCTTTTTGACAGGTTTTATTAATTAAATGAAATGGTGGGGATGAGTAAATATTTTTGCCTAAAGATAATGGGTGAAAACTAGGAAGGTTTTGGCTGAGCATGATACCTCACTCTGGCATGTTGCCCCTAGGGCCTATGAGGTATCTGAGTAAGAGGAGAACCTTGTAAGCATGCTGAGATTTCAGTGTAATCTGGTCAGATATTGAAAACAATATTTGGCTTCCAGTGCCAGAGGATAGCACACATTATTTTGTAAAATACTGCAGTATCTTTAGTACTGAGTTAGATTTATACAGGTTCTTGCTCTGTATTTACTTGGAGATTAATCCTTACCCAGGCAAATTTCAACTGACTTCAGTTAGGGCTGCCAACATTCTAATTGCACAAAACCGAACACCCTTGTCCCGCCCCTGTCTCGCCCCTTCTTTGAGCCCCCCCCGCACTTACTCCATCCCCCCTCCCTCTGTTGCTCTCTCTCCCCCACCCTCACTCACTCATTTTCACCAGGCTGGGGCCGAGGTTTGGGATGTGGGAGGGGGTGAGGGCTCCGGGTGGGGGTGTGAGCTCCGGGGTGGAGCCAGAAATGAAGGGTTCAGGGTGCAGGAGGGGCTCTGGGCTGGGACAGGGGGTTGGGGTGTGGAGGAGGGTGAGGACTCTAGCTGGGGGCATGGGCTCTGGGATGGGGCTGGGGATGAGAGGTTTGGGGTGCAGAAGGGGGCTCTGTGCTGGGGCCGAGGGGTTCAGAGTGTAGGAGGGGGCTGAGGGCTGGGCAGGGCCGGATTAAGGCAGGGGCTTTAGTGACTGCAGCCCAGGGCCCCGGTTCAAGGGGGGTCCTGCAAAAATAAATTACAGGCAGTGATCTCCAGCCCCGGGCCGCTAAAAGTCCTGTGGCGCAGCAGAGCTCAGGCAGGCTGCCTCTGCATGCCATAGCCCCACGCCGCTCCCGGAAGCAGCCGGCTGCTGCTAGCACGTCTCTGTGGCCCCTGGCGGGGGGTGGGGGGAGGGGGAGGAGAGGTGGCTCCTTGCGCTGCCCCCATCCCCAGCACTGTCCTCACAGCTTGCGGGTGCGGGCAGCGCACGGAGACACGCTGTCCCCCACCACCACCCCAGGGGCTCCAGAGATTTGCTAGGAGCCCGCCTCTTCCGGGAGCGGCATGGGGCTATGGCAGCTGCTGCGCTGCCAGCCGGGAGCTGCCTGTGGTAAGCGCCTCCCAGCCGGAGCCTACGCCTCGCACCCCTTCCTGCACCCCAACCCCCTGCCCCAGGTCAGAATCCCCTCCTGCACCAAACTCCCTCCCTAACCCAGCACCCCCTCCTGCACCTCAACCCCCTGCTCCAGCTCCTTCCTGCACCCAACCCCCTCCCAGGAAAAAGACTTGTATACAGGGGCCCCACAAAATCTAGTAGCCCCATGCCCACAGGAGAGTTAATCTGGCCTTGGGGCTGGGGCAGGGGGTTGGGGCGCGGGAGGGGGTGCGAGCTCCGGGAGGGAGTTTGGGTGTGGAAGTGGGCTCAGGGCTGGGGCGTGGGGTTGGGGTGCGGGAGGAGGTTCGGGGTACAGGCTCCGGGCAGCACTTAGCTCAGGTGGCTCCCGGGAAGCAGTGTCACGTCCCTCCAGCTCTTAGGTGGAGGGGAGGCCAGGGGGCTCTGCGCACTGCCCCCGACCGCAGGTGCCGCCTCCGCAGCTCCCATTGGCTGCAGTTCCCGGCCAATGGGAGCTGCAGAGCTGGTGCTCAGGGCGGGGGCAGCGCACGGAGCCCCTGTGGCCGCCCCTCTGCCTAGGAGCCGGAGGGACATGCCGGCCACTTCCTGGGAGCTGCACAGAGCCGGGTAGGGAGCCTGCCAGCTCCGTGCCAAATCGGACACGTGGCAACCCTAACTTCAGTTGGAGTTGGCGTGAGTAAGGATCTGGTTTAGATCTGATTGGAAACAACACCTGGCTGCATGCAGATGAAAGGAGGTGCCATGCCACCATCATCATCTGGGATTCCAAGAGCAGAGAAGGACTCAAAGTCTGCCTCCAAATTGTGATCCTCAGTTTTAAGGACTGGAACCAGGTCTGACATATTCTCAAGATCCTTGTTCCAGGTTGCTGCTAAGATCCTTCTTACCTGGACTCAGTTTGCCTCATCCATGTCCCAGTCTTCCTGGGTACCCAGGAAGAACAGACACCTTGCTGGAAACTTTATCAAAATTAAACAGAATGACTTTTCCACTATGCATCACTTTTGGAGCTGTGAGTTGGAGTGTAAGTAACTCCTCTATTTTACCTACCATCACTAGCTTAAAATGTTGAGACTGATCTTCTCTTTTCTTCTGATGTTGCCTGCTTTTATAAACCTTTATGCAGAAGCACATTCTCAGCACTGTTAGATGTTTTTGGAAAGCAATTCCACACATTCTTAGCTTTGAAAGTGATCAGGCAGAAAGGCAGGGTCTAATGCAGAATGATTTAGCATTGTTCCATGAGCAAAGGAATAGAAGACCTTAAACAACTACTGGCTGTGTACATGAAGAAAGCGATTACACATAGTTGTGTTAAGTCCTAAAAAGGAACAGTCAGCACTTTGCATTTTGGAAATGTGCTTCCCTCTTTAAGAGTCAAATATGTTATATATTCAAATGTTAATCATGGTAATGCAACAGTCAACCAGTATCCCTGTGTAACAGTTACTTGTGTTAAGGAGGAATATCACCTTTAAATCTCAATATTGTGAAGGATTAAAATCTCAGTAAGTTTACCACTTCGTTCAAGCAAGGAGGTCTTTATCTGTGTCTTTTTTAAATTAACTTTCTCCAACCTGTGGCACAGGTTCGCTGACAAATTAATCCACATGAAATGAGAACATTCTTTGTGTGACGTGGTAAGCACTTATTCAGAAAAAGGAAATTATCCATTTTATTTATGCTTCTATTTTATTTACTCCAAAGATCAGTTGTTGCTTGTATGCAGGAAATGTAAACTAGGATTTTTTAGTTATCCATAGCAGAGATGTTACATTGTAATTCCACTGTTTTTCTTACGCTACATGTCGTATGTGGTAGAAAGTAACTTTGTTTACAACCATTACACTTAATTAGAGTATAACAAATGCCATGTTTGAACTCTAATCTCCCTCAGAAAATATTAGAAAAGTATATAGGAGGGAGGGATAGCTCAGTGGTTTAAGCATTGGCCTGCTAAACCCGGGGTTGTGAGTTCAATCCTTGAGGGGGTCACTTAGGGACGGGGGCAAAAATCAGTACTTGGTCCTGCTAGTGAAGGTAGGGGGCTGGACTCAATGATCTTTCGGGGTCCCTTCCAGTTCTATGAGATAGGTATATCTCCATATATATATAGACATTGTAATGATTTTATTTTCTTATGAACTGCATATTAATATAATTATTTCTGCAAGTGACCCCAAGACAATACCACCAATTAGCTTGTTGTATGAAATATGGTGGTTGAAATCTGTATAACTGGATAAGTGTTTATTGTAGGCCTTTGCTTTTCCTAAAAACTTTCAAGTAGAAGGTGTTGTCTTCTAAAAAGATTAAGATAAATCCACTTTATAACACTGTATTGTTCTCTCTCTCTCTGTCTATATAGCCTTAGAAGTGAGATTTTTTTGTTTTGTTTGTAAAATCATGCTCCCACTGAGGGATATTGAGCATTGGCCTTCTAAACCCAGGGTTGCGAGTTCAATCCTTGAGGGGGCCACTTAGGGATCTGGGGCAAAATCAGTACTTGGTCCTGCTAGTGAAGGCAGGGGGCTGGACTCAATGACCTTTCAGGGTCCCTTCCAGTTCTATGAGATAGGCATATCTCCATATATTATTATAAATTAATCCTGTAGTTCTTATTCACACACTTTAAGTGAATGGGAGTTTTCCCTAAGGAAGGACTTTATAGCTAAGGCCTGGTCTACACTGGGCGGAGGGGGGAGTCGATCTAAGTTACGCAACTTCAGCTACGTGAATAACGTAGCCGAAGTCGACGTACTTAGATCTACTTACGGCGGTGTCTTCACTGCGGTAAGTCGACGGTTGACACTCTCCCATCGACTCCGCCTGCGCCTCTCGCTCTGGTGGAGTACCGGAGTCGACGGGAGAGCACTCGGCGGTCGATTTATCGCATCTAGACTAGACGTGATAAATAGACCCCCGCTGGATCAATCGCTGCCCATCGATCCAGTGGGTAATATAGACAAGTCTTATCTACAGCTAAAACAGATACACTAATAATTTATAAAAATTGTTTCTTTGGGTCCAGGGAAAGAAAACACTGGGAAAAGATATGAGTAATTCTAGGTGGGATGAACCTCATTTTAATGTGTGACTCCTACTTCTTACTTCATCCTTAGGATTCTGTGTTGTTGGTTTTTTTTAATAAGACTTTGGTATTAATCTATCAATTGACCTTTTAAAGCCTATTTACATGTTCAGTGAGTAAGACAGCCCAAATTGCACATTCCATCCACATTTATTACACACAAAATATCATTGTTTCAGCGGTGAGAATTCTGTTCTGGGGCCTTCAAGCCAGAACCTTAACTAGCACAGATGTAACTTTTTATTTTCAAGGTAACATTACTGTGAAGATGTCTGTTTTTACATACATAGTTTTCCGGGTCATAGTCCTTTGAAATTTGTGATGGACTACTTTGTAAGAATGTATACGTGAAGTGTTTGCAACTATATTTCATGATAAAGCCTCTGAAATGAAAATCAAATAGTGTGTTTTGTTCTGGTTCAAGAGAAATGCCTTTTGAATAGCAGTAGAAATCTTTGCAGCTTTATGACCCAGGAGAGAAACAGAAATCCAGCCTAAGAGAGAACACTGTTATTACTTATTAAGCACTGACCATGTGTGCAGTGCTATATAAAGCATAGAAGAAGCAATGGTCCTAACCCCATTTGGTTTATCATCTAAATCAGGGGTCTCAAACTCAAATGACCACGAGGGCCACATGAGGACTAGTACATTGGCCCGAGGGCCGCATTTACTGACACCTCCCCCCCGCCGCCCTCGGCCCCGCCCCCACTCCACCCCTTCCATGAGGCCCCGCCCCTGCCCCGCCTCTTCTCACCCCTTCCCTGCCCCCATTCCAACCCCTTCCCCAAAATCCCCCCCCCAACTCTGCCCCCTCCCTGCCCCCAGGGGGCGCACGAGGGGTGTGGGGTGTGGCGGGGGCTCAGGGCAGGGAGTTGGGGTGAGGGGTGCAGGAGGGGTCAGGGTGCAGGGTGCGTCAGGGGGCTCAGGGCAGGGGGTTGGGTTGCAGTAGGGGTGCAGCGGGGGGTTCAGGGCAGGGGGTTGGGGTGCAGCAGGGGGTTCAGGGCAGGGGGTCGGGTGCAGGAGGGGTGCAGCAGGGGGCTCAGGGC